>VYZM01004414.1:781208-791837 GCA_013398915.1 Dromas ardeola | reverse complement strand
GGGGGGGGGGAAGGTTTTAATCTCTTTATGGAGAGAACTGCTGGTTATTTTCCACTGAGACCCAGGCGGGACTGCGTCGGGCACAGCGCTGCACTGTTCTCCGCAGGAAGCTGAGGGTGAAACTTCTAATCCTGTGAAAAAAAAAAAAAAAAAAAGGGGGGGGGAAGCAATTTTCCATTTGAGGCAATGCTGGGCTAGTCTGCAAATCCATGTTCTTTCAGTCCCTGCCCTGGAGTAGCGGGTTCCTGGCTCCTGCCTGGTACCAGGGGTGTAGTGGGCAGGAGGGAGCTAATTCCCGTGATGTTCTCATAGGCAGGGCAGTTATTCTTAGAGGGCTGGGCAAATCCTACAATATTATCAGGGTTCCTGCAGTCCCGTTGCCAGGGTTTGTCAGTAAACCCTGGGGAGAGAGGCGTATATTTAGCTCTTGGAACAAGCCCTGTTTTGCTTGGTGGAATAGGATGGCTGGAGCTGGTTTCCTTGGAGGATGCTGAAGGATTACCCCATGCCCCTAGAGGTACGTCTCATAAAAAACCAGAATTCTGCTCTACTTGGTCAGGTCTCCTGCTCATGGCACTGGCTTGTTGGCTGGGGCTGTGCTCCACTGCTTGGACCAAAATCTTCTGGGTTGGGTGGTTCAAGTGCTCGCCTTTGCCTTTGGATTGGGCTGTCACTCGAGGCAGAAGAACTGCAAGATCTAAATTGGTTGGCTACCTTAAGCTGAGCTCAGGTGGTCCCTTGTTCCCAGGCTTGCCCCCTGTTGGGGCACAAGCTGAAGGTGTGAGGTTGTTCATGGCATGAGTGGAGAGCGGGGATGAGGAGGGTGCTCCGCTCTGGTGAGACCCCACCTGCAGTACTGTGTCCAGCTCTGGAGCCCTCAGCACGGGAAGGACATGGACCTGTTGGAACAGGTCCAGAGGAGGCCACGGAGATGCTGGGAGGGCTGGAGCCCCTCTGCTGTGAGGACAGGCTGAGAGAGCTGGGGGGGTTCAGCCTGGAGAAGAGAAGGCTCCGGGGAGACCTTGGAGCCCCTTCCAGTCCCTGAAGGGGCTCCAGGAGGGCTGGGGAGGGACTCTGGATCATGGAGTGGAGTGAAAGGTTATGGGGTAATGGCCTCAAACTGGAAGAGGGGAGATTTAGATGAGATATTAGGAAGAAATTCTTGGCTGTGAGGGCGGTGAGCCCCTGGCCCAGGTTGCCCAGAGAAGCTGTGGCTGCCCCATCCCTGGAGGGGTTCAAGGCCAGGTTGGACGGGGCTTGGAGCAACCTGGGCTGGTGGGAGGTGTCCCTGCCCAGGGCAGGGGGTTGGAACTGGATGATCTTTAAGGTCCCTTCCAACCCAAACCATTCTGTGGGTGCTGATGGTTGAGGTCCTGCTGCTTCTGGTGATGGAAGTTATCCTGTCTTCATAACGCTCCTGAGAACTGTTGCCGTATACCGAACAGGCTCTGCAAGGCCGAGCCTTCTGGTCCATCTCGTGTGGCCAGATGTGGTACCAGGGGACATGATGCTCCGTGGAGCAGTGCTGGCGTCTCAGCTGTGTGCAGCCTTCTCTCGACAGGTGAACTAGAGCAATAAATAGCAGCCACGTGGGATGGAGGGATCTGTGCTTCCCGGGGAAGCCCTGATGGTCACGGTGATGTGCTGTGCCAGCTGGGCCCCTCCTTGTGTCTTAGCCCTGGGCCCACCACGGCAGGGGTGGAAGTGGTGTGCGGCTGCGTCAGGAGAGGTTTAGACTGGACATTAGGAAAAATATTTGCACTGAAAGGGTTATCAAGCATTGGAACAAGCTGCCCAGGGAAGTGGCTGAGGCACCATCCTTGGAGGTATTTAAAAGATGGGTAGACGTGAAGCTTAGAGATATGGTTTAGCGATGGCTTTTGTCAGAGTTAGGTTGATGGTTGGACTCAATGGTCTGAAAGGGCCCTTCCAACCTAGGCCATTCTATGACTCTAAGATGGAGCTAAACTTAATCTTCTCAATGCTCTGGCTGCAGAGATCGTTACAGGTGGGGAAATGGTTACAGAACTATGATGGAAACTCGCTTTCTGGGGTGGCCTGTTTGAATCAGCAACTTGCACAGAGCGTCTTGCCTGTCCTCCCTGATATGGAGAACTGCCTCCTCCCTTCTCTGCTTCGGAGCTGCTTACGTGCTTGAGAGCGTTGGTCCCCTCTCCCCTCCGATGCTGTTCCTCTAGGTGAGCAGCCACGGCTCTTGGGGGGGCTGTGCTACTTTGTCATTGCTTCTGGATTTTAGGACAGAAATCCACGTTGGCGATGGATTGCTGCTGTTTTTCGAATCTCATTTTTTCAACCTGCTCGCTTGTGTCTGATGGTGTTGTGCTGATGATGTGAACAATGAGCTGGGTGATGTCCAGCTGCAGGTACCTGGGAAAGGCTCTGGTGCTCCGGGCAGGCGGAGATAAGGCTGCGGGGAAGCTGCTGGGGAGCAGCTTTGTTGGGATGGCTTTTCCTGGCACCCTAACGCGGGTTTTGGGCTGTCTGTCCCACCCAGTCTGTAAAATGCAGTGTGTGCTGGGAGTGGAAAACAGCTGCCATTTGGTTATTTCGTGGACCACATGCAGTCTGCCTTCCATGGAAATGAAATTCTTTCCCATTTTATCTACCGGATATATCCCGTTGTGAAGTTTGTTTGGTGGTTTGTTTTTTTTTTTTATCTCCCGTAGTCCATCTTTGTTTTGGAGCCGCTCGGTGGAACATCAAAGGCTGGATTTTTTCCCACCCGCTTATTCGGGGAAGTACGCAGCTGGGGGAGCCTAGGGGTAGTGCTGCTTTACGGTGGAGCGAGAGCTTCCATCCCAGCAAGTGCCCGCTTGGCTTCTACACGCGCTGAGGCATCTTGAGCAATAACCCAGGCCGAGCTTAAAGGTACCGACAAGAGTCCTGGGCAAGCCTTCAAGCCTGGGAATGTGAGAGAGAAGCTTCTGCCTCCAGAAGTGGCTCCAGTAAATAGGAAAAAAAAAAATATCCAAACCAGAACGTCAGAGTTCTGATGATCAAAGGGATCGGATGCTTTCACTGCTTTGTGAAAAGCTGAACCCTTGGACTCCTCGGAGAAACTCCTGGCCCCCAGATCAAATGGCACATCCTGGTGTCAGACTGATCCCGGTGGGGCAGAGGGATGAGAGCTGCGGGTGCCAGGGCACCCCTTGGCATCTGAGGCCGCTTCACCATCTGGGGCAGGTTCCTCGGACCCAGGGCCACAGGGGCTGGCACTGCTGAGCCTGGCAAGGGCCACCGCTCGCCAGCCTGGGGAGAAGCTGGAGCTGGCCCCAGCGGTTGAGCAGCGCTGGGCTGGAGAGCCTGATCATGGCAGAATCCTGCTTCTCTTGGCTTCTGAGGTGGCTTCTCTTGGCTTCTGAGGTGGCTTCTCTTGGCTTCTGAGGTTTCTCTGGATTACAAGGGGTGGATGGCAAGACCTGAGAGGGTCTTAGACCCAGGTTGGTCTGACAACCAACCTCACCCCAGCTCTAGACAGCAGTTTTCCCATCACTGGAGAGAAGAGAGGGCTGTGAACTGAGCTCTTGGAGCCAGGAGGCTCTGGGGCGGTGGCTCGGGCTGGCAGCGCAGACTCACAGGCTTGGATCCCTGCCTCTCCCCACCTCACCTGCGGGGAGACATTCTTCTCACGTCTGCTCATCGAGCCCTGTGCTGGCTAAGGTTCACCTACCGCCTCCTCGGTCTTCTTCCCCGGCGGAGATGCGCTCTGCTCCCTGTGGCAGCCCAGGCCATGCAGCTGAACTCCCCATGTCCTCCATCAGTTTGCTTCCCTGCTACAAGCTGGCTTTCCAGCTAGCTAATCCTAATTTTACTATTGTTATAAGCCTGTGATTCCAGTTAAAAACCAAACACCCTGCCACTAGAAGGGTGCTGCGTAGGAGCTGGCTGCCGTGGCGCAGGGTGACCGTGTACTTCCTGATCTCACGCTGTGGTTTCTCTTTTCAGATGAACTTTTATTTTATTTTCTCTCTCCGAGTACGCTGAAGTCTCATCCCCTGGGAAAGGAGCCGTCTTGCTTCCTCCTCCTTCCCTGCAGGGTCCTGCCACAATTTCTGATCCGGCCGGGGCTCCGACAGGGCGTTCCTCTCCTCGGCAGGGCAGTTCCCAGCCCAGCTCACGTTCCAGGCTTTATTTGCTAACGAACCGCAGGAAGGATTTCCGAGCTGCCTCGGTGGGATGGAAGGGTATGATAGGCATACGTCTTGAGCTGGCCTGTTGTTTTAAAGCTGCTGTTCCTTTCGCCGGTCTCATCGCCCTGGGCACACTTGAAGGTTTGCTGCAGACGTGCCCCGGTACCTGCTCTGCCTCCTCCAGGGGAACACCTTGTTTGCTCAGCAAAGGGGAGAGAAACAGCCGCTCGCTGTAGAGGGCTGCACGGGAATGGCAAATAGGCAGATCTCGAGTGATCTTTGTGGGGAAAGCACTAGGAGCCCTGTCTGTTTCCAGCGGGGTTTCACAGCGGCGTGGGCAAATCGGTTTGGGCAGAACACGACCCTTCCATTTGTGGGTGAAAGTGAAGCTGATGGGAGATAGAAATAGCTCGGAGATTTGTTAGAGGGTGAAACTTTAGTTGCCTGGGAGCATCTCTGCTTTGGATTCAAGCTAGGGGGAACGTGTCTGCCGAATTCCTCCTAAACTCTGCCTTCATCCCAAGCTTCCTACTGACACCAGCTGATCTCCTTCATGCTCCTCTGGCTCATGAGAACCCATCCCTGCTGAGCTCAGAGCTGCTGGCTGGGACCCAGTTCCCAGACACTGAAGCAGGAGGGGAAATCTGAAGAAACCCAGGCTGGAATTGTTTTTCTAGACTGATAATTTCTCCCAGACAGCTCTCGGTTAGACTCCCAGCCAGCTGGACTTGCACTTTCTTTGCCCGAGGGAGTCTCTTCTAGACGTCGCGAAGGCCTTGTGAAGTGCAGCCTGGTCCCCTTGAGGCTGCGAGTGATGCTCTGCTTGTGGCATCTGCCTTTAAACGCCACGGAGGCAGAAGGGAGCGGGGCAGGACGGGTGGGAGAAGCCGGCTGTGACTCCAGGGTGCGTGGTTGGTGATGTGCAGCCTTCCAAAAGCTGGAAGCATCCTCTGCTCAGGGGTACGGTTCTGGGAACAGCCTTGCCAGTGGGATTATAGGGTGTGCGGTGTTGCCTTCTGCGTTTGTATGGCTGCTCCGGACTCATCTGAACTTGACACCGTGCCCACCCCTGTGCTACTGCGGCGCAGAGCCCAGTGCGGGACCTGCAGGTCCATCTGGATTGAGCCCATCTTCCCCTCATGGAAGCACGGAGCATTGCCTTTGTGCTTGTGGATGGGCTTTCACAGTCCCACCTGCAGGAGCGTGACCAGGAGAGTGGAGGAAACAAAAGGAAAAGAGGTGCTTTAAGGCGGCAGCTGGACCACTCCTGCTGTTGCGGGCCAGTGGGCAAGCTGCCCCTGGGGGCAGGAGCCTGTGTTTATGCCCCCCTCCTGCCTTGCCCTTCATGGCACGAGGGACAGTGGCCGTGCTTGAGTCAGCAAGTGTCACCTTGGCGAGCGTGCCAGCGTTCTGGCGCTCCCACGGAGCCTGTCCCTGCTCTCCAGCAGCATCCCTCTTGGTGGGGACAGCCGGTGGCGGTGCTGGGAGCACTGGGCTCTCCTGCGCCCGAAGGGAGCTGCCGTTTGCCAGCGTGCGCTGTGTTTCGCCGCCTCTGCGGAAAGAGAAGCGTGCGATAAGCGCTTTTTTTTTTGTTTTTTTTTTTCTTCCCCCAAAGTGAGGATGGTGGATGTCCCAGCCCGAGCGTGGGAACCCTTTGGTGAAGCGCTGTCTGCGGAAATGGCTCCCCCGAGCGCGTTGGTGTCTCTCTGCCGGCGGATGAAGGGAAGCAGGAGCGCAGAGCGGAGCCCCTGCCCTGTGAACCCGGCCAGCGAGCCTCCAGCCCCTCGGGACCCTCTGGCCATTGCGTCTTGTCACCATAAGGGAAAATGCTGCTCAGGGGCTTCTGTTTCCTCTAGCGGAGTCCGGTGGCCGGCGGGCTCCTTCGCACATGTTCTGTGCCTTTTCCTCCGCTTTCCAGCGGGGGCTTTCCCTCTCCCCCACCACAGAGGTCGGCACGCTGACCCTGCGCACGCAGAATTGCAAGGACTTCGGCTGCAGAACACATCATTTCCCGCAGCCCTGCGGGTCGGTCTGTCTGTGCTGAGGGCTCTTAGAGGTGTGGATGTGGCCACCACTGGCCTGCCCAGGCGAGAAAGAGGAGGATTAGGCTACTGGGGCTTTTATGCAGGAGACCCACTTGCCTCTCGCAGCTCCAGGGGTAGGAAGGGGAGGTTTGGGAGCTCCCTGCTGGGACTGTGCACTGGGAGAGGAGAAAGGATGCAGCGGTGGCTACGGAAGGGTACCAGGGATGGACACAGCGTTTGTGGGACCTGCATCCTTTCTGCCTGAGCAGGAGGGGTGTATGGCTTGTCCTTGCTGCAGGAGGGACTCAGGCACAGCATGGCACCATCTGAGCTTTGCATAGAGTTGAAAGGAGCTGGCACTTGCTTGAAGGCTGCGTCAGATTAAAGGCTTTCCCTTTGCAGTAAATCTTGCGTGTCTTTACATCTTAACGGGTTACGTTCTTTGCCCTGGAGCCGGGCTGGAAACTTGGCTGCTGTAACACTGACCTGTTACAGGAATCACGCCTGTGTACGGCGTGGGAGAGCTGCGATGCTGCGCCCGAGCCGGGTGGGAAGCGATTGGCTTCGCTCCGTGGGAGTCTTGGTCAACGGGACGGGCAAAGTCAGGCTGGGGAGGCTGTGTGGTGGGGCTGTGGGGGTCTGCGTGGCACTTAATACCCATAAAGGAGAGATAATTGGCTCTGGCCATTCGTTTCAGCTGCATCTGGACTTGCCTGTGCGTTTCGGGAGCTTTGGTGGTGGTTTCGAACTGATCCTAGCGCGAGCTCTGCATCTGCAGCGAATGACGGTTTAACGCCAGTTAACAGCCTTGCAGCTCAGACAGATGGTCTGACTACGCCACGGGGGTGTCAGAATACAGGAATAATTGTTTACAGGCAGAAAACTGCCTACGTGGGAATCAACACCCAAAATTTGTTGGAATTTGTTCAGAAGGAGCCCGTGGCCTCAATCGCTAAGGGGTGTGCGCAGCGGGCTCCCTCCCCCGGAGAAGGGGCTGTCAGAGCAGCGTAGGGACGGGACAGCCATGGGGCTGGAGAGGGGACGGCCGTCGCCTGGTGTCGTGGGGCGAGCGGTGTGACCCGGCCAGGCTGGTGGGCACTGTCCTCCGGCTCCCAAGTGCCATATTCCTAGGAAGCAAGTGCTCAAGAGGGCAAGATGGTCGCAAGCTTGCTCCTTCTGGCCTGCTGTGGCTCGCTGGCTGAAGATGGGGAGCATGGAGCGCTGTGTCCAGTTCTGGGCTCCCCAGTTCAGGAAAGACAAGGAACTACTGGAGAGAGGCTGTGAAGATGCTGAGGGGACTGGGGAATCCCTCTGCTGGGGAAAGGCTGAGGGACCTGGGGCTGTTCAGCCTGGAGAAGAGCAGACTGAGAGGGGATCTCATCAACGCTCAGCAATAGCTACAGGGCGGGTGTCAGGAGGATGGGGCCGGACTCTTCTCAGTGGTGCCCGGGGACAGGACAAGGGGCAACGGGCACAAACTTGACCACAGGGAGTTCCATCTCAACATGAGGAGGAACTTCTTCCCTTTGAGGGTGGCAGAGCCCTGGCACAGGCTGCCCAGAGAGGTGGGGGAGTCTCCGTCTCTGGAGACATCCCAAACCCGCCTGGACGCGTTCCTGTGCCACCTGCTCTGGGTGACCCTGCTTTGGCAGGGGGTGGGACTGGGTGATCTCCAGAGGTCCCTTCCAACCCCCACCGTTCTGTGGTTCTTTCCTTTGAGGGTGGCAGAGCCCTGGCACAGGCTGCCCAGAGAAGCTGTAGATTCTCCTTCTCTGGAGATACTCCAAACCCGCCTGAACATGTTCCTGTCCGACTGGCTCTGAGTGACCCTGCTTTGGCAGGGGGTTGGACCGGATGATCTCCAAAGATCTGTTCTGACCCCAACCATTCTGTGACTCTGTTAACCACGAGCAGGGTCCCAGGGCAGGCGGCAGGTGAAGAGCAGAGGGGTGGCTGCGAGAGGACGGTCTCTCCTGGGTCTCTCCTGCCCTGCCTTGGCGGAGCGGAGCAGGGCACATTCCTCTGCCCTGACTTCAAAGGTTGTTGCTGCATATACAGAGCCCAGCAGCCTTGGCAACCCTTCGCTGGCTGGAGCCTTGGCAGCAGCTGTTTGCTGCTGTTCCCCGGCTCTGCTGGGCTTTCGCTGCCCTTTTGGCCTTCCCACTTTGGGAGAGATGCCCGCTCCCTCGCCCCGGGAGCCAGGGTATGTGCTACCGCTATGTCACTGCTCCCAAACCCCTTCCAGGCTCTTTACGTTGGTGTTTCTACCTCCTCTCTGAGTCTGTACTGTCCACCATGATGATCTTAAGGGAATTTCGGAGCACCTCTAACTTGCATTTTTAGCCTCGTCAGCCTCTCGGAGGGATATCTCCTCATTCCCCAAGGAGGGACGCTGCAAGAATGACGCCCTCAGCTTAGGACCTTACGTTAAAATGGATTGAGATCGACCCAAGGCATGCCCACCAGTGGGGTGGGACGTGGCTCCTGACCTCCAGCATCTTTGTGCCACACCACAGCCCAGAGGGACCGACTGGGTGGGCTTGTTCCTGGGGCAGAGCACTGTCCTGCAACTGGGACACAGCATCTCTCGGCTGCTGCACGGCGTTCGAGCTCCGTGCCGGGGCAGTTGGAGCTGCAAGGAGAGAGCAACGGGGCCACCCTGGGACCTGGGGGGCAGCTACTGGTGTTTTGGTTCC
Organism: Dromas ardeola; assembly: GCA_013398915.1. Lineage (NCBI taxonomy): Eukaryota > Metazoa > Chordata > Aves > Charadriiformes > Dromadidae > Dromas > Dromas ardeola. The sequence goes on along the minus strand of VYZM01004414.1, from coordinate 782,966 downwards.
TGGCCTGTTCAGGGTCCCGGGTCTTGCCTTTCTCCAGAAGACAGTTAATCCAGGTCCGTCCCCCTCCTGCGGGGAGGGCGAGCTGCCCCTCTGCGGGCATCTTCTCAGCCCGGCAAAGGAAGTACGCGCCGCGTCTTTATGGGATGGACAGGGAAATATGCGGTCACCTGGAACAGATGGTGAGGGGACATGGCAGGGTTCGTAACGGCTTTATCAGGGCTGGGGCAGGATCAGGGCCCTGGTCCTCCTCCGTTGTCACTTCTCTGTGCGTTGACACAAGAACTGTGTTTGTTCCTGTAGCTCTGTGTGCCAGCACTGGGTGGGGAGGGGGTTTTGCATGTTGACGGCGAGCCGCTCGCTTCAATCAGGAGCGTGGCTACCCTTTGCATCCTTAGTTCGCCTCAGGTGAGTCCCTGTTGTCCCATGGTTTCTCCCCTGATTTCAGCAGAGCGATGTCCCTCTGTCTGCAGGGGAGGGTGAGTGAGGGGGCTGGGTTGTCCTGGGTGTGCTGGCGGAGGTGTTGGGGCTTCTCCAGCCCTGGCTCCTTGCCCAGGTTTTTCCGAGCCATCCAGGTGACTTCAGCTGCATCACCCTGTCCCTGCGCTGGGAGCGTTGCTGCAGCCCAATTAGGAGATTAAAAGCTGCTATTAGGAAATGAGAGTGACGCAGCAGGGGGGACAGCAGTCGTTTCTTGCTTCCAGCTCCTCCAGCCGATCCTGGTTCGCTGGCTCCCTCGAGCATCCTGCGCTTTGCCCGCCTGGTCCCAGCCCTCGGAGGGAACTGCAGGAGGCTCTTGTAGAGGAAGAGGTGATAATGGAATTGCCACCAACAGCCCTCGGAGGTCCCGCTGGCCTCCGCCGGAGGAGCTGGGTGTCTGGTGCCCATGGTGGTGTGAGACAGATGGACCTGGGACCTCCGGGGCAGGAGAATCTGCTCACTCGCTCGTCTCTGTCTCTTCTTTCTGCCGAGATCCCGTGTAATACCCTGGCTGCTGCGCTGCAGAGCGCACGCCTTCGGCACCGAGAGGTCTGAGGCTTTGTGGAAATCTAGCGTGAGGGGAGTTGCTAGAAGAGAAATAAACTCGGTTGCTGCTTTCTTCTTCCTCGTCCCTGCATGTGTGCATCCTTTGGCCGCTCCATGTCCTGGGCTACCCTTGGCGATACCCCCTCCATCCTGGCAGGGCTCCTCATAGGTGCCACTCGGCTGTTTCTTTGGCAGGTGGATCCTTTTCCCGTGAGGTGTGTGACCCATTTCACTCTGCACTGACTGATGTTACCACCCTTCACACCGCTGTGCCTCTTCCCTGCCACCAAATACGTTCTTTGTGTGGATTTTAGTGGGCACCTCCTTCCTTTCCTGGTTGGCTCAAGCACTGCTCAGCTATCTCCCCGTCCTGGGGAAAGGCAAGTGCATCACGCTGTTCCCTCACTTCGTCTGCATTCCCCCTTATCAGGTTAACTTTGGCTGTAGCACGCAGAAGAGGAGGTGCCGGAGCCGGGGGGAGTTCTGCAGGGATCAGGGATGCTCCCTGAGCCACTTGTCACCGGAATGGCACAAAAGGGGGACTTCTCTGTCCTCTGTGCCGTTGATAAGGCTTATCTGCCTTCTGCTGGAGTGTCCCTGCAGATCCGCAGGGGTCAGGGTTTCTCCCTTGCTTTTATCCCGGCTGTTTTTCACGGGGCTTCAGTCGGCGCCGTTTCTCTGGCTTGGGGTCGGGGTGGGTGAGGGACGATGCTCTGCAGGTCCACTGAGCAGTTG
>VYZM01004414.1:767759-781148 GCA_013398915.1 Dromas ardeola | reverse complement strand
TGGGACCAGGGGGCGGCTGAGCACAGTGACCCCTTCCTCGCTCCGACTCCAACAAGCTTTTCTTCATGGTCAGCGGAACCAGCCTGCGCTGCACAGGGAGGAGTGGGGCGAGTTTACTCCGGTCTGACCAACTGTTTTTGCTCTGTTTTTTTTTCCGCATGTGCTGTCCTCTCCCACGTGGATTCTGGATTATTCATTACTAGGTAAGAACAGCATTTATCTCCTTTCTTGGCCTGAAATTGGGGCAGGGGAGGCTGGGATGCATTTGGTCTTGACACACAAGGATGCTGTGCGCGATGGGAACTTACGGCTTCCAGGGAGCGGAGTACGTGTGCGTGGGAGGCTGATTCCTTGGATCAGCCTGTTCCTGGGCAGTGGCTAGCCCAGGAGCATGTGTGGGTGCCTGGGGGGAGCTTCTTGGGGTAGAGGGAGCTCAGGGTGGGCAGAGCACGTGGGGAGGGAGGGTGGAAAGAGCTTGTCCCATTTGCCCGCTGCTCCAAAAGAATCTGCCTCGGCCCCTTTCACCTCGTTGTTAGGGGAGTGTGAATAAAACTTTATTTTTCCGAGTGGGATGGGGCCTGTGGCTGAACATCAACTGCTTGACTAGGCATCGGTGGCTGGGGAGGGATCGTGAAGATGGAGATAGGGATACCTGGAATGCTTTAAACTGGGGGGGTGTTTTTCTCCTGCATCTCTGCACCAGCAGCCGGAGTTGGTAGCGATGCTTTCCATCCCAGGAAAGGCGGCAGGGCCGGCTTCTCTCAGTGCTCCCGGATTCCCACTGCGTGACTGGCACCCACACCGCACATCTCTTGTGGATGGGTTGCACCTTTCTTCTCTGTCCAGTTTTAAATCTTATAGTAAAATATTCTTGGCCTTCTCAGCGTCCCGCTAGGACCGTTAATGCTCTGTGATCACAGAGAAGACCCCAGCCTGTTTTCCTGGCTCTCCTGCGGGCAAAAATGATGCAGAGCCTTTCGAGTTCTGCAGAAGTTCTGCAGGGGCGCGTGTTAGGGGCAGGCAAGGGGAAATGCCGCGAGTTGCAGGGCTCTGAAGCAGAAGGGAGCTAGTGCCGTTGGATACTCTCAGGCTTTGCTTTGTGCCACCAGCAGTATGGTGGCTTAGAGAAGTAGGGAGGGGGCAGTTTTTAATGAGGTTTATTTCTTTTTTTTTCCTTGCTTTACCCCTAAGGCTCTGGAGTGGGCAGCTACGAGTCCTTCACTGAACTTTGCTGCCAGCTTTGCTGGCCTCTGGTGCTGGCCCAAAACTTGTTTGCTTGGAATGACTGGCTGCTGCCTCTCTAATCCTGTTTTACCTGGCTGTGGGCTTTTGTGCCATGCTGTCTACCAGCCTGTTTCCTTTCATGCTAATGATCCCTTATAATAGCCCTGTTTGCTCGCCGCAGTTTGCAGCAGGAGGCCGTTCTGCATCCTGGCATCTGTCTCTGGGATTTTGCTGCACCCTTAAGTACATTGTGTTACCTGGAAAGGACTGTCAATCTCTCACGGTTTGCCGCTCCTGGTCCAGAAGATCTCGTGGTAGTGGGAGATGTCCTGCTTCAGGTGTTCTCTTCCCAGTTGCTTGTGTGCTGGACTTGGTGGATCAGGAGGAAATGCTTTGGAGACCGGAGTGTTGCATCCTTGCCCTGTGTCCTGTCTTTTGCCTGGACTCATGCTGTAGTCCTTCGCTTTGGCACTAACTGCTGGGCACGATGGCTGCAGTTTGCTTCTCATTACATCCTCTTGGAAGAGGGAATGTACCAGCCCCGCTGCGAGAAGAGAGCCCCGAGAGGGAAAGCAGCCTCTGCCCTGGCTCTCCTTGCACCTGGAAGGACAGTGGTTTTCCCCATAGGGAATATACAAGGATAAACGTGCGGAGAAGTGAACGTTCAATGCTAGTATTGCTGCTGGGAGGATTTTTTCAGTGTGTGTCTGTTCTGAAGTGCCAGCTCATTCCTTTGCCGAGAGGAGAAAAGGGTCAGCTTATGCTTAAAAGGGAAAGTGTGAGGTTAATGGTCAGTGCGAGTACAGCACTTTCGCTGCCTGGTAACTTCCCTTCTGGAAACCAAACCCACATGGGGTTTGAATTCGGTAAAGATCAATAGGATTTATAGAGGCTGTTCAAAATCTTCAGGGTCAGTTGGTCAAGTGGGGTAAATTGGGAGAGCTTCGCCAAAGGTTATAACACTTAATTGGTAACAGTGCCTCCAGTCCGGTGCTGTGATTTAATAGGCAACCTGACCCTCTCCCCACAGCCTCCGGAGCAGCGGCCGAGGGTTCTCTCACTGAAAAGCCCACCGGGGTTTGATGGGCCTCATCATCATCATTTTAAGAGCGCTTAACACCAGCTCTGGCCTTTAATTGTGTTTTCTGGGCTCTGCTGTTTTCCTTCTGTGCGTGAGGTTATCTGATGGCCTAAACAAGGGCCACCCCTCCTGCGCTGCAGATGAGGGGGAGGCACGTTTTGGCCATTTAAAGACAACTTAGAATCATAGAATGTGTCGGGTCGGAAGGGACCTCCAAAGGCCATCTAGCCCAACCCCCCTGCAGTCAGCAGGGACATCTCTAACTAGATCAGGTTGCTCAGAGCCTCATCCAGCCTGGCCTTGGATGTCTCCAGGGATGGGGCCTCCACCCCCTCTCTGGGCAACCTGGGCCAGTGTCTCACCACCCTCAGTGGAAAGAACTTCTTCCTGATGGCTCATCTAAACCTGCCCTGCTCTAGTTTAAACCATTGCCCCTCGTCCTATGGCTACAACTTGGAGTCTTGCGATTTAAAAATACATGTTTCTGAAAACGTTGCCATTTGTCTTAGGTTTCCTGGGCTAGTGGCGCTCTCTTCATGAGAAACTTAATTGACCGGTGGACAACCAAGTTGGCCATGAGGCAGCAATGTGCCTTTGTGGCCAAGAAGGCCCATGGTCTCCTGGGGGACATTAAGAAGGACGTGGCCAGCAGGTGGAGGGAGGTCATCCTCCCCCTCTGCTCTGCCCTGGGGAGGCCACAGCTGGAGCGCTGGGTCCAGTTCTGGGCTCCCCGGTTCCAGAAGGACAGGGAACTGCTGGAGAGAGTCCAGCGGAGGCTGTGAAGATGCTGAGGGGCCGGAACACCTCTCTGATGAAGAAAGGCTGAGGGATTTGGGTCTTTTTAGTCTGGAAAACGGACGACTGAGGGGGGATCTTATCAATGCTTCTAAATACTTAAAGGGGGGGTGTCAGGAGGATGGGGCCAGGCTCTTCTCAGTGGTGCCCAGGGACAGGACAAGGGGCAATGGGCACAAACTTGACCATAGGGAGTTCCATCTCACCATGAGGAGGAACTTCTTCCCTTTGAGGGTGGCAGAGCCCTGGCCCAGGCTGCCCGGAGAGGTGGGGGAGTCTCCGTCTCTGGAGACATCCCAAACCCGCCTGGACGCGTTCCTGTGCCACCTGCTCTGGGTGACCCTGCTCTGGCAGGGGGTGGGACTGGGTGATCTCCGAAGGTCCTTTCCAACCTTTCCAGTTCAACCTTAGGAAGAAGGAGAGCAGCTGCCGGCTGAGGCAGTCGAGTAAATGCAGGGTTTGTGCTGGAATCAGGTGGGAGCGGGATTAGTAGGCTGACGGCGGGGAGCAGCGAAGGATGTTATTTCAGGTTCTCCATTAAACAATGAAGAGAGAATTTTCTCTAGCCAGAGAGAAGGGAGTTAAATGCTGTGAACGCGGGCAGCCGCGTGTGCTGTCTGCCCTACATGGGATTCTGGCAATGACAATTCTCCAAAGGGAAAGAGAATGAATTTTAATGAAATCTTGAAAGACTTTAAATTTTCATGTTAACTTCAATTATTCAGGACAGTCGAAAAGCAACTTTAAAGCTTCATAAAAAAGGAAGGAAAATAAGAGGCCAGTTTGATATTTTATTTTATTTTTTTTTTTTAGATTAATTGATTAGCATTTTGTTCCACTGTGGTGAAACATGGACATTTTAAAGGCCCTGGTGTTGGTGATTGCATCTGACAGCAGTGCTGAGAAGGAAGGATATCAGGAAATGAGTTATGTACTGCCCGGGGCATGGTAGAGGTACCAAAAGAGCCCAGTGGGGCAAAAGGCTGTGTCACCAAGGACGTGGGGGACAGGATCCATCCCGGGCAGCTGATGGGGTCGCAGGCTGGTGGCTGCACTTGCTGCTCAACCCAGAAAATTGCCCGTGTGGGAAGGTTCCCTGTGCTTTTAGCTTCACCAGTTCCGTGCCATACCTCTGTTAGCAGCTGCGTGTCCCCAGCTGGTGGCAGGGGACACAGTCCTGCCCTGAGAAATGCCTTCCCACTTTCTGACCGAGGACAGGCAGGTGTGAGCCAGGCCACGGCTTGCCTGGAGCGTGATGCCAGCCCGTGGCTCTGGCCCTGGGCCATTCCACAAAGGGCAGCAGCCGAGCGGGGATGTCCCCGTTGTGATGGGCTTTCCATCACGCTGAGGAGGCGGCTGTGATGGCCAAGAGGACAAGTGTGCGGTTTCACCACCTCCTGGCCAGCTCTGTGCAAGGTGTGATAGAGTCAGAGCCACATTCAAGCTCTCGGGTGGGTCTGGTCTGCTGCTGCCAGGGTTTGGGTACCACTAGGACATCTGTGGTGGGACCTTCTGCCTCTCCAGGCACTTCTCGGGGAAGCGAAGGGCACTCTTGTCATCCAGCCCAAGGTACAGGTGTTCAGAGTGCCACGCTGCGGAGCGGGAGATCCCCTGGGACTGCGTGCTCAGGCTCGGCAGCGGTGAGCATGAAGAAAGGGCTGGCGAAACACAGGGCTGCCCTCCTGCCTCCGGAGCCCGCTCCTCGCCGTGCAGCCGACATCCCTCTTGTTCGCTTTCACCTGGGACCTGCTGAGATGCAGCTTGCTCTCGACGCGGGGACTGCGCCGGTGCTCTGCCGTGACCCTGCCTCCTCCTTCCAGTGTTCAGAACATCCTCCATTCCCACCCATTCGAGCAGCCCGACGCGCTGCGGTCCTGGCTCTCGGAGCTCTTGGAGTGGGGGGGATGCTGTGCATCTGCCCGTGCCTTGCTTGCTGCCGGTTGCACAGCTCGCTTCCTTCAACGAGACGCTTGCTTCTAGCTCCTGTGGTCTTTCTCACTCTCCTCTGGCTGAGCCCAGGGCATCTGTCGGCGTTTCTGTTTCGGCTGCCCAGCCGGCTGATGCCTTGCCTCCCTTTGAGGGTGCCCCACTGGTGCGGAGGGGCTCAGTAGCACAAACACGTCTTTTATTCCCCGCTGCTGAGAGCTGCCAGCCCTGGCGCTCTTCCCAGAAAGCAGCGCTGGTTTAGAACATAAGCGGCTATTGTCTTAGCCCCGGAGACTGCCATCTGAGCTCTGCTGGCGTTAGGAGGGGATACAGCATGCTGAAGGGACTTGAGAAAGGAGCCCAAGGAATAGGGGAGATTTGCAGGCTCTCCATTATGCTCGTCTCACCAAAAATAATGCGGGTGCCTGCTCCTCCTTTGACATTCGAATCGCTCTTCCACCCTGGCCCCAGGGGTGGCTGTTACAGTTAGTTTATGTCTAGCAAAGACTGGGTCCTTTGTCTGGCACGGGCTGGAGAAGGGAATGGGGGGGAAGAGTGGTCCCACAGTAAGGGTCTCCCACTGGGAGCACACCCCAGCTGAGCCTGGGGGTCCCTCATGCGACCCGCGTTGTAGGGGCTGGCACTTGGGACAGGGAAATCGCTTTGGGCATGGATTCACCCCTCTCTAGCGAGGTGACAAAGCCGCTGGTGAGCATCGTCTCGCGCGCGGCAGGTAACACCCTCTCCCGCTCGGCTTTGTATCCCCGTAGCACGTTCCCCTGGCCGAGGGATGCATCGGGGGTGATTCTGGTGTGGGTTGAGAGCACGAGGAGCTGCTTCCCGGGGTTTTCTGTCTCGGGATAATAAACCGCAGGGGCTGTGGGTTTGCAGGCCAGCTCAGGCCCCCGGCAGGGGACGGGACCGGCCGTGGAGGGCAGCAGTACGGCGTGCTGGCTGCTCAGCCACCCTCCTCTTCCCTCTGTGGTGTGATCAGAGCTGGTGCGGGGTGCAGGAAGGCAGAATTACGAAGATAGTCTGCTATAAATCAAGAGATTCTGCCCGCCTTTTTGTTCGAAGAAGCTGAAATTCAGCCTAAGGGATGATTTAGTAAAATGAATAGGCGGTAAGTTGTCACCTGACGGGGGAAACTTGTGCAGCACAGAGAAAATAGTGTCTCTCGATGCCACAGGGCCAAGGGCTGAGCAGAGGGGGGCTGGTCCAGGCCCTGAGGCGGCTCGTGGCTATCCTGCCTCGTTTTTGGGTCTCCTTATTCCGGGGAACAGAACCAGCTCTGCAGTTCTGTGCAAGGACCTGACTGACCTGTTCTTATTTGCGTCTTTGCCTTTGATTTGTTCTGGGTTCAGCCCTGTAATCCAAGGAAAATCACTCCACGGGTAAAATTACAAGCGGGGATGGATGGGTTAGGGCAGCCGAGAGTCCCTGCCAGATCCTCTAATCAGCCTCGAGTTGTGGGGAAGGAGACGAGTTCCTGGAGTGTCTCGTGCCTGTTTTTCCCCCTCCTGAAAGCAGGGAGGGTGCAAGGGAGCTAATCATGAGGCTATTTCACGAATCATTTGGCCGTGATGAGCCGCAGTCGAGAAAGAGAGGGTTTGAGATGCTGAGTTTTTTCAGCTTAATCTGCCGGAGTGGTGATCCTCTGCCACCCGACATGCCCGATGCCTACAGCCAGCCCGGGCTGAATAAACTTTCCCTGGCTTCAATAAAAATGTTAGTGTAGTAGAGACTCTGCCCTGTGGGTTTTTTACTTCTTCCCCCCCTCCCCGGCCCCGACCAGTGCGTCCCAGCACCCAGCCCACGGCAGCTTCTTAAGTGTGTTTGGTGGTGGCACAGAGGGGAAACCTCAAATCCTTGCAAAGCAATTACTGCTAATGAGACACTTCCTACACATCTGGTTTCAATTCTGGCAGTGTTTTTGGGGACTGGCTCTTCAGAGCTTGGGAATGGAGGAAGGTGGGAAAATCCCTGCCTCCTCCTCTCCCTCCAGCAGCACCCTCCTCCCAAGGTGGCAGTTGGGCTGCTCGTTAAGCTCCCGTCTCGCTTGCCAAACCTAAACAATTAACGCAGAAAATTGCACCTCTCCGGGGAGGCTGAATTTCAGCAGCAGCAATTATTGGATGCTGATCGCATGCCAATTGATTGATACGTTGGTTTTGGTTTTTTTTTGCGAGAGAGTGTAATGTGTTTAATTAGTGTGTAATTTACAAATGCAGGGACGGCTGGATGCCCCAGACTTAAGAAAATTTCTGGATTAAGTGCCAATGGAGAAATTTCCNTTTTTTTTTTTTTTTCCAGCGTGCGATCGCTTGGGTTTTGTTTCTTTGTGTAGGGATTTAATGTTAAATTGATGGAAAGTGGCTGTTCTGACTTTCTCCAGCCCCTCGTCGGGGTCGCTGGATGCAGAAGGTGCAGTAGAACTGCCCGTTCCCGCGGGGCTGAGCTGTCAGCCCCGCTGCCGGCTGGCAGATGGGTGCCTACGTGCCCCTGGCTTCCAGTGGGACCTCGATTCCCAGTCCCCAGAGCTCTTCCAGAGATCCCACGCTGGCCTTAACGTGGATTAGGTAACCCCAAGCTGCAGGGGCTTCAGCTCTGGTTTCTGATGGTTCAGTTCAGGTCTTTGTTTGAATGCAGATTTGCGTGGAGCCCGGGCCCCTCTGGCTGCTGGTTTTGGCAGCCGAGTGCCTTGTTATCTCAGTCCAGAGTGTGGCCTCGGAGCAGGATGCAGGGAAACAGTAGGGAGGGTGACGGAGAGAGGGATTTCAGGAAGTCTGGGTTGCTTTTGTGCGCTGAGCAGCGGGAAGGTGGCGTGGGAACCCTTGGCTTGTTTCCTTGGGAATGAGACATTCCAACCTGGACCTCACCAACAAGTTTATCGGGGACATTAGTGTGAGGGCAAAGAAAACACGGTGCTGTCGCGTTCCTGGGATCCATCAGGGATCATAGAATCACAGAATGTGTTGGGTTGGAAGGGACCTCCAAAGGCCACCTAGTCCAACCCCCCTGCAGTCAGCAGGGACATCTCTAACTAGATCAGGTTGCTCAGAGCCTCATCCAGCCTGGCCTTGGATGTCTCCAGGGATGGGGCCTCCCCCACCTCTCCGGGCAACCTGGGCCAGTGTCTCACCACCCTCAGTGTAAAAAAACTTCTTCAAGGATCCTTCCTGTCTCCTCAGAGCCCGGCTCCTCTGGCTCTGTAGGTGGTCCAGCTTCCTCCCTTGGGTTCACTGGGTGCAGGTGGGTGATGTCCACCCCTCTGCCTTTCCCCAGCATGATGTGGGTTCCCACTTCAGAGGAAGGCTTGCAGAGGAACCCTCTTGTCCTGCGTAGAGCCTGTGTTGGGGTAGAGGTTGTCTTTCTGCAAGGGCCAACTCGCAGGTCCTCCCTCCTCTTCAGGTTGGGATCTCCAGGCAGGGTTTCCCCACAGCTTGCCGTGGTGAGTTCTTTTGACTGGAAAATTCTTCTTTCTGGGAAATGATCTGGTATATGCGTTGGTTGAGTATCTCAGGAACTGAGCTGTTAAGCAGGAGATAGTTCCGGCCTTTCAACAGCTGTGTTGGGTGCCTTGTCCAAGACACATGTGGTTTCTCAGAAGTACCACTTTTTGTGATGTAATAGCTCGGCTCCTGGCAGGAGTAACTCAAAAAGCATGTCCTGAGTGCTCCAGAGAGATAAGTCTGCATTGTTCCAGCCGTGGCCGCGTGCCTGGCCTGCGCTCCCTGGGCACGGAATGGCACAGCACCAGCGTCCCGCTCTGCATTACTTCTCTGCAAAGCTCGAGTGTATTCCCCTGCTCCAACTGTCTTTCTGTCCAGGAAGACTTTCTGCAGTCAAGTGCCTGACCTTGGAGCAGAGCCTCCTGCTCTCCTTTCCTTTTTGTTTCATTTAATATATAGCAAAACAAACTTATTTTCCCCTTCTCGATGTTAACAGCTGCCGCATTGAGCCACGGCACGATGGAGGGGAAATCAAAGCCCAGTGAAATTTGCTGGAGTTGAAAGGCGGGTCAGGCTCTGGGGTTACTCATCTCAATTGCACTTTTGTTCTAAAAAACGAGAGGGGGAATGCCTGCACCCAGCTGGGCTGGCGTGATCTCCCGAGCCTTGGGAAGAAGGAGCAGGAGCCACGGGGTGGAGGTTCTGCAGGTCAGCGGGTGCGGGGAGGTGCTGGGCTGTCCGGGACTCCGTCGGGTGGCCTTGGCGCTGGAGCAGGGCTGCGTGGGTGGGTGGGTGGCTGTTGCTGAGCGGAAGGGCAGTCTGGACCGCCCTGGGCTCGGGGACCTCCGTGAGTCACAGGAGACTTCTGACTCCCCGGGGTCAAGTGTTCAGTCTTGCTGGGGCAACGCCAGCCCGAGTGGGTGCGTCTCAAGTCCCTTAACCCTTCTGGGATTCTGTTCCCCACCCGTAAACTGGAGCTGCCAGCACCCACAGGGGACGCTGACCCTCTTCTCCATCCATGCGGAGTGCATCCCATGTGCTCCTCCCCGTTGTTCTGCAGCCAGGTGGGCTTTGGGCTTGAAGCAGCGCTCATGGCTCTTGTCCTGGTGCTCCAAAGCTGCAGTTCCCATTTCCTGGGGGCTACAGCACTGAAGTTGGCAGCTCTGCGGGGGGGTCTTGGCCAGGCAACTTCATCTTCTCTTTGTCACCATCTCGCTCCTTCTGGTTTTCTCCAGACTCTGAAAAGCGGCTGCTGTTACAGTCCCAGTGAACATCAGGTTTTGGTGTCTGCATATGAAAGCTTTAGTTGGAGTGGGCAAAAGTGACACTTCTTTACCCAGCACAAAGCCCCAGCTGGACTTGAGGGTCTCCACACCTTATGGTGCCACGGGGGTACCTGAAAGAGAAGGTGCTGCTTTGGGAATGCCGTGCTTTGGCACATGGGAAACGAGGTCTTTGCTTCCAACTTGCCCTCTCTTCCGTGTGTGCCGTACACCTCTGCCACAGTTCCTCACTCGGTGGCCTCAGGCACGTCACTTGTCCTCTGCGCCTTGGGGGCATGTGGTCTGGAGCGCGGTGGAGTGACGTGGTGCCCTGCCGGGGGCGGGGGGGGTTCCCCGGGGTGCCGGGGCTGCGCTGCTCGGGGTGAGGAGCGCTGCCCGCGCGGTAAATGATGTGTGACGGCGTGTTGTGCGGCGGCTGCCGTCGGGGAGCTGCTGGCTCCCTGCCACGCTGCCGGGGCTGAGCCACCTCATGCCCCCGCAGCCACGGTGGGGGCACCCCAGACTTCCCCTGCTCAACGGGAACGTCCCCCAAAATATGCAGCACCTCATGGCTGCCCACGCTGCTCCCTGCAGTGACTGCCTCTGCCTTGCACCCGCGTTCCCCACCTTTCCCTTGGCGAGGGTGAGCGGTCGAGTTGAATCCCCTGAAACACGGTGGGCAGACAGCTTTGTAGAGACCCCGACCCAGCACGCCTCGCCCCCAGGGCTTCTGTGCCTGAACGCCCCTGACCCCTCCCTGGCACAGTGACAAAATCAAGTCTCTTCTTCTGTCCCAAACACGTTGCTGCTGCTCTTGTGCCTTCCTTCCCCCTCGGCAGCAGGGCTCTCCAGAGACGCTGCCTTGGCAAAAAGGGGTAGCAGAGTAAGAGAAGGTGGGCTCCGTTCCCTCTGGCAACCCCAGACCATGCTGTCCAGGGGCCCAGGAGAAACATTTCTTCTGCACGGTGACAAGAGGACGTGATGGAGGTAGCACAATCCACATAATTTTAATTTAGAGGCATCAGAGCAAAGGAAGGGAGGGAGCGCTGCCGTCCTGCAGCCGGACACTAATGTCTCATCTGCACCAGAGCTGGCCATGGGGGCTTGGCTTTCGTTTCTGTTTTTCTTCCTCTTTTTATAAATTAAAATCCCAAAATAACTGTGCTGCTCTGGGATATTTTTAAGCTATTTTCCCCTCTTCCTTTCTTCCCTGCATCTCCCCGCAGCTCGGAGCTGAGAGGGCTCCCGGTTGCCAATGGAGAAGGCTGCACGTCACTTCCTTGGCATGGGGCCGTCTCCAGCCCTCAATGCTCACTTTGTTTTTATCCCCTAATAGTCTCAGTGAGCTGTCAGGACTCTTCACAGTGTCACATTACCCATGTCCCGCAGCCCATTGTGGGAGCTGCTGCTAACGTGGCATGCAGAGCACGGGGGGAGGCCTCAGCGTCCCTCAGCCTGGGTACCGGGGCAGCGGGTGAGGATCTCGGTTCCAGCTGCATCCTTGCCTTCCTCTTCCTCCGTTTCCTCTCCTATGTGGCCCAGCACCCTCCCTTTCCCTGGGGACACCCACCTCCATCCCCAGCATCTCACCCCTCTGGCCGTGCTTCCCCTGGGGCTCCGTGTCTGTCCTCTGGCAGCAGCCTTGGAGCATCCAGCCTGAGAAAAGCGTACGAGAAGCACCGTGTATTCCAAATTCCACCCCGCTCTTAACTGTCTGGTAGCGAATGTGTGGTCCCACGAGGAGACAGAGCGGTCTGGGGGGGAACAGAAAAGAGGGATTAAGAGCTGCATGTCACTTTAGGAGATACCCATGTCCTGGTGGGACACAGACCTGGCTGTGATGACCGCTCCAGTTTCCACAGGCATCTAGAATGAATGCCATAATGGTTACAGGACTTCTATACTGCCATAGATTGCAGATAAATAAGCTGTGCTCAATAACAACTATTAAAATCCTCAGCTGTTTAACTGTTAACCTTTCACTATGTGTGTGGGGAACCTCGTTTCATCTTGGGCTCTGGTTTCCTAGCCTTCAAAAGTAGTTCCAGCCCAGGTGATGCCTTTGGGTAGGGAGGTATCAAGCTGCGATGGTCAAGGATGTGCCCCTTTGAGCTGAATGGGAGACATCTGATCCTTGTACTGGGAAGCTGGCTTGGCTGCGGGTAGCTCCAGGCTTAGGGCCTGAATATTTCCAAATTGTGAGTTTGGTTTCAGAAAAATCATCTGTTGACAAGGCAACCCGTGAAGTTTAACAGTTAGTGCATGTTGGCTTCTGAGTCTTTGGCTGCGCTTGTTACGTTCTCCAGGACCTCCTTTAGTCGTCCTTGTAAGGAAGGAGTGCAGGCTTCTCCGTGGATCAAATCAGCTGCGGTATCTGATCCAGCGTGCTTGTGTTGGGTGCCTGAGATGTTCCTGATGGGGTTCTTGTCGTTGCCATTTGCACATATTTAGTGGTCAGGTTCTGAGGCTCCCTGCTTCTACCTTGTTGTCCTGTTGCGGTGTGGAATACCATCAGTAACATCAGGCTCCTGCTGTTTTCTGGATATCTGCAGATTTGGGAGCCTGTTGTGCCATGAAAACGTGTTTAAATCAATGGGCTTAGAAGGCCAGCGACCCAGCTGCGGTCTTCTGGGGTGATTTGGGAGCTGCCTGGAAAGGGCTGGAAGAGATGGATGGAAGCTGCCTCAGGTGGTGTGGATCATGGATCATTGGAGGAGGGTTTGGGGGAGGGTAGGAAAGTTTTGGGTTAGCTGTCTGTTTTCTTGTTTCTAACTGTTTTGTTCTCTCCTTTTTCTCCTCCCCCTCCCCTGCTTTCTAAAGAACATAGGAAGCTTCTTGCTGGTAAGTGGTGGTGTGTCATGAAAAAAAAAAAAAAAACAAAAAACAAACCATTTTTTCCATCCACCATCAGACTCGCTGGCTAGTCCGTGTCATTCTTCCATCCACCCAGGATGTGCTGGAGCAATAGAAACCTTCCGGAGGTGGGTACAGGCGCACCCATCCCCGCGGCCTCTTGGCTGCAGATGGTGTGCACTCGCCTGGAAGGGAGCTATTGCTTTTAGATCACAGTTTGAAAAACTACTTTTCCCCTCTGCTTACACCTTGCCCAGCCTGATATCGTTGCCTGGGCTCAATTGGATTGCTGCTGTCCTGGCACAAAGCAAGCGCCGGCTGGTGCGGCACCAAAAACTGTGATCTAAGGACACCTCTCACCTAGTGCTTGTCTCATGTCCAACTCATCTTCAGCCTCTCACCGTCACCAGCTGTCTGGGGAGGGTGGGGAGAGCACTGTCCCAGCTCGTACCGGGGGTAAAGCGGCCGGGTTTGGCTGTCGGGCTGGCCTGGGGGGTTTGTGGCCGCACCTGATGCAGTTAATGAAGGAGGGCAGAGCATCCTGTTCAATATATTCATCAATGACCTGGATGAAGGGATAGATGATACAAAGCTGGGGGGGTGGCTGACACAGCAGAAGGCTGTGCCGCCATACAGAGAGACCTGGACAGGCTGGAGAGTTGGGCGGAGAGAAACCTTATGAAATTCAATAAGGGCAAGTGTAGGGCGCTGCACCTGGGGAGGAATAACCCCCCGCACCAGTACAGGTTGGGGGCCGACCTGCTGGAGAGCAGCTCGGTGGAAAGAGACCTGGGAG
>VYZM01004414.1:757081-767600 GCA_013398915.1 Dromas ardeola | reverse complement strand
GGTTCAAGAAGGACAGGGAACTGCTGGAGAGGGGACAGCAAAGGGCTACCAAGATGATGAGGGGATTGGAACATCTCTCTTATGAAGAAAGGCTGAGGGATTTGGGTCTGTTTAATCTGGAAAAAAGATGGCTGAGGGGGGAATCTTACCAATGCTTATAAATACTTAAAGGGGGGGTGTCAGGAGGATGGGGCCAGGCTCTTCTCAGTGGTGCCCAGCAACAGGACAAGAGGTAATGGGCACAAACTTGACCATAGGAAGTTCCACCTCAACATGAGGAGGAACTTCTTCCCTTTGAGGGTGGCAGAGCCCTGGCACAGGCTGCCCAGAGAGGTGGGGGAGTCTCCGTCTCTGGAGACATCCCAAACCCGCCTGGACGCGTTCCTGTGCCACCTGCTCTGGGTGCCCCTGCTCTGGCAGGGGGTGGGACGGGGTGATCTCCAGAGGTCCCTTCCAACCCCCACCATTCCGTGACTTGGTGATTGCTGGCAGCAGGTTGAGGGCAGGGGCTGTGTGTGTCCCCCCTGTCCCGGCTGAGCTGTGAAGCTGCAGGTGTGGGGCAAACACGCCACAGACCATTCTGGGCATCTTTCTAGCAAAAAACAAGTGAAGTGCGGGCATGGGTCAAAGCCCCCCTGCTCCTCTGGGTCCCCTGGCCTGCCCTGCACCGTGTCTTGTCCCTTCCTCAGCTGTCATCTGCACGGACAATTGTTTTAAACAGTGAATCCCAGTCATTAAAACAGACCGTGTGCGTGCCCCGGCTGACGAGAGCAGCCCTTGGCAGGCGAGGGTGTGCGTGGCTGCGGGCTGGCTGGGTGCCCGCTTCCCTGCCATCCCCAGTGCTGGGAATCCTGGCATCCCGGGAGCCTCGTGGCCGAGCTCCTTTGTTTGGTGGCTGTGGATACGGAGCGTATGTAAGGAAGGCGTTTGGCACGCGGTTGGGGCTGGCGGTTCATCTCACGCCCTCCCTCTGCATGCACCAGCCTTTGTGCGGATGGAGGACGGGGCAAGCGTAGCCTCTCCCAGTGCTGCTGCCCCTCTCCAGCGCCCCCGGGCACCCGCTCCGCCGTGGCAAGTGGTCCCAGGTCTGTGTTTGCCACGGAGGAGGCAGCTGGCCCTGCTTGTATGGCCAGGGCTGGGTGTAGAGGTATCCAACTGCTTCTCTGCCTCCACCAGCTTTGATTTTTGGTGCTGCTCCTCTGCCCGCACTGTGCTCATCTTGAGACCTTTAGGTTCGGCCGCTGACCCTCACGCATGTGTTGTTGGATAAGAGCTGGCTTTTGGGTGTGATGTGGGGCAGCTCAGCTCACCTTGGTCTGGGCATCACGGCTGGCTGTGACAAACCCCGCTGAACCGAGGAAAAGGGTGTTCCACCAGGACTGGACCAGCTGTGGCTGGTGAGCTGTTTAAAGCCATTGCTGCTGTATTTCCTCCCTGTTTTGTGCCCCTCATTATGTATAATATATAGACTGTAGTGTGCAGATCGGGAGGGGCAGGCTAAGGGCTTGCTTGGACGTGTGCCCTTGCTGCAAAGGCGCTGGAGAGGGAACGGAGGAACATAAAAGTTTTATTGAAAGCCGCCTGCTCCTGGCCCAGACCCTGGGCCTCTCTGGGTCCAGGAGGAGCGAGGAGAGAGGCAATCCAAGCCGACAGCATCCCCTGCCGGCTAATGCTTCCGTGCCTCTCGCTTCCGAGATGCATCGGCTGAGCTGAGAGCGTTCTGCTCTCCTCCTGGGTGCCGCTGTCTGGGTGCTGGTCGCTGCTTTCAACACCGGCACAAACATTTTGCTTCCAGCCGTGTGTGGCTGACAGCGCGAGAGCTGGACGTCGCCTGCTTTTGGCTCTCCCAGCCAGCAAGCGGGCAGGAGAAAAAAGGCTCTGGGTTCCCGGGGCTGCCCGCTCCCCCTTGCTGCGTCCCCATGCGACGTTCAAGCCCCTCCACAGTGCCTGCGAGCGATCCCCGAGCGGGACCGTAAGCGGTCAGAGGAGAGGGTGTCCCTTCCCTCCCTCTCCATCCCGTAGGTGTTTGCGGCTCTCCCTGCCTTCCCGATCCAACTGGAGCAGCTGCCTTCCTCCCCGAGGAGCACGCTGGCTGTCTTTCCTTTCTCCTTTCTAATGATGTGCTTTCAGCGCTCTTTCTTTTCACCTCACCACATAGCTCGGAGGGGTTTCGCGCTCCCCGGGGACGCAGCCTGCCCTGGGTTTGTCTGCGCCGCGCCGCCGTGGAGCTGGGCGACGGGCTGCGTGTCCCCCCCTCCATGCGCCGCGGCGGGGGACGATGCCACGCTGGTAAGTCTGGCTCTGCGCCTTCCCAGGAGGCCTGTCTCGCACCGCCTGTGGTTTGTCCGCTTTATGGGAAGCGGTTAACAAAGCTCAGCTTGGACCTGAGCCCGGGGCTGATGCTCTTGGCTGCGATGGGTGTCAGACACGGCCACGACCCAGCCGCTCGCTGGGAGCCCCGTGCCCTGTCCCCGTGGCGGGCACTGGTGCTGGCTGGCACAACACATCGCTTGAGGGCGCAGGTGTAATTTCTAGCCGGTGCGGGCTCTCTTGTGGCCGGACTGCCTTTTGGGAGAGGTGCACTGAGAGCATTTGGCTGGTTCGACTCGGTTCTCGGTCCAGGATTGGGAGCAGCTTGAGGTGTCCGGCTGAACTGGGAGCAACCGGGTGCTCCCCTGCGGAGCCCTGGCTGGGAGGAGATGGCAGAGAGCCGCCCCGAGGGGTGGCGTTCGGCTTCCGCTCTCTAGAGCGGCTCTGGTTGAAGGCTGGCAGGCCCTTTTCCTTCCCTGAATATTGCTCCCAGCGCTCCCTCTGCCTGCAGCACTCCGTACAGCTGGCGTGGAAAAGGGATGCTGCTGGCGGGATGTCTCGCCTTCGCGCAGGGTTCGTGCTGGCCATTCCGGTGTCGCCCCGCCGCCGCTGCTCAGCTCCTGGCATGGGTCGGAATTGAGGTATCTCTGCTTTCATGCTCTCTGCGTGGTGTGTTTTCTCACTAGCCGGGCTCTGCTGGTGCGGTTTTAGGACGCTGAGGCCTGTGTGAGGTTACTGGCAGTACCCCACCTCCAGCCAATGCTGGTTTTTCGGGCAGACCCAGTATAAGGCATACTCCTATCCCCTATCCAGAAGGATGTCATTCGTTGTCTGGAAGCACTCCGGTGACAGCTGCTTTCCTGGTGGGAAGGTATCCGGAGTGCCAGGGATACGTGCTAATTTTAGCCTGCAGGGTGTTTTCTCCAGAAATGTGCTGTAGGTTTGTTTCATCATTTGTTTTCTACTGTTTTTTCCTATTTGCCACCCCCCTCTATGTTATCATATCCTCCAGGAACGCTGCCGCACCGGCTGATCCTCACGCCCCCTTGCAGATGAGCGAGTTTACATCAGCTTGCAAAGCAACTGGTGTGTGTTTGGAAGAGGGTTGGCAGAAGCGATGTCTTACAGCTCAGCCAACTCCGTCGGCACACGGAGAGGCTGAAGGCTCGGACAATTCCCTCTGAGCCACTCCAGCAGTCAGGCGAGGCCCTTCCTCTAGGGAGGGAGTTGATGGTGTCTCTGGGAAACGGTAGCCACAGGACAATGTAAATTATAGACTCACAGAATGGTTTGAGTTGGAAGGCACCTTACAGATCATCTAGTTCCAGCCTCCCCACCCTGGGCAGGGACACCTCCCACCAGCCCAGGTTGCTCCAAGCCCCGTCCAACCTGGCCTTGAACCCCTCCAGCGATGGGGCAGCCACAGCTGCTCTGGGCAACCTGGGCCAGGGGCTCATCACGCTCAGAGTGAAAAATTTCTTCTTGATATCTCATCTAAATCTCCCGTCTTTTGGTTTAAAACCATACTCCCTCGTCCTATCATTACACTCCCTGATAGAGTCCCTCTCCGTCTTTCCTGCAGACCCTGTGTTCGCGGCGGGCTGTAGCCCCTGAGGTGTTTGAAGGGTCTGTTTGTCCCCCGGCAAGGGGAGAGGCTTCCCTTCCTCATCACCCTCCTGTTGCTCTGGCATCACCCCCTCCATGCCCTGTCAGCGGAGATGCCGTGGGCTCGCAGCGGAGATGCCGTGGGCTCGCGGCTCTCGGCCGGCTGGGTTGGCGATAGCGGCAGGTGGCAGTGTGAGCCCGCCGTGGAGCCGAGGGCTGCGGGCTCGCAGCCTGGGCTGCAGCTCAGAGCACACCTCCAGTCTCTGCGGCCACACAGCCAGCCCCAGACGCCCTCGCAGCATCGGGAGAACGCGAGGGGACAGGCGTGAGGGGGGCTTTGTCCCAGCATCACCCTGGCTCGCATCTCTTCAGCCCGCGTGCTCTTCTCGGCGTCGCTCCTGAATGCGAGCCCTGCAGCTGTCCTGACATCTTGACAGGCCAGCGGGCAACGGGGTTCCCCTGGGAACTAGGGGTTCTCCTGGGAACCACGCAGGAGGGAGGCAGCGGCGACTGAAGGCAGGACATCCCTCGCTCGGTGCCTTGGTCTGGAAAGTCCTCTTGGGCGGTGGGTGCAAGCCCAGCTGCCTCAGTCGGAGCCTGCAAACTGGGTGCGTGGGGAGCAAGGAGTCGGGGCCAGGAATTGCGGGTACCAGCAGGAGCCCAGCAGTTTGTGCGAGCAGTGACCTGGGGCAGTGGTTTACCTGTGCGAAGGCAGAGGATGGCAGAGCCGGGCAAAGAGTGCTTGGGCTCCTTGGCCAGAACAGCGGGGAGCTGTGTGGGTGCTGAGACGCATCGCCTCCCTCCCCTGGGTGACTTTGGCTTTGCTGTGTGACTGCTTTTGGGCAGCAGCCCTGTCATAGAATCATAGAACAGTAGAACGTGTTGGGTTGGAAGGGACCTCCAAAGGCCATCTAGCCCAACCCCCCTGCAGTCAGCAGGGACATCTCTAACTAGATCAGGTTGCTCAGAGCCTCATCCAGCCTGGCCTTGAATGTCTCCAGGGATGGGGCCTCCACCCCCTCTCTGGGCAACCTGGGCCAGTGTCTCACCACCCTCAGTGGAAAGAACTTCTTCCTGATGGCTCATCTAAACCTGCCCTGCTCTAGTTTAAACCATTGCCCCTCGTCCTATTGCTACCTGTCCTTTTACATCTGGACACCGTGTTCTGTGTGCAAACCTTGTTTTCTTTTATTTGTTTTTTTTCAAGGGAGGAGGCAGACACCTAAAACCCATTCACCGTCGCCTGTGGGCGGCTAGGTGGAAGGGGAGGTGGGCTTTGTGCCGTGCGTGTGGGGGGACATGTGTTAGCAGAGGGGCTGTCTTGCAGCTGCAATTCAGCGTGTGCACAGGCTGTGGTGTGCCGGCTCGGAGAAGGACCCGCAGCGCTGGGAGAGGGTGACCTGTATTCCCAGGATGCATGTGCTCCATACTCCAGCATCCCTAAACGCGGCTGGAAGATGCGCCAGCGTCGCGTGGTAGGAGGGGGCTGTTTCAGGACAAAGTCATTAAGTGGGGAACCCCCCCCACCTCTTCAGAAGCGGCACCCCTTGTCCGGCGCTGCCTGGCACGGCTGTTTATTGGGAATGGGGTGAATTAACCCCCTTTTCCGCTCCCAGCGCACACGCCAGCCTCGCCGCGAGGCTGGCCACCCCAGCCCCATCTCCCGCACCCGCTCCCCCGTCTCCCATTGATGGGGTTTAAAAGCTCTTTATTTCCAAGCGCCGCTCAGCAGGAGTCAAGCTGGGTCCTGCCAAGTGTTAAATGAAATAATTAAAACCCCCACTTTCTCCCCCTCCCGCTCCTTTCTCCGTAATGCTGGTAATTAGCCTGTAAAACTGCAGGAGGGGATGGGGAAGGGAGAATGTGCAAACGCCTTCTGCAGGCTCCCTCCTCCTCCTCCTCTTCTTCCCCCCTCCCCGGAGGAAGCGCAGAATGGCTCTCTAGGCATTGGGTGCTGTCAGATAAATCCCAATTAGCTCCCTGCCAAACAGGATTAGCGAGAAGGGAGCCAGGTGGGGAATCAGCCTGGCAACAGCAGGAGCTGGGGCCTTCGGCGAGGTCTCTCGCTCGGGGAGGACGGGGAGATTGACAGCTGTCACTCACATCCCAAAGCAGCACTGGGTTTTTTTGGTGTCGTGGGCTGGTATCTGGCGTCTGGTGGGCAGAAATGGGGAGGGGAAGGAAACCAAAGCGGTGTCTCCTGCTGGTGTTACCCCTTCCCGAGTTACCGGTGGCCGAAGGGCGCGTGGTCCCATGCGATGCCTCCCCTGTCCGCGGTCAGCGCAGAGATGTCGCGTCGTGCTGCTCCCGGCGCCGATGCGGAGGACGTGTCTCCTGCCAGCTCCGTGCTTCAGAAGCAAGAGGATAAAACCAGGGTCCTGCCCCGCTGAGCGCAGCCAGCTGCACCCAGCCCAGCCCCTCCTGCCCGCCTGCTGCGTTTCGGCAGCAGCTGTGACATCCTCGCCGTGAAAGCCCAGAAACAGACCCCTTAATGGCACCAGGCTTTAAACTGGCTGGTGACCACACGGAGGCCTTGATGCGCTGAACGCTTTCATTTAGGAAGCTGGGCGGCGGTGGTGGGGGGAATATGGATGAGCTGAAAGAAAGGAGGTTGTAGAGAGGTTGGGGGTCGGTCTCTTCTCCCAAGGAACAGGCGATGGGACAAGAGGAAACGGCCTCAAGTTGCGCCAGGCGAGGTTTAGACTGGATATTAGGAAAAATTTTGACACTGAAAGGGTTATCAAGCATTGGAACAGGCTGCCCAGGGAAGTGGTTGTGGCGCCATCCCTGGAGGTATTTATAAGACGGGCAGACGTGGTGCTTAGCGATATGGTTTAGTGGTGGTTTTTGTCAGAGTTAGGTTGATGGTTGGACTCGATGATCTGAAAGGGCCCTTCCAACCTGGGCCATTCTGTGATTCTGAGACAAATGTTTTCTTGCCTGTAGCAGAGGAATAGCAGCTGTGTCTGAGGGATGCTACGCTGTCCCCCGTCCCTCCCACTTCTTTCCTGCCAGACGTGGTGACTTTCTGCCTCTTGCACCCTGCTGGGGCTGGCGCCTCCTCCCAACACCTGCAGCCTCAGCCGGGCTGTTTCCAGTCCCGAGGAGGAGGAAAGGGAGAAATGCGGGGAGCAGGGATGATGAGCGGTGGACGGACTGCTCTGGAACCTTGACGTGGCTGTGGGATGAGTCCCCTCTGCCTGGGGCTGGCTGGGTTGGGATGTCCCAGTGCAGGACGGGGTTGGGATGTCCCAGACTGAACCAGATGTAGGGGTACTGGGCTGTCCCCACATCTCGGGTGCTTTGGCTCTTTCCACTTCAGGCTGGCCTGGAGCTGGTGGTGCATCTCCAGTGCTTCTGGGTTCACTGGTCAGCTCTTCCGAGCTCCTCGCTTCTGAGCCGAGGTAATAGACCAAAGGCGGCTTTTTTTATGTGCTTTTTCACCTTGTCAGGTCGTGCTGTATTTTCCTGCCTGGTCCTTTGTGCGCCGGTGTCAGAAGCGTAAAGGGAAGGGCATGGTCAGCGGAGGGAGCGGGGGGAGGCTGGATGTACCTGCGTGCTGTAGCTGGCTCCAAAGGATGCGGGCATTTGTGAAATGCCAGATCTGCCACAGGGATGTCTCCATGCGGCCAGCTCTGGGGAGAGCGGGGATAACGGACAAAACCAACAACCCAATTGGATGGACCAGGCAAGTGTGGTGTCCCCCTGGTGCAAACGGCTCTTCTGATTATAAAGTCCTCATCTGAAAGACTGGCAAGGGGCAAAGGTGTAAGCGTTTTGTCTTTACCGAGAGGGTGATGAGCCGATCTGCCCGTGCTGGAGTCTGAACTTGCCTCCTCCAGGACACAGCGGCTGTTCGGACCTGAGGCTCTGCTGCCCCTCCGAGTGGCCCCCAAATGGCTGGAGGGGACAGAGTCCTGGCAGACCCGGGAAGAAAGGGAGGACTGTGTGGTGGCTGATTTGCATGTGTAAACATGCACGCAGGAGGATGCAAATGCCCTCGCTTCCCTTTGGGGATTTTTGTTTTTTTTCTTTATTCCAAGCCCTTGGCCTTAGCCCGCCTGTGCTGGGATTGCCAGGGGAGCATGGCTCTGATGCCCTACCCGAAGGGGGGTGCGGAGCAAGCCAGGGGGGCAGAGGGATGCTGCTGGACCAGCATCAGCACGGCAGTGCCCTGGTCAAGGCATTGGGAAGGAGTTTGGCACCTTTGTTCCAGGTGCCAGGTTCCAGGTGTTCCAGAAAGATGCCGAACCAGGTCAAGCTGGCCACACGGTGACGAACTGAAGGAGGGGGCCAGGGCACTCTGCTCGCTTGTTTGGGAAGGTCTTGGCTTCTTTTGTGGTGCTCCAGAAATTCCCAGGGGGCTGCAGTAGCTGGGGTGGGTACTGGAAATGGGGCAGCAGTGTCAAAGCTTACCTTTTGAGGGAAAAATACTGGGTTGGAGGGGTGGGGGGCTCCCTGAGCGCTGAGGTTAGGGGTCTCCGTCCAGTTGCCAGGACTTGCTCAGCCATGTCTCATCCCTGGTGAAGGGAGGGGTGTTGTGGCATGTCCCAGGAGGCTGCCGGGTGGCCTCCGGTGCTGGCTTTGCTTGTGAGGGAGCTCCGGAGATGGGTTCCTAGCAGGGGTCTTCTTGGGAGAGACGGCTTGGTGGAATGTTTCCTGCTGAGCACTCATAGCACTTGGGCTCTTGGGGGCTCTTCGCAGCCCCTGCGTGTGTCGGGAGGGGGATGGCTCCCGGGGCGCATGCCGAGCTGCCTTACTGCTCGGACGTGAGGCCATCAGGCACCCTGCTGGTGTGGGCTCTCCTCCCGGCGGGGTGGTTAGGATGCAGCCCGTGCCTCGCAGCAAGCTGGGATCATGTTCTGCGAGTCCTCAGGGAGGGGAGGGAGCGATGCAGGTTTAAAAAGGAGCAATGTCTGGGACGTGACTTGGATTTCTTTCCTCCCTTCTCCCTCTTTCTTCTTCCTTGTGCTGCTCTTGGCAAGTTGCACCTGAGGTGCAGGGACACCCGGGATGCTCCCAGCCCGTGTCTGCAGCAGAGGAGCAGCGTGGCTTTGTGGTGCGGCCGTAGCTTGTGCCGATCCCACCCAGGAGACCCTGCAGCCCGCGGACTCGTGGTACTCGAGATGCCCCGCTAAAGGACCACCCAGTCTCCTCTGCGTCTCCCCGCCGGAGGGGGAGAGTGGGTGGATTCAGTTTTGGTGTTTGTGTCCCTCGGGCTCCAGGTGAATTGGCAAGGTAAGGGAGGGAGGGGCAGCACGGCAAGAGCAGGCTGGGGCTGGGAGGGGGGTACGTGCTGCCAGCGAGGGTTATTCTCCCGTCTCCAGTTGTTGTTGCCTTTTGGAGGAGTGGGTGGTGGGAATGCTCCTGCCCACCCAGCTGGACACCCTTCCCGGGATGTCCCTGCAGCCGGAGGTGCTGACGGACCAGCCACCTCTCGCGGAGCCACGGCACCCCACCATCCCAGTGGGAGAGGAGAGGAGAGTGCTGCCGAGCAACGGGGCAACACACGTGGGTCTGCATGGTGGCCGCTGACAGTGGCCATGGGGAAGCTTTGCTTCCCTCCTGGCTGTGGCAGCTGCCCGGTCGGTGCCGAGCAGGTGGAGACGGGAGGAACTTAAAGCAGCTTCTCTGCAGGGAGCTTCCCAGTTAGACCACAGCGGGGTTGCCCGCTGCCACATCTCCACAGTGCTCATCTCGCCCTACGAGCAGGGGGACGGGTGTTTGAGGACTCCTTCCTTGCTCTGCTCATGCCACAGCAGGGTACAGACAGCCCCTCCGCAGCGCCTGGGGGACAGAGGAAGCCGCAAGATCCTCCTGTCCCATGGCTTGGGTGATAAACCAGCCTCTGAGACTGTGTATAGTCAGCCCAGACTTGTGTTTGGGTGTCTCTGTAACCGGCGGGCCTTCCTCTCACAGGGTTTTGTTCGTAGTTTCCAGAACTGCTTTCTTCCTCCATGGCGAGGAAGATCTCAGCCTGTTTGCGAAGGGCCATGGTGTCTTAGAAATGAGGTGGTGGGTCACGGTGCTCCAGATAGATGTGTTGTACCGTGGGCAGGGAAAGAGCTTGCCGGGAGCTGTGGCTTTTGCCAGGGATGTCGTCTCACCGGAGACGGGGCTTCAGCCTGGAGAGATGCCGTGGGGAGCAAGTACGGAGTGGAGGTCCTGGGAGCCTGGGCTTGGCTTGTGGGCACCAGATACCGAGATATCGCTGCCTTTGGGAGTGCTCAGGCTGTGGCAGGGCTGTTTGCCCTCACCCTTTTGCTGGACCTTCGCTTAAGAAATCTTGGCCCTGACCTCCCTCTAAGCTTTCAGCCCAGCTCTCCTCTTGGCAGCTTTCCTGTCCTTGCTGGCAGCACCCTGCCCAAGGAAAGCGGTGACCAGAGGTTTCTGGCTTTCCAAGGCAGGAATACCCAGGTAGGGAAAGAAGGGAGCAGCACAGCTTGATGGTGCATCTGTGTTCCAGCTCCTCTTTTCTCCCCTGCTCCAGCTGGTGTGCTGGGATCCAGGGCACGCAGCGGGTTCCTGGTCCTGCTGCCCAGGTATTTGTGTTGGGGCTACCCAGGGCGTGCTGGGGCATGCAGGTGTGCATCCCTCCTTCTGG
>VYZM01004414.1:726822-756593 GCA_013398915.1 Dromas ardeola | reverse complement strand
CCTTGGCTCCCTTGTCTGATGCTGCGTGGCCCTTTCATCGCGTGTGGGGCCATCCTCGGGCGCTGGAATTAAGGTCTCCGAGCTCACTCTGCACCCCCACCCATCCATCCACCCACCCACCCAGGGCGGCCGCCGCTCCCATCACTATCACCATCGCTATCACCGCTTCTCCATGCCGGGCTCCGCCGGGAGCTGGAACCTCTCCGGGAAGGACTGGCATGTCACAGCGGCGTGAGGAGGGGACCTGGCCTGTCCCGGCCGTGGTGGCGACGGTCCCCGCACTGGGCAGCGTTGGTCTCCGCCGGCGAGGTTTGCGAGGCGGCAGCCCGCCGAAGGGGAGAAGCCGGGCTGCCATCCCTTCTTGCTCACCGGAGGGTTTGGTGGGTACCGGAGAGCTGGCTCCCCGTTTGCCGAAGGAGGGGCGACGGCGGGAGAACGCTGTGCATCGGCTGCCCTGGAGGAAAGCGGAGCCAAGCGGGGATGGATGTGCGGCGGCTGTGACAGGAGCCTTGGCGTGGAAGGGGGAGCGCCTGCCTTCACCCGGGGGGTGGGATAACTGAGCGGCATCCTTGGGCCGTTCCCGGCTGCAAGGAGCTGCCCCGGAGGGTCAGAAGCTGCTGAGCGTGGAATTGCCTGCCCCGGAGGAGACGTGTGGACAGCGGAGGAAGCTCAGCGTTGCTGGAGCAAGGCTGGTGTGGAGCCTGAACGGGGAGCCGAGAGGCAGCCGCGCGCTGCCGGGGCGGCGGCACCTTCCCTCCCATCCCTACCAAGAGGATACGGATGTTGCCGAGGCTGCGAGGGGTCCCATGCCGGCACCCCTCATGCCGTCTCTGTCCCAGCCCTGCTCTCGGGAGCCGACGCGTGTTGGTGCCGGTGCTGTTCCTGCACTGGTAGCAGCTTGTTGCCATCCCGGTGGGCTTGGCTGCAGAACTTGAGCTCCCAGCACTTTTGCCTGGGGTTGTTTAGTTTGCTTTCTGCGGGCAGGTGTGGATTGAGACCTCCCGGGCTGGAAGAGGGATTGCTGAGCACAGGACTGCAGGTGTCCCTTTGGAGTGGGCTCGGACCTGACCCCTCGGCTGTGCCTCTGAGATGGCAGATGTGGGGACAAACTCTTGCTCCTGAAGGTGCTCCTGGCAAGCGGAGGATGGGAACCTCTGGGAAAACTTAAATCCTGTGGCTATCAAAGACAACCGGGGTGGGGGGGGGAAGAAGGATCCATGTGAGCCTTGTGGCTGCTCTGCCTTGGATGGGTCGGTGGCGGGTTGAGCTTTGGCCTGCAGCGTGACGGCCGAGCATGACGGCTTGCCAGTACCCCATGGCGCCGGGGGCCTTGGAGCGGGACCGGATGTACCAGCACAAGGTCTCCTTGGTGGTGCGGTATTTCATGATCCCGTGCAACATCTGCCTCATCCTGCTGGCCACCTCGACGCTGGGATTTGCCGTCCTGCTCTTCCTCAACAACTGTAGGTGTCCCTGGGTGCATGGGAGGAGCAGGGGAGGGAGAGGCAGGGGTTAGGTCAGGCGACATACGGGGGCTCCGGCGCGGGGACAGCCCTCCCAACGCTGCCAGCCTTAGCTTGGGTTTCATCCTGCTCCCAGGCACTCATCGCTCGCCTTCTGCTGTCTGGGGAGAAGCTGGGGAGGCGACAGCTTTTTTCCCTGCCCCACTTTTCCCTCAGATGATGCTGGCCCAGAACAGCAGAGCTGCGAAGGCGGGTGTGCGTGGGCTCCAGCTCCCCACCGTGCACGGTGCGCTCGTGTTCGCAGCTGCGCCCGCACCCTCTGTGTCCCATATCCCATTCCCCTCCCGAAACGCTGTGTCTCCCAACCTGCTGCTTGAGGTCTGAGTGTGGGTGATGCTCCTGGGCAGGGATGCAGTCAGTCTGTTTGCGAGGTGGGGATCTCAGCAGGGCTGTTTTGGGGGGTGAGGGGCAGAAGATGGGCTCCTGTGAGTCCTGCCCTGGCCAGGGCTTCTGCCGCTCCCTTGTTACAAACTGCTGAACCCCCGTGTCCCTGTCGCTATACGTGATGGGTGGGAGATGTGTCTCCTAGGCTGCTCCAGGGTCCCTGCTTTCTATATGCTCTCTTGCTCTGAACAATCAGCGGAGGGTTGGGCAAGAGGGAGTTTTCCCCGAGCTTGGGCTGTTGATCTGATCCCTGGTGTGGCAGCGTAGATCGCACACTCGGGTGTGGGCACATCCACGTATCGCCGGCTGCTCTGGGCTCTCTTGCCTCATCCTTGCCCAGGTGCTCACCCTCCCAACGCCTGGCTTGCTCTGGGCGCAGCCCGTGGAGGAAGGCTCCATTGTGCAGTGGTGTCTTTGACCTCCTGGATGCTGGCAGGTGTCAAACACCAGCTGTGAGAAAAACCTTTAGAGGGCAGGCAAATCCTCTAGCCTAGCTTTGGGATGGGCTGTTTCCCATGGGGGGTGTGTGTGTGGGGGGGTGGTTAGAAAAAAGCTGTGTAAAACTGTAAAATACACGCATGCGTTTAAAAAGCAGTGGCAGGAGCAGCGCCCAGGCGATGGGAGGGAAAGAGCTTGGCCAGTAAGGAGCGATGTGTCCTCTGCCACAGCCTGGCTTCGTTGCCCTGGGCACGTCACTTAATAGAGAGCAGAGCACAGCTTGACGCTGACTTTTGGGTGTTTCCCACCCAGAATGGCAGGCTCTGTGGAGCCAGCTGCTTGAGTGGAACTCCTCTCGTCCCCCTACTTAATCGGAGGTTACCCAAATGTAAGAGGGCTCGTTGGTGGCAAGGCTGTGCCACCTTGTTCTGGGTGATGTCCATGGGAGGTTTCATCTTCTGCTGCCCGCCCTTATTCCCACCGTTACCTTCTCGCCTTGGAGGCTGCAGCGTTCCCCGCTGCTGTCCTGCTCAACCCAAATGACTTGGTGAGACAGTGCCCAGGTTGGGTGCGTGCGTGAGAGGGATACACAGTGCGATTTGCATCGCAGCCCCCGTGAAACGGCACGCAAGGGGCTGAGGCAAGCCCCAGCCCTGCCAGGCAGAAGAGGGCTGCTGCCAGATCCCAAGGCAGAGATGCTCCATCGATACAAGGGGAAGAGCTGGGGCTCCTGCCTCCTGTTCCTGCTGCTCCCTTCTTGCCGCAGGACCTCCCCGGTGCTCCCTGGGTGCCTGTTTGTGCAGGGCATGTGTGCTGAAGGGATGAAATTCTGGCCCGAAAACTGCCGGCGAGCTGTGGACAGAGTTCTGGGGGGGAAGAGGGGAGAACTTGCGAAAGGGAACCGCTGATAGCCCTGTGTTTTTTTGTTTCTTTGCAGACAAGCCCAATAGTTATTTTACCCAGACGCCGCCGACGCCGCGAGATGGTAAGTACACCATCACTTGCTGGAGCTCGGGTCTTGTGCTCGGGATGCACTTGAGAGCAAATGGCTTGAGCCTCTCGTGCTCCCCGCGGCTGATGCTGGATGCACTCCTGACCCAGTGATCTATTTTGCCGCTGAGTGGCTGCTCTCGGTGCCCGGAGCAGTACTGCAGCTCACTCGTGCCCTCTCCCTGGCCCTGGGGATGCAGGGATGCCCTCCGGAGTGAGGAGGGAGGGCAGATCCACTGTCCCTGGTTGCTCCCTGGGAGGCACATAAACCCTTTAACAGCAGAGGGGTTCCTGGGTGGCTGTGGTGGAGCTGGGGAAGGGCTGGGAAGGGAGATCGGATCTTCTGTGTGCTCCAGCGGTTTGCAGAGCTTTACTGGTTCATCTCCTGATACCATGGAAGGGAAGGGACTGGAGAAAGGGACCTTAATCCTTAAAAGCAGCAGTGTCGAATCCAGTGGCTATTCTGTGTTTGCCACCTGAGTGTCTTCCTGGATGTTGGCAACAGGAGGGGGGAAGCAGAAGGAGGTGCAGAAAGGCTTTGCTGCTCTGCGAGCACAGAGGGAAAAATAAAAAGCAAATGTCACGTGTGCCCATGGTATGTGGCAGTCGCAGGTGAGGGAAGGACCATGATGGGCTGTTCGCATGAGGAAATAGCCAGAAGTGGTGTTCTGCCTCCCTTGGTCCCTCCTTTTTTTTGATGTAGCATCAGAGCAACCTAGAGGAGGACAATGAGGGAGGAGGTGACTCGTTTCAGCTTCTGGAACCCGGAGCTTGAGGCTACATCTCGCCGTGACCTGAGCGGCAGATGTCCCCCCTGTCCTGAGAGCAGGCGTAGGCCAAGCAGGACGCTTATTCAGGGAAGTGATGGGGACATGACGTTTCCCGGGGACTCTCCGCGGCCTTAGCAGGTCTTGGTCTTGCTGGGAAAGGACTGGAGTGGGTTGTGCTGGCTCTTGGCGGCAGGAGGATAAATGGGCACAAAGCAGGTAGGAATCTCTCCAGCACGAGCACATGGGACGTGGGCCGGGCAGCTCAGGGAGAGGTGATTTTTGAGGCTAGCAGAGGTTGCTGAGATGCTGTTGGCAGTTCATTAAATTGCGGCTTCTGCTGCGCAACCAAAGTTGAATCATCCCAGCCCATCCAGTCTTGGATCGGTCAGCTGCTAACGCTATAGAAATGCTACCAAAAAAATTCTGTTGGGCTTGTGCTTCAGCTGGCAAAAGGTTTCAGCCTTGTCAGCATCAAGAGCAAAATGGAAGCTGGTGATCAGCTGGACACCAGGTATCTCCACTGCCCTTGCCAAAAAGGGGGTGTAAATTCTGGGGGACTAACGCAGCCCTCCTTCCTTACCCATCCCAGTTTGGGTCCCGCAGGTTTCTGCTTCTGGGGTCTCCTAACAATTCCTTCCCCATCTCCAGATTTTGACCTTGCCAGTCATGAGGCAGCATGGTGCTTTCCTCGTCCTCTTCCACAGGTATTAGTCCTTCCCTGGCAGAGCAGGTGGGACGGCACCTGGGTTTCCTATAGACTTGCATTTTCCCTGGACCTGTGGCTCTCACTGATGGATTCCCTGGTGTCTGATGAGCAGTGGACTCACCAGCGCCTCACTCCTTTTCTCTGGGCTTACTGAAGCCTTCCAGTTTCACAGACCTGTAGGAACTTTGGGTTTTGAGGCCATGCTATTACCAGTCATTGGCTTTAAAGGCTGTTGGATGCGGGCAGGCAAGCACATGCTCAGATAATGTCATCACAGGAGCTTTGTTTTCTCTGAAAATCAGGCTTAAAATGCCCTGTTTTCTGCTGGCAGGCTGTTCAGTCACCTTCCCCAGCCTCCCTAGTTTCACGTGCACAGATAAGAACCCAGCAGAAAACAGCAGCCAATTAATAACGCGTTTGTTTCTTTCTTTCTTTCCTTCTCTGATGGGGGTGGGGAAGGAGGCGGGGGAGAAACGGATGCTAGATAAAATGTGATTAATCTATAATTGGACCAGAGAAGACATCTAAAGGCAAAAATAAAAACGAACGTAGGTGTAACTCCTAGCTTAGGGCTCCAAAATATTAGCAGCCCAGCCCATCCAGATGACATACTCCAAAAGATCTCTGGTCCCTACAGGAGATGGAAAACTACCACCCTTGGTGGGTTGCCAAAGGAGGCACCTCCTTTTGCAGGTCTAACACGGTGCAAAAGCCTCGCATTGGCTTTGGGAAGCGTTTCTGGGCAGAGGGGAGCATGGGGAAGAGGTTCCCCTTGGGGTGAAGGTGCTGGTCCCCGCTGCTTCTGCTGTGCTGGAGGGACTGACAGCGTTCATCACCTGGGCTGGCCGGGAGACATGGCTCCGGTCCTGTGTATAGACAGTGCTTGAACTTGTAAACTGCTGAGATGTGGCTGAGGTTTGCTGGGTGAGGGCCATGGCTCTCCTGTCCCAGGCTTGCTCTCAAGGGTGGCTTTGGTGGGACAAGGTGTTGCACTAGTGGGAGCTGTGCCCGGCTGTCCACCTGGGCTGTTTGGGGAGGGCTGGTTGGGGACCCTCCAGACCCACCTCCCTTCCCCTAACCAGCCGCATCTGAGAGGGACAGGCAGGGGACAGCCTCTGCCTCCGCCACACCGTGTCCCTTCCCCAGACAGTACCTGGTGGTGTGACAAAGGTGGCGGGCAAGGATTTGGTGGGTCTCAGCATGCGGTGAGTGCTCTGGGGTAGGGGCTGTTCTCCAGCTCAAGAGTGTGACAGTGCCAGCGTTGAGCACAGCCGGACCCTTCAACTGCTTCTTCTCCAGCTGGGCTCCTTGAGGATTGTCACCTCTTTATCTTCTGGGCCAGATCCTCATCTTCTACCAGGCTGCACAGCTCTGTGGTGAGCGGCGGGTTGCCACCAGCTGGCAGCCTGCGCCGGGAGCCAACAGATCTCTGCCCACCGGTACCAGCTGGGGATCTGCAACTTGGTATTTCTATCTAGAAACCCTCCTGCAAGAGGGTTTGCTGTGGTTCGTTCCCCTTTTAAACGGTGGTGCAAAGCTGGGACAGAAATCATCCTCTCCTCTGGCAATGTCAGACCTCAGTTTTCATCTGAAGGAAGTGGCTTCCCACACTTTGGGCATCTCTTCTGCAAAGACCCTGTCCTGCGTACGCAAAAGATGCTGCAGCCACGACCGCTCCCCTGGTGCTCTGGTGCTGCTGGAGGTGAAAGACTTCACTGGCCAGCGGGGAGGTGTCTGTAATTAGCACTCATGCGCTATTCGTCTCTTCCTTTTCTTCTAATACCAATTTCTACCCTGGCAAACTCTTCAGCCACGCACTGATTTACAGCGTGGTCTCCGCTGCCTTTTGGAATAAGGCTATTAATGCTGTTAACTCGCTGCTTTCTCCCAAATCTCCCGCAGCTGGGCAGGGGCCTGTTAAGCTCTAGAAGGTCTTGAGCCTGGCTTTCTTCAATGCAGTGCTCCAGGAAGGCTGTTGCCTTTTCCCTACCTGAGGGACTGGCCCGTGGCACCATCCAAGCCGGATAATTCTTCTCCTTTTTCCTCAGCGGTAGGCAGGAGCTGGGGAGTGTCTGCGTGGGGAGGTGAGGAGGGGGCGGCTGTTGGCTCAGCTGCGGCCCCCCCAGGGCAGCAGCGCTCTGGCAGCTGCGGTGCAGGGGGCAAACAGGGTGGGCTGAGCCTTCCCCGCATCCCCCGGGGGGAAAGAAATGGCGGTGGTGGTGGAGGGGGGAGGATTTGGAGGGTACCTCCTCCCCTCTCCTTGGTCTCGCAGGGGCTGTGATGGGAGGTTTGGTTTCTGTTTATTTGCAGCATCCCTCGCTGGAGCGGCGTGCGGCGGGCGAGGTTGGTTTTGCTGTTTGCTCTGGGGAGAGCAGGAAGAACAATAAGCCCTCTCGGAGCCGGCGAGGGCTGGGGCTGGCTGCTCAGGTGGATCAATAGGATGAGACATGGGGCTCTCAGGGTCCGCTCCCTGTCGTCCCTCTCTTCTTGCCATCCTCATCCTCCCCCCGGGTGCTCCGCAGGGGTGCGGGAAGCCTTCTCGGCTGGGGCACTTGTTAGCGAGGTCCACGTGGAGCACGATGGCACGGCCAAACAGCAGCAGCTCCGGAGCTGAGAGCAGCAAGCGGGACACAAAGCTGTCCTTTTCACATGAGGAGGGCCGGGCTTTGCCTCGCTGGTGGCAGTTTTGGCTCTCACCGTGCCTGCACACACACTCCTCTCCCGTTCCTGGTGCAGGCGAGCCTCCTCCTGTTCCTCGGGGCCGAGAGCGGAGCAATGCCGGGTAAACTGAGGCTAGGGCCTCCTTGGCAGGGTCCGGGCGGTGCCCTCCACCCGTGATGCTGTCACCAGTTTGGGTTTCTTGCTGGTCCCAGCAGGTTTCCGGATCAAGCGCAGGAGCGCGTCCTAATCTCAGAGCTCCATCTTGCCTTCAGCCTGTCTCGAGCAAGCATCCCTCATGGACGGGGAGAGTCATGATAGCTCGCCAGGGTCGGGGGGGGACAGCCCTTTCACTGGCATCTGTGCACCTTTGCAGATGTGTTAATAGCACCAGCCAGCTGTGGGTCCCGTCTCCGCTGGGTTTGGAAACATCCGAGAAGGCTGAGAGGGCTGGACACACGTTTCCTTTTGGGAAGCGCGGATAGAGGGATGCTGGCCCAAACCGCTGCACCAGGCCAAGGGAGCAGCGCTAAACGCTTTATTTATGGCTGCATAAAAGCAGCGTTGATGCATGAGATGAGAACATCTGAGAAATTAAATATTGGAAAAATGCTTTCTTGTGCCTGGCAGCCCCATAAATACAGGGTTTGCAGAACTGGGCCGGGCGTGGCGTTGGGCAGAGAAAATGCTGGTGCAGGTGGCTTTTCGAGTCTGCCTAGGAAATCAGTTAGCGGATTAATCTGATGATGCTCTTAGTCCTGTGTGTTGTCTTTCACCTGGCTGCTGGATGCCCTCTCTTTAGCACCCTGTTACGGCTTTGCCTTGTCAGGTCCAGCTCCCTTTCCCCTCCAGTGGCTCCGTCTCCAGCCAGCGTCCCTTCTCCATGGATTCAGAGACAGCCACCTGCAGCATTGTGAGGACTGGTTCCCCGCATCCTCGGTGGTGACCCTCTCTGCCTTCCTGGGGCGCAAACGGTGTTGCACGTTACAGAGCATCTGATCTGTGCCAGGGGGTGTTAGGAAATATTCCTCGCCCGTAGGTGGCTCCATAAATTTGGGCAGAATGGGTGTTACCTCGGCTGTGCTGAGGCAGCAGGGGAGCCAGGAGGGTGCGTGTGTCTTGCCGCCCTGCGAAGGGGACCGTTCTGCTAGGGTGGCGTTGGGAAGCGGTGTTTCACGACCTCTCTGCTCTCTTCCAGCCCTCTGTCTGGGTGTGTTGGCAGCTGGGGAGGGGACGCCCGGGCACAGGGAGGTGATGTGTGGGGAGAGGCTTTACTGGGCTGCGGTGCTCTTCAACACAGCACCGGCTGGTCCTGCTCGTGCTCCTCCTGTTTGAGAACTTCATCAGGAAAAGATGCTCCTTCCTTGTATTTGATCGTTTTTAATTAACATCCCATAACTCTGATTATGGAATGATTATGGAAGCTATCCCAGCTTCCTCTGGCCAGTAACCTATTGGCACGGATATAATAAGAAGGAAAGAATTGTCTTGGGCTTAGAAGTCATGTCAGGTGCTCACCTCCCCTGCCTGGGGACTCGTGCTGCCCACAGCCATCCCATAGCCCTGAAGTTAAACCTTGCAGCGCCATGGCGGCGAGAGGGCTGGGGAGACGTGTGCTGGCGTACTCTCCTCCCGCTGCCAAGTCCACGCTGAGCCCTTCCTTCCTCCTCCAGTCCCCGTTGGAGAGAATACTGGGAGGCCGCCTTGGGTTTTTCGTGTCTCAAAGGAGCCAGGTGGCTCTCTGCACCTGCTCAGGGGGACAGGGGAGGGGACACTCGGCTGCCCTGGGAAGAGCGCCATGAAAATATAACTTAAAATAAACCACAAGCTCTTCAATTTTGTTTCCTTTGTGCGTGGCGGTACTGGAACACCCTGCTGGCTTTGGCTGCTAATCCCAGCCTATTTCTCTTTTGACACAAGCCAATATAAGACTTGGATGCCGCAAAATGAATTCAGCGCGCAGGCTTCGTGGCGGGGCTGATCTCAGTTAGTAGAAGGGGAAGGTGTTGCAGAACCCGTCTTTTTTTTTTGTCTGCCCACAGATGCGTTTCGCAGCCCTTGGTCTTTTTCTGACCGCCCACACTCTCTTCCTTTCGCACCCGTGCTTTTCCCGGCCCTCTCCCGCACCTGCGCTTTGAAATGTCGGGAGCAGATTTGTGGCAGCAGGAGCGGGGAAAGCGATCTGCTCCGGCAGTAATCCATCTCGCTATGGCCTCGGGCCGTGGTGTCCCCCCCCATGTGAGCTCCCCACGTGACAAACACTGTGGGACAACGGGGGGTGACGTGAAGCTTTGCAGGTCCCCAGTGGCTGCTGGGTTGCCATCACCGCTCCTCTCTGTGTGGAGAAGTGGAACAGGCACGTGTGGGGAAGGGATGCTCTGTGGGGGCACGTGTGTCTGGGGCTGTCCCAGGACCACGATGCTTCAATAGAGATGCTTTCCTGCTTGATTGTGCTGCCAGTATTCCCCTCTCAAGCTCCGTTATGCTGAGGAATGACTCCTTTGCCGAGGCTACCTGCAGAGAAGCATGATGGGGAGCAGGGAGAGGTTTGTCCCCGGCCGTGTGGCACTGGGGTAGCCCGTCCCCAGGCAGACGGGCAGATCTCCAGTGGCGTGAGCGGAGGAGAGGTGTTTCTGCGCCTCTGGCTGTGCCAGCCAGCGGCCAAGGCTGGTGTCGCTGAGCGAGGTGGGACTCGGAGCATCGGAGCGTGGCGGGGAGTCTTGTTACACATCACGGAACAGGAAAAAAAAAATCACTTTCCCTGCGCAAGGTGAAATTTCTGTACTGGGCTTCTTGGCAGCTGCTCACTTTTAATTACGTAGTGCCTGCTCCTCCGCTAAGAGGAGCTTTGCTGCAGCACGGACTGAAACACGGACCTCCTGTGCTGCCGGTACGGCACTTGCACCCTTAGCACGGGCAGGGGGTGATCCGGGATGCTCTTCTGTTTGCCCCAGGATCCTGGGCAATTTGTGCTTCCAGGGTGAAGCCATCCATCCCTTAGCTGGCCCAGGGGGTCCGGCGGTGAAATCACCGTGGTGCCATCTTTGGCTTCCCCTTCCTTTTTTCTTACTTCTATTCACATCCTATGGCAGTGAGGCAACAGGTCGGGAGCCAGGACTGGGATCTGCTTGTGGAGCGTCATCCCCGTGGGCTCGCTCCATGGCCCAGCCTGGCTTTTCTGCCCGCTGCCGCAGCGGGAACCGCTGTTTCCCCGCCTGGGTTTTGCACCCCGAGCGCCGCAGCAAAGTGCGCTTCAGCCCAACCAGCTCAGCCTGCTTCAGGGTTGCTCTGGAGAGAGCAGGGATGCTAAACATAGCTCTTCAAAAGCCGAGCGGTAGATAAGGTAGCAGCAGTTATTAGACACCACTTTTGATCTCTTGAGAGCATTTTCTTCTCCATTTACAGTGAGGTTTGAGCTTTCTCCTGGGGATCAATTTATGCACTTTCATGTTACGTGTCTTAAGTGTTAGAGGAGGAGTAGATGGGAGAACTGCTAAGGTGTTGCTGTTTTCCCCTGTATCGGGTCCTCGCTAAGGTTGCGGATCCCCAAGCTTACCTCTCTCCACACATCTCTGCCTCTCATCTCCCAGGACTATCCTTCTGGCGTTTAGTCTCGGAGTGTTGTGACAAAGAAACAGCATATGTCTTGCTTTATCTTCTCTTCCCCTTGGCCATGCCATGCTGAAGGTGGTGCGCGATACCCTTCAGAGAGAGCTAGTGCATCGCTACCAGCTCCCGAGTTAGCCCACTGCAAATACTGCCTGACGCAGAGGATTTCTTGCCAAGTGAACGCTGGTTTTGTAGGAACGTGGCTCGAGGTCCCGGTGACACAAGGAGTCTCGCTGCTGTGTGGTGGGATGCAGCGTGCAGCCAAGGGGAGGCCGGGCTTAGACCTGTGACTTAGGGATGGAGTCGCTGCGTTTAGGACTTCGTATGAAGGGCAGAGGGAGAGCAAAGGAGAGCAGGAGGCGTGAAGCTGGCTGAGACCCCCCAGGGCAGGAGCAAGCTCCTTGCTAAGAGTGTGAGTAGACCTTTCAGAAAGACCTTTCAGACTTTTCCCGGTGGCCTGGGAAAGCTGGGAGAAGGACAACGTGCTGGCTTTGCCAAAGGTGCAGCTGAGCGCTGGCTTCGGACTTGCTTTGGACCAGCCTTCTTTCCCTCCAGGCACCCAGAGCCTGCTGCAGCCCACCTTCCCTTGCTGAGCTCTCTAATCTCCCTGATTTGTAAACACACCCTTTTGCAGAACGTGGCCTCCGCAGGCAGGTGGGAGCAGGTTAAAACCATCCAAGTATTTATTTTTTGTTTCCTTGCTCTTGCCTCCCTCCCTCCCTCCCTCACGTGGGCTATGTTACGGGCTGCCGTCCCATCTGGGCGCCCTCTTTGTGTGCGCTGAGCTTTGGGGGTTTAGCTGCGGCGTGGCTCCTCGGGGCAGATTCCTGCTTTTGGCGAGGCTGGGGGGGTCTGGGTGCGCCGGGGTGGGCAGGCAGGGCGGCAGGAGCCTGCAGCCGAGGCTGGCTTCTCCCTCCCATCCCTTCTGGAGCAAACTCTGGTTCCTTCTGGTTCCAAACTGCTCCTCTCTCCGATGGAGGCTGATGCATTCTTCCAGTGATCAAGAGCCATGACAGTCTGCTCAGAGCCACTCTCGTGGGGGGAGCTTGTGACAGATTAATGAGAGAGTCTTTTGAGATGATGTTTGATTTGCAAGAGTGACTTTGATGTTCTTAGACCCAAGAACACAGATCCTTTCAACTCCTCCCCGCTCCACCCTGCCCTGCCCGCCCCCGGCACTGCCTTCGCCTTGCTCACTATCATCTCTCTGCCTCCAGCACATGCTTTTGCTTTTAGATCTTCCAACTGATCAACTTTTTACCTTGCTGCCCGCCCCTCCTGACCCCCAATTATGGACCGTGTAGTCAGCTCTCATAGAATCATAGAATGTGTTGGGTTGGAAGGGACCTCCAAAGGCCATCTAGCCCAACCCCCCTGCAGTCAGCAGGGACATCTCTAACTAGGTCAGGTTGCTCAGAGCCTCATCCAGCCTGGCCTTGGATGTCTCCAGGGATGGGGCCTCCACCCCCTCTCTGGGCAACCTGGGCCAGTGTCTCTCCTCCTGCTCCTCTTTGTCTGCCTTGGCCCGTGCTGCCCGCATGGCCGGTGTTACCCCTCCAGTGCTGACCCCTCTGCTCCTCGCAGGTTAGATTTCAGTCGGTGGCTTTTAGAAGTGAAGAGTCTTTTCAGCCAGCTGGGCTTTTAAGGATGTGGTTGGTGATGACCACGTTTCTGGGCTTCCCCTGTGACACAGGAGCACAGGCTGTGTTTGTGGGGCTGAACTACCACACCGTGATCTTAGGAGAAGATACCTGGTTTCCCAGGTGTCATGTATAGAGCTGTGCAAGTAAGATCTGTGGAGAGCTGAGAGCATCACAGAGGCTCCCAAACTGGATGGTGGACCATTATCTCAGTTTCTTAGGGACCCTCCATCCTTAGAATGCGTCATCAGAACGCGCGCTTGCAGCCCAGAAAGCCAACCGCATCCTGGGCTGCATCAAAAGAAGCGTGACCAGCAGGTTGAGGGAGGTGATTCTGCCCCTCTGCTCTGCTCTGGTGAGACCCCACCTGCAGTACTGCGTCCAGCTCTGGAGCCCTCAGCACGGGAAGGACATGGACCTGGTGGAACGGGTCCAGCGGAGGGGCACGAAGATGCTCAGAGGGCTGGAGCCCCTCTGCTGTGAGGACAGGCTGAGAGAGCTGGGGGGGTTCAGCCTGGAGAAGAGAAGGCTCCGGGGAGACCTTCCAGCCCCTTCCAGTCCCTGAAGGCGACCTACAGGAAGGATGGGGAGGGACTCTGGGTCAGGGAGTGTAATGACAGGACGAGGGGTAACGGTTTCAAACTGAAGGAGGGTAGATTTAGATTGGATATCAGGAAGAAATTCTTTGCTGTGAGGGCGGTGAGCCCCTGGCCCAGGTTGCCCAGGGAAGCTGGAGCTGCCCCATCCCTGGAGGGGTTCAAGGCCAGGTTGGACGGGGCTTGGAGCAACCTGGGCTGGTGGGAGGTGTCCCTGCCCAGGGCAGGGGGGGGGAACTGGATGATCTTTAAGGTCCCTTCCAACCTGAACTATTCTATGGTTCTATGATCCAAACCAGATGGTGGACACCATCCATTCAAAGGCTCCGAGCGGCGTTTAGCCAGGGCTGTGGGGTGGACGCTGCCGGTGCCCGTGTGCGGCTCTCCCAGCCCCACGGCGGAGGCCTTCGAGCCAGGCAGGCGGCTCCTTCTCCCTCGCCCAGCAGGCCCTGGCTGATGCAATTAATATTGATGGCAGGGAGGGTGGGCCTGGCGAGAGGAGTAGATGTGCACAGGCGAGAAGCTGGGCTGGAGCGCCGGCCTAACCCGTTGCCGTGGCAACGGGCGCCTCGCGCTCATGCAGAATTAATGCCGGCCTGAGACGTGCGCGGCTCCGTCCCTGGGCCTGGCGTTTCCCTCTGCCCTTTCAGCAGAAGGGAACCCCGAAAGCAGCTCTGCCCTCCTCTTTCTGTCCTTCCTCCGCCTTTTTTGCCGGCGCTGGCCTTCCATGTTGGATGGCAGCAGGGCAGGCTTGCTTAGGGTGTCGTGGTGGGGCCTTGCCCCCGCTCCAGAAGGAAGGATTGACCTCACAGAATCATAGACTAGTTTGGGTTGGAAGGGACCTTTAAAGGTCATCTAGTCCGATGAGCAGGGACATCTAGGTCATCTAGTCCAACCCCCCTGCAATGAGCGGGGACATCTTCAACTAGATCAGGTAGCTCAGAGCCCCATCTAACCTGGCCTTGAACCCCTCCAGGGATGGGGCAGCCACAGCTCCTCTGGGCAACCTGTTCCAGTGCCTCACCACCCTCAGAGGAGAGATTTTCTTCCTAATATCTATTCTAAATCTCCCCTCTTTCAGTTTGAAGCTGTTACCCCGTGTCCTGTCTCCACTCCCTGATCCTGGGGGACTTTAGCCCCTGGGGTTTGTTGTGCATGCACCCTTGTCCTTTGCTGTTACGTGTGCTTGCTACTACCTCGCTTGTGCTTCTTGTCTTCTGGTTGAGGAGCTCTCCATGGCAGGTCCTCACCGGCCATGGGTGCTATCCACCAATTTCAGTGGCTTCTTGCCTGCTCCGTGATGGTGGCTTCTCTCTAACATAGGTGTTTGCGCAGAAAAGCTGTGGCTGCCCCATCGCTGGAGGGGTTCAAGGCCAGGTTGGACGGGGCTTGGAGCAACCTGGGCTGGTGGGACGTGTCCCTGCCCAGAGCAGGGGGTTGGAACTAGAAGATCTTCAAGGTCCCTTCCAACCCAAACCATTCTATGATTCTATCATTTAACAGTGACTGCTCTGAGGCAGGGTTTGGGACAGGAGAAGTCACTAGTATGGCCCACTAGTGACCTCCCCATCCTTGGGGACCAAGTAGGGAACCGGTGGTAGGTAGGACGCAGAGGTGCACGTCAGCTCAGTGCTAGCCAGCGTGCGTTAGGGATTGAAACGATGTATTCGAGCATCACAGCTTTTTCCCTCTGCTGCCCAGCCTAGCCAGTTCCACTTTGTATTCCCCAGCTTTAAATGGCTTTAGCAGGGGAGCACCCACCACTTTCCAGAGAAGGGCGAGTTTTTAATCCAGTATCTTTAGACTAAAAGGCAGACACCTTGCACATTTGGCACGGACGCCCTCATTCTTTAATTTCAGGCTCTTCCCATGAACAAGAATAACCAGTGCCAGCGATTCAGCTACCGGTAGGTTCTCAGAGGTACAGGTTGCCCTGACCTTCCTGGGAAGTGTCTTTCTCTCTCCATCTCTGCC
The DNA here is from genome assembly GCA_013398915.1 of Dromas ardeola. Taxonomy (NCBI): domain Eukaryota; kingdom Metazoa; phylum Chordata; class Aves; order Charadriiformes; family Dromadidae; genus Dromas; species Dromas ardeola. Next base: position 741,305 of record VYZM01004414.1, on the reverse strand, counting down.
TCCGGCCCTTGCTGCAGGGATTCATGGCTGCATCTGTCTGGAGCACAGCAGTGTGGCTGTCATGTATTGTTAGCCTTTCCTCTCTCCTACCTCCTTCCCATCACTGGAGACACTTTAAGCCATGAAAGCAGGTACATCCCACCCTCTTATCTCCCACCCACGAGCTGTAATCAACTTTCCGGCTGTGCTTTTCTGATTGTTTTCCTCGGCCTGTTCGGAGAAGGGACGGACTCCCCTGGGATCTGGAGCGGGTCCAGGCTGGGCGAACACGCGTCCTGCCTTCAGCAGGCAGGTCTGGGGAGGGGGGGGAGCTGCCAGGAATCGCCCGCGCGTTTTCCCGGCGTCCCCCTCCTCTGTGGGGGTTCAGGGCCCTCCTCCTCCTCCCCTTCCTCCTCCTCCCTTGGCAGGGTTCCTGCCGAGGCGAAAGCTTTGGAGGGGAGGAACGGCGTGGCCACCAAAGCCCCTTCTCGGTGGCCTGGCTGGGCACTGCTGGGGAACATGGGGCAGGCAGGCATGTGCTGCGGAGAGCCTGGCAGGGTGCAATAAGTAATCAGCAAACTGCCTCAGTAGCATTTTATTTTTTTTTTCTTTTCTGTACAGTGGAAAAGAGCAATTTTGACATTACATTTATGATGATTGTTATTAAGCTGGAGAAACATTTTAATGTGAATGCTTGGGGCTTATTAGATAGAGCTCTTCACCTCAAGATCTCAAAGCACTTGAGGAAGCCAGCTTGTTATTAAGCCCTACAAGTATATATTGAGCTATTTACCTACTGACGTCGGGGGTTTGGTGATTATTATTATCTGCGTTTTTTCGTAAACGGGGGAACCAAGGTGCAGAACTGGGTGGGGAGGTGAAGCTGGAAGCTGAAGCTGCTTCTCCACCCTCCCCGCCTGCAGCCGGCTGCTGTCTCCCTGCTGCCTGTCCTCACTGCTCTGGGCCAGGAGGCTCGGAAGAAGGCTGGGATGGATTGAGAAGCTCACCTAAGAGCTCTATGTGGAGCTTTTAGGGCAAGCTGTGGCGTGGCCAGACCTGGCAGCTGGGGAGAGGCGGAGGGTGCTGGCTCCATGCTGGGGAGGGCAGCACACAACTGGAAGCCTTGGGTGCTGTGGTTTTTAGGATGCAGGGGGCTGAAGGAAGGCACAGTGGAATCCTGGGGGGTAGAGAGGGGGTTGCTGAAGCACAGAGAGAGCCCTTTGCATACGTGTGTTGTCACAGGCTCTCGCTTGGCAGAATAGTCTTGCCAGCTCTGGCCCGGGAGTGCTCCAGGATCATAGAATCACAGAATGGTTCGGGTTGGAAGGGACCTTAAAGATCATCCAGTTCCAACCCCCTGCCCTGGGCAGGGACACCTCCCACCAGCCCAGGTTGCTCCAAGCCCCGTCCAACCTGGCCTTGAACCCCTCCAGGGATGGAGAACTATACATGTGTGTGCTGTGCAGCATCTTCATTTTGCCCAGTCTTTCGGGCCCGGCTCAACCAGGACCTTTACTTCAACAGCAGTCTTCTCCCGAGCTGCCTCATGCCAAGTCCCCCATCTCTCTGCAGAGCGGAGCCGCGTGTGGGGACCCTCAGTGGCTTCTAGCCGTTCTCGTGGTGGTTCTGGCCCTCCCTTTTGTCCACAGCGGAGCTGTCCTATTCTCAGCTGTCCTTCCAGCCGTTTTGGGCATCTGCAGGCGCTGTTGGACGTGAGGAGGTGGAGCTGGTGCCATCTGCCCTGGCAGCTACTCGTGGAGTACCAGCCACCTGTGCCCGCACAGCCTGCTCGGGGAAATGCTGAGCTGAACCTTGGCAGGGGCTTCCCTGGTAATGAAGCATCCTGCTCCCTTCCTGGTGCTAATTAGGGGCTGCCTGAGGAAGTGTCACGGATGGGGTGGGAGGCTTGGATCTGAAGCGGTGTCATTACACCTGGTCCAATGGGTAGTTATGGAACCATAGAATGGTTAGAGTTGGAAGGGACCTTAAAGCCCACCCAGTGCCACCCCCTGCCCTGGGCAGGGACACGTCCCACCAGCCCAGGTTGCTCCAAGCCCCGTCCAACCTGGCCTTGAACCCCTCCAGGGATGGGGCAGCCACAGCTTCTCTGGGCAACCTGTTCCAGTGCCTTACCGCCCTCAGAGGAGAGATTTTCTTCCTAATATCTATTCTAAATCTCCCCTCTTTCAGTTTGAAACCGTTACCCCGTGTCCTGTCTCCACTCCCTGATCCAGAGTCCCTCCCCAGCTTTTCTGCAGGCCCACTGCAGGGGGGTCTCACAGAGCGGAGCAGAGGGGCAGAATCCCCCCCCTCGCCCTGCTGCCCATGCTGCCGGGGATGCAGCCCAGGATGCGGGGCGCTTTTCTGGCTTTTCTGGCTGCGAGTGCACGTTGCCGGCTCCCGTTGTTCTCCTTTACGCAGGAGTGGCTCAGTTCTGATGAATGCCAGCAGCTCTGGGCCCAGACCGCAGTAAGAAGCGCTCTGCAGTCCTGACTCTCCCTCTTCCCACCCCACTTTCAGCTGCCAGATATACTCCCAGAGGCTCCTCTCAGCTTGTCATCTCCTTTCGCCTTTTCTTCTCTGTGGTTCTCTGATGGAGGCATCCCACCCTGGCCTCCCGTGCGTCAGTCCAGAGAAGCACTGGCGGGCTGGGGAAGGTGTTTCTGTAGGTGGCTTCTGTCACTTGGTTGCCGTGTCTGGCGGGTGCCCCTGTTCCTCTGCCTTTTGGGAGGAGCCACCCCTCTTGCCCCAGCATTTTTTTATCAATACGCCACTCTGCGAGCCCCCGGGCCAGGCGAGGTCTGCCCTGCAGGTGGTTGTGTGGTAAAGGGACACAGAATCACAGAACGGTGGGGGCTGGAAGGGACCTCTGGAGATCACCCCATCCCACCCCCTGCCAGAGCAGGGTCACCCAGAGCAGGTGGCACAGGAACGCATCCAGGCGGGTTTGGGATGTCTCCAGAGACGGAGACTCCCCTACCTCTCTGGGCAGCCTGGGCCAGGGCTCTGCCACCCTCAAAGGAAAGAAGTTCCTCCTCATGTTGAGATGGAACTTCCTATGGTCAAGTTTGTGCCTGTTACCTCTTGTCCTGTCGCCGCAGAATCACAGAATGGTAGGGGTTGGAAGGGACCTCTGGAGATCATCTAGTCCAACCCCCCTGCCATCCCATAGTAGCATGGTTCACTGCCCCATCTGCTCGTCTCTGGGGCAGGAGGCAGCTGGCAGGCAGGCAGAGGCCAGCCATGGCTCCAGCTCTTGCCGGGTGGGAGCTGCCCTGGACTGTTGGAGAATGCAGCCACATGTTCTCCAGGCTGTGGCAGTGCCCTGACCTTCCTCCACTTGGGGCTCTTCGGAGGAGAGGCCACAGCGCTTCGGTGTGCCCCTCACCTTCCCCAATTAGCCAGAGGACAGGAAACCCTCGTTCGCGATCCTTTGTGCTCTTTGCCCTTATCCAGAATCACACAATGGTAGGGTTTGGACGGGACCTTCAGAGATCACCTAGTCCAACCCTGAAGGTCCAGGTGGTTACTGGAGGACGCAAGGTAGAGCCTCAGAACATAGCATAGCTGAGCTGGAGCAAGGCTCTTGAACCCGGTCAGGTCTTTCCCTTACCCTCCATCTCTTCTAAAAGCCTTTCTTGCTTTTGCAGGCTCAGTCCGGGGCTGAGGGGAGACTGCTGTGTCCGCCCATGGAGTCATGCTGACTCTGTTGTGGTGGGAAGCACGGTGCTGTGCGTTATTTGTAGCAACACCTTTTGCGTTTCCCCCTCCTCTCCAGCAAGTGCGCTTTTTTATTTATTATTATCGTTGTTGTTGTTATTGTTATTTATTATCCCATTTCTGTTCCGGTGCTGCCAAGAGACGTGGAGAGGCTTGGCTGGTATTCAGCGTGGTTACAATAAGCCCGAGCCCTCCCTTTTGTTCTGCGCAGCTTGCTCAAGTGTTGTATGGCTACCTCACTTTAGCTGTTTCTCTCCCTCATCTTCGGCGGCTCAGGAGGTTTGGGAAAGGTCAGCTCCTAGCTGTAGCTTTTTTCTGCTCCAGACAAGCGGAGCTCTCATTGTTTGCCAGGTGCCTTGCTGCGCCTGGTCTCTGCCGCGCTGGGATGATTTAACCAGAGCCGTGCTTCGCTTTAGATCCAGCCTGCTCTCTGACCTTGCTGCGCAGCCTCGCCGTGTGCTTTGTAGATGGTTTTGAAGCACACAGTCTTGAACAAGCGCTGAGAGATCCCACCTCCCCTCTGCGACCGGGGAACCGGCACAATAGGCTGCAGCCTCCAACATCCCAAGCGGGGACTCCATCTGTTGAAAGCTCACGCTGACTCTGCCTCACCACTGCCTTCCAGTGTCCGTCCTAGCTGGCTCCAAAGCCTCCAGCTGCGGTGTTGCTGTGGATAAGGCAGGCTTTGGGCTTGGTCTCAACCAAGCCCTGCCCTGGCATGTCTGTCGGGTGACGTAGGAGGCACGCTGGTAGGAAAACGTGTGGTCGCTGTCCTGGTGATGTTGTATGGCTGTCAGTAGAGGGACGGCGGGCAGAGCCCTGGTCCTTCTCTGTGCTCCTGGTCTCTGGTGCTTGTCTCAGTTGGGTGGGCAGGTTCCTTGCCAGAGAACCGTCTCTGCACTCCTGTCTGCCCCATCTCGTCTCAAGCTCGGGAGCGTGAAGGCAAAGCTGGTCCCTTTGTTGTATCTTGGCCGGACCCAGCAGAGCGGTTCTGTCTGTAGTGGCTCTGGGAAGGCTTGGTGCGTGCCGGGTACCCTGGGACTGGGCTGATAGCCTCTTCTTTTTTGCTTCTAATTTCCCAACATTTATTCCTTCCGTGTCAGTGACAGTTACACTTCTTGCATCCTCCCAGGTAAAATTAGAGAGAGAGAAAGAGAGACTGAGAGAGATGTTGGGGAAGAAGGCAGCTCCCTCTCAATTTCATCCTTTGAAGAGCTTGTTGGGTTGAGTCATTTTAGCAGGCGTAATAAACCTGTTTCATCTCCTGGGCCTGGCAGGGGAATTAAGGCGTTTTGTTTTATTCTTGTTGGTGTTCTGAGCTTGCATCACCCAGCTGCATCACAGCATTGGATGGGTGAGTTTTGAAAATCATCTGCTGTGAACAAATAGGCTTCTCCACCAGTAGCCCCAGAGATGATCAGAAGTGAAAGAAGCTTAAACAACCAATTTGCTTGTCACAACTTGTTTCTGGTTTGAAGCATTTTTCTTTCTCGCTTTGTCAGCTTCTCAGCCTCATCACTGAAAGCTGGGTCCTCGTCTGTAGGAAGGACCCATGGGGGGTGTTTGGGGGGTGCACCCTGCCATATCCCCGTGCTCTGTCCTGCCTGGGCATCCATGGGGCAGCCGGGCCGTCCCTGGCGTCGGGATGAGCTCCGAGGCACTGCGGTGTGAAAGCTTCTCTCCCAGGGACGGAGCTTGTTGACAGGGAGTGGGAAGGTGTCTGTCAAGCACCGGCGCTGTAAAAGCTCACTTTTACAACATTTGGTTGATACGGAACAAGACATAAATAAATACCCTTTATAGCATCTCTTTTGCTCACACGTTGGCCTATTATGTCCCTAATGTGTTTATGAAATACGATTCTGGGGGCAAGGATAGACTGAAAATTCAGATAAAATATCGGTTTTTCTTTATGTGGTTTGACCCAATTAACTTTATAATACTTTGTGGCCTTTTTGTTATTTACCATTGCTTTAATCACTTCGGGCTAAGAGATTCTAAATCTGTTTTGTGGGCAAAATAATTGCAGGGAGGATCACTTAAAAGGTGACAAGACCCAGTCTGGCTCCAAATCTGAATGAACGATTTTAAAAGTTTCTTTGAAGAAGAGTCAAAACCGTGAGCAATGTTTTAATTTCTTCTCAAGTCCTGTCCAGTGCTGGAAAATTGTTGGTTGGTTGTTTTTTTTTTTTTTTTCTTTTCCTGCCGGATTTACAGGCTGGCTGCTGTGGGGCTTGGGAGGAGGAATGGATGGCAAGGGGCTGAAGGCAGAACTGTTGTTGATGCATGAGCTGGGTGGGAAGGAAACGCACCCAAAAATAGCAACCAGGGTCCTAGGACGGGGTTTTTGAAGTGCTTGCTGCTGAAATGGGTCCCACTGAAAACCCTCAGTTTGGGTGGGACCAGACCTGGGGCGGCTGTTCTCTTCGGAAACCCTCGCCTCTTGGATGTGTGAGGCCCCTTTGCCGTACTCTGAGGCAAAAGACAGGAACCAAAGAGGTCTGGAAAGGGGAGAGCTGTCCCCATCACCTGCTTTGAAACCCTGGACGTGTTTCCCACCCTGGTTTCCCTATCTGCAAGCGTGCTGCTGAACCTGGGCCGGCGTGTCCTGAAGGCAAGTGCCTGCAGACGGGCACCTCTCGCCCCTCGCCTATGAGCAGGCACCTGATGGAACTCCAGGCTGGCTCTGTGTCCCGCATCTGATGCACACACCGGCTCCCTTCCCTTTTTTCCTCCCCTTTCCCATTTTCCCCCCCTTTCCTTTTTCCCCGCTCTCTGAGACCGCTCCATCTCTGCCTTCCCGGCGACTGGCAGCTGATCATACACTACGCAGTTACACTTTTGCTCCGCAGACCTCCTCCTCGGGTCGGGGGGGGACAGGATAAATCCCGGCTTGTCCAGCATTTCACATTCCTCACTTGCACACCTCTAAACTCAGAGCTCAACGGGCTTATCTACATTTAAAAAAAAAAAGAGAGAAAGAGAAAAAGAGCAGCAATGGAAAGAGCAGGAGAGACTATCCAGAGTGCTTCATAAAAATGATGAATTGCTTTTAGATATTGGGCAGGAGAGAGAGAGAGTTCTTTTTTATGTGATGATATTAGTCTCTTAGCGGTGCATTGTTGCTGTGCATATGAGCTCAAAATCTCAAGGCAGTCAAAGGCAAACACCCGGGAATTGAAGTGTAAATGAGCCGCTGTCGAGCATTTTATTTTGCCTTTTATGATTTCTCTTCCTCTCATTATGTAGGTCAGTCTCCGTTTGTAACGTATGCGGTGTGCGTAGGAGAGCGCAGGGCGGTACGATGCGCTGGGGGGTGGCAGGAGGTGCCCGCGGGTGCCGGGACAGGGACAGCACAGGGACAAGGTGCCGCCGGTGCGTAGGGACATCCCCGACGGCGCGTGTTGGGAGCGGAGGGCTGCGGATGGAAAGCTCTGGCATCTCTCGCTGTGTCACCTGCAGACCGCCGGGTCTGAAGTTACCTGTCCTCTCCCTCCCTCCCTCCCTCCAACCCAAGAATTCCATTTCCTACCACATTAGCAATTCAGATGCTGAACTGGTCTGTGCTGGCTGCTCTGATTACTGGATGTGATAAAGAGATTTGTGCATCTCCTTTCGAGAGACACCAGCCACGTGACGCGGCCGCTTTGCATAAATGGCAATGAATAAAGCAGTGTGTGAGTGCGGGACCATCTGTCCCGCACTGGGACAGGTGAGGATGTTTTCTTTGCCATTCCTTGACTTTTCTTCCTCTTGTTGGCTAGCAGAAAACATGTTGCGTTGTGGAAAAACCACAAAGGCTTGAGCAGAGGGCAGAGCAAATGTTTTCCGAAGCCCTGGGGATGCTCTTCTGTTTCTGTGGTGGGGTTGGAGACGTGGGGAGAGGAGACACGGGTGGGTGCCTGGATGCGGGCGCTGGTCTGCTCCCCTCCTGTTGGCAGAGGAGCATCCACAGCTCACCTCTCTCCATGTCTGTGCCCACAGCGTGTCGAGGGATGCTGTGCGGGTTCGGGGCGGTGTGCGAGAGGAGCTCCACCGACCCTTCCCAGGCCTCCTGCGTCTGCAAGAAGACGGCCTGCCCCATCGTGGTGGCTCCTGTCTGCGGCTCTGATTATTCCACCTACAGCAACGAGTGTGAGCTGGAGAAGGCCCAGTGCAACCAACAGAGGCGGATCAAAGTCATCAGCAAGGGACCGTGTGGTGAGTGCAAGGGCAGGCTCTCCTGGAGGCTTTCAGGAGGTGACCCTGTGAGGACACCAGGGAGACTTGTCCCAAGCTCATGTCATCACTGCGGTGCTATGTCCTGGGGGATGGGGACAGGTCTGATGGGAAGGGACACTGAGAGAACCCCCGGCTCTGCCTTGGCGATCAGCAGAGTTTAATAAGCAGGCAAAACGATGGCCAAAGGATGTTCAAGAGGTGTGTGGCAGCCCAGTGGGGAACAGCCTTCCGTCTTGGGCAACTCTGCTCCCCGGAGTGGGTCACATCTGCCGCGGCTAGGACTTGGGGTTGGAGGGACGCGGCGTATGCAGAGGCTGAGGAAAGCCCGTCCCCAGCCTGGCATTCACTAGCTGTGAGCAAGGCGCTGTGTAAATGAGACCCCAGTCTCCTCATCTCCGAGTAAATTAACTTGACCTTTCTCTCCTGCGGCGCTCTGGCTTGCAATAAATCTGCACCCGGCGCTCCTGCTGGGGCTCTTGTCAGAGGGGAGAGACTGCCGAGTGATTTATTTAAAATAACAATCAGAAAAAAAGCGACAAATAAAGGAAAAATAAAAGAAAAAAAAAAAAAAGCTGGCAAATAAATTCTGGCCCTTCCCCATCAGTGAGGAAATTGCTCCTTGAGCTCTTCCTCTAATTATGGTTTGCAGGAGGTGCCTTAAGGACCCTCGTTTTGCTCGTTTGCTGAAGCAAGAGGCTTTGGGAGAGCGTGTGTGGGGCAGGGAGCTGGCAGCAGCGAAGCAGAGAGGTTTAGAAAGGAAGAGGTTCTGCCTGAAGTGCCAGGTGGGGAGCGAGGTCCCTTCCTCGCCCGCCGTGGGGCTGGGACTGATCCTGCTTCCGCAGACGTCGGGCTGGATGAGCTCCCTGCTCAGCACCGGCTACGTGGCACTGGCTTCCGTGGACAGGAAAGGGAGGACATCCATTGCCATCGTGTGCGTTTCTGGGTGCATGGAGGGACTGGGGCTGCGTAGGTAGATATCGTGGCGTGTCCGGGCGTATTTGTCCTGGGAGAGGAGCGGGAGAGGGCGGCATGGGAGCTGCTGTGCTCATGCCTGTGCCATGCCCCCTCCTCTCTCCCGCAGGCTCCAAGGACCCCTGCGCGGAGGTGACCTGCAGCTTCGGCAGCACCTGCGTCCGCTCCACCGACGGCCAGGCAGCCAAGTGTGTCTGCCCGTCGTCCTGCAGCGGCGTGCCCGAGAGCACCGTGTGTGGCAGCGACGGCAAAGACTACCGCAGCGAGTGCGACCTCAACAAGCACGCCTGTGACAAGCAGGAGAATGTTTTCAAGAAATTTGATGGCGCCTGTGGTGAGTCCCTTTCCCCCCCCCGCCCAGCCCCAACCTCCCTGGGGATATTGCTTTAAAAACATTTCCTCCCGCGTCAGGAGTATTGAGGGCAGAGCAGCGGGAAATGGCAAGGGTTGGGGGAAAAAAAACTTGCCTGCTGTCATCGGCTCAAAAATGCGGGCTGGGCAGAAAAAGGTCATTCTGTGGATGACGACTGCTGAAATTCAGACTAAGCCAGCGCTTCCCCCGGGGCGTTTGGCTGCGGGCGTTTCTGCTCGGGAGACCCACTGACCTAGAGAGCAGTTGCAACATCTGGGCCATCTCCTTTCCCTCCTGCCGTGTCCCCTGGCTGGAGTCCCCCCCCACCCCTGGCTGCAGGTTTTGGCAAGAAGCCCACTGCTAGCCGGCATCCCGGGGCTCGCGGGCAGGCAGCTCCCTCTAATTAAAGGAACCCGACAGGCACAGATCCCAGAGCGCAAAGTGCCACTCCGAGGATGGCTTCCTCTTTGGCTAACGATGGCTGGTGGATACTTGTAATTAAAAGCAGACGTATTCATTAGGAAAACCATGAGGCACGTGCCAGACCAGTGTTTGTCCCCGGGGGAAGGAGTGTGTTTGGGCAGGCTGTAAACCTGGAAGAGCTTTAATTGCGCTTTCACTGCTCGGTCCCAAGTAGGGCGAGATGGGTGCAAGTGGGAGGTGCAAAAGAGGTGATGCCACGCTGGGTGCTCCTGGTTTCTGGGGCAGAGAGGAGGCTTTGAGCGTAGCTGCTCCTTTGAAGTCCTCCTGGTTTTAGCCGGGCATCAGCAGAAACTCAGGTTGAGCAGCCGGGCTATGGAACTTGAAACTACGTGAAGGATTTGGACTCTGTTGGGTGTCCTGTAAGGCTTGAGGATGTACTGCAAGGTAGGGGAGAGAGTGGGGATGGGCAGTGCAGGCAGAGCACATCTTGAATGTCCTCATCATGCAGTCCCCTAGAGATGTCTGTGCAAGTGCCTCACCCCCAACCCCTCTGATGCGGTTCCCGTTTCCTCAACTATGCCGCATCCCTGCCCCGCTACAGCAGCCTTGTTTACCCACAGCTCCTTGAGTCCACACAAGATGTTCTTGTGGTTTTGTTGGGGTTTGTAGAGGCCTCCAAGGAGGTATGACATCCCTGCCTGTCTGCTGGTGTGACTGCAGGGCAGCAGCGAGCATGGGCAGCTCTTGCCGGAGGGGGAATGGGAGATGGATTGGGTACGTCCTGCGGGAGCTCCTTCATCTGCTTCATTTCCATGATTACTGCCTGTGTTAAAATGGACAAAGAAAAAGACTTCAGCTCTTACCCTGTCGTAGGCTGGCCTTCTCCGAGGGATGCGGGGGTGACCGAAAGGGAGGTCCCTCGCCTGCTTGTGAGAAGCTGGGGAAACGGGGTACTGTATTGTTTCCTCCCCTTGTCAGCCTGGGACGGTGGATTTCAGGCGGGTAGGATTAAAGGGTGGAAGCGTTCGATCGTGTTTCTGCAATTGCAGAAAATGAATCAGCACTCTCCAGGTACCTGCTTGACAAGGAAGAGAAAAACCCAGGGCTAGAGTAAGGATTAGTGGCACCTGTTTTGCCCATCTCTTTGGTATGCTAATGTGAGCTCAGCTCATCAGAGAGACTGATCCGGATAATCCCAGACTGGAGCAGTGGGGCAAAGCAGCGTGTGGCCCTGGCTGCCTTCGGGGCTCTTCCAGCTCTTTGGGAAGATGGGGAGGGAGAGTGGGAGGAGCGGGATGGGAATACCAAGCATGTTGCGAACCCAGCAAACGCCCCTTGGGATCGGGAGGTTCTCCTGAGTCGGGGGAGAGAGCCCTGTCCCCTAGACAGAGGGGAGGGAAGGCAGGTCAGGATGGGAAAAAAGGGCAGAGCTCATCCCATCCAGCAGTCACTTTGGAAAGATCGCGTGTCCTCGGTGTGTGCAGCTCAGTAAAAAATGAGTCCTAACGTGTGCAGAGCCCTACAGATGTCCAGTCCCAAGGAGATGAGCACACATTGAGTGCTCCTGGGGAAGGCACGGAGGCTCTTGGGGCCGGCTGGGAGGGAGGAGGGAGGCCAAGAAACACCTCTCTGGGCATGGCATGAGCGTGTCTGACTCTCTGCTCTGGCTCTGCGCGCAGACTCTTGTAAAGGCGTCCTCAACGACATGAATCGTGTTTGCCGGGTGAACCCCCGCACCCGAAAGGCAGAGCTGCTCTCCCGCCCCGAGAACTGTCCCCAAAAGAGGGAGCCTGTGTGCGGCGACGACGGGGTGACTTATGACAACGAGTGCATGATGGGGCGCTCGGGGGCCATCCGAGGACTGGAGATCCAGAAGGTGCGTTCAGGGCAGTGCCAGCATCAGGGTAAGTACCTCTCTGCTTCCTGGGCAACGGGAGTATTTGGGTTCCTGACCTTCCCCGCTGCTCTGTGCCGTGCTCTTGGCAATATATACCTCCTTCCCCTGTCCCTGGGGTGGGTGTGAGCGGTCCTATCCTCTCTCCTCCCAGACAAATGCAAGGACGAGTGCAAGTTCAACGGTGTCTGCCTGAACCGCCGGGGCACCACGCGATGCTCCTGCGACCGTATCACCTGCGACGGTACCTACCGGCCTGTCTGCGCCCGCGACAGCCGGACCTACAGCAACGACTGCGAGCGCCGGAAGGCTGAGTGCCACCAGAAAACTGCCATCCCAGTAAAGCACAGTGGACCCTGTGGTAAGCACTGGTGCCGCCGGGCCGGTGGCCCGCAGGAACACTGGTACCCCCACACCTCTCACTTCCCAGCCCCAGCAGCCACTTTAAGCCCAGCCTGCGTCAGTCCCTTCCGTGCAGGTGATGGTGCTCGCGGTGATGCTGGAAAGCTGCAGGTAAGTTGGGACTTGGGTTCCCACTGTCTGAGCAAGCCACAGGCTCTCTTCAGTCTTGCAGCCGATGAGCCCTGAATATCCGTTCCTCCCTGTTCTTTTTCCTTCCAGCAGTCCTCGTGTGTGTGTGTGTGTGTGCATGTCTTTCTCCTTGGTCTCGTCTCTGTCTGATGTGCTCGGTAACACGGGGAAGAGTCATTTGTGTTTAAACAGTACCAAAGTGTCGATGTCCAGCTGGTTTCTCTCATTCACGGCCAGGTGCACGTTCACCACCATGCAATTCCCCTGCAGCCCACGCCATTCATTTCTCCTCCCAGGGTAGTGCCAGTCCCCACGCTCCTTCCATGCTTCCCCCTCCATGCCCGCCTGCTTCTCTCAGCTCCAGGTACTCTCCGTAAGGAACTCTTCCCAACACGCCCGCTCTCTGGAGGTCTCGCCGTGTCTTTGTCTCGTCTCTGGGAGAAGCTTTTGACCTTTCCAAATGGACGCTTTTTCAATCTTCTGTGATAGGATGGGGCTTCGGGTCCTTAGGATGTTGGGAGCCTCCCAATTTTAAAATTATTGCACAGAAAATTCAGGAAATTAAAGGCGGTCACTGGATTGATTTGTATGAGTTGGAAGGACTGTTCATTTCGGCTCAAATTGGTTTTTACTAGATCTAGGACTGTGTCCTATTATTTTAAGCTGGTGTTTTATAAGCTATCAGATGTATCAAACCTTCTGAAGTACTTGGAAATTAAGCCCCGTGTTGTGGGTCTGTTTTGTTGGCTTTGTGCTCCTGCAGTAGGTTTTTTAATGCCGCCAGGCCCAGCTGCTTGAAAACTGTTTGTCAGGCTCCCAAAATCACACTCAATATAATCGCAACTGTTATTTTTAATCATCCGTTTCACTGTGTTGCTGGTGGTTGAATGATTAGGAGTCAGTTCCCCAAGTTATCCCTGCAGGGAGGGCAACAGAGGCACCTTTCCGTCCTCTGTCTCCTGGAGGATGCTGGATGGCAACCAGAAGCTTTGCCAGGAAGCCATGGGCTTTGGCAACCCCGGTGCTCGTTTTCCTGCCCATGTTTTGCCGCTGTGGAGCTTTGCTGGTGGTGTGACTGGTCGCTGGGGCTGGTATGGGACCACAAGGGCCTGCTCCTGGCGAGGCTGCCTTGGCACATGGGGGGATGAGGGCGAAGCACGGTGCCCATGGCCGGGCTCTGGGACAGTGGGGCCAGGAGGTGGTGGTTTGCAGCTGGGTGGCCAGTCCCTGGTGCCGTGGGCTCTACAAACCCTTCCCTGGACCTTCTTTAGGGTCAGGCCCTTGCTTAGGCTTCCCAAATTTCTAGGGCGAGCAGAGAGCTCGTGTTGCTAATTACCCTGCTGTCAGACATGTATCATTTCCACCACGTTCAGTGGGGTGAGGCCAGCGGACAGTAGGATATGGTCCGTAGGCATCTGCTGTTCCTCTCTCCATCTTACTGTCTTTTATTTTAGCTTCCCCCCAGCTTCTCTTCCCCCAGGCGCGGACAGCAGACGCGCACATCTGCTTTCAGGAGCTACATCCTCGTGGGGTAGCAGCAAACAAAGCCTATCATCGTGGGGGTTGGACTAGATGACCTTTAAAGGTCCCTTCCAACCCAACACGTTCTATGATTCTATGGTCTAGGGGAAGTAAATCAAAGCTGGGGCTCTGCCAAAGCCTAGCATTTCAAAGTCCACGACAGCTCCAGGCTGCCCTGTAGCAATCCACCATGAGGTGTGGGCAAGCCTTTGGCCTCCCCATCAGCTGAGGAAAGCATCTTCTCTCTGAGCTCAGTGGGAAGAAAGCATGTCCTCCTCTGTGTCACCAGTTCAGACTGAATACAAGATGGGAAACGGATTTAAAACCAGGGATGGGGTGGTGACGTTGCTTGCCAGCCTGTGTGTCAAGGCAGGTCTTCTCAGCATGAGCACCGCTGGTGGTGGTAACTTCTCTCCTTGGGATGCAGGGATGGGACTGGTGGGACACTTGGCAATGGGCGAGACCAGGGACTGAGGGAACTACAGGCTCCGTCTGCATCCAGCATCCGGCGTGGGAGCATGGCGAGTTCATCCACGCCTCTGTGCTGTGAGGATACGGGAGATGCACGGAGCTGGGGAAAGGGAGGAAAAGAAAGATGGGCCGTTAGTATGGTCGCGGCGTTTTAATCTCTCGCACGTGCCTCTCTAATGAACCTTGAGTTCTTCTGCTGTCTTTTCCAGCAGCAAGCCAAAGGAGGCAAAGCCAAACAAAACAGGCCAGGCCTTGTTTTTAATCCTTCTCTACTTTTACACCATGACGGGGCAGTTCAGAAAGAAGGGATGGGATGAGGCGGATGTGGACAGAAGGTGGAGGGAAGGTGTCTGTAGTTGCATCTGTCTTTTCTTCCCTGCCTCTCTCTGCTCTCTCCCC
>VYZM01004414.1:697285-726761 GCA_013398915.1 Dromas ardeola | reverse complement strand
CCTCCGCTGTCTCTCTCTCTCTTTCCTTTTTCGTCTGTGTCTTGTGTTTTACAGTGTTGCCTGTTTGGAGGAAGGAATTGTGTCCTCGCAGCACCTTTCTGCTCCCTACCCGGACATCTCTGCTAGGAGGTCGGCTTTCTCCCCTTCTCCATAGCCAGTGACAGTCCTGGCCTCTTCTCACTGCTCCCCTCCTCTCTAGTTTTGCTTGAGAGCCCCTGGGATGGAGAGATTACCCTGGTTTTGCTCCCATCCCTCGCCCCAAACACTTCCTGCCGGAATGGAAATGCCTTGCAGTGCAGTGGGGTCTTGTCCGGTGCTTGCTGTGGCTTGACCCTTCGAGGCAAATGAGAGTGGGAGCAGAGGTGGGTGCTGTGAGCCCCCCAATCCTTAGCAAGCCCCTCTTTGGCTCATACATCAGTCTGGACTGCTCCTGGTTGATCTTACCTCTCCTTCTGCTCCCAACTAACCCCCCTTTCTTCCCCACCTCCTCTTCCCTGGAGTCTTCTGCCTGCCTGGGACTGTGACGCTTGTCCCTTTGCTCTCCGTAGTGTGTGTCACGCTTGTCTGTGCGAGTCCAGTGGGCAGGGGCTCTGCAGGGCTTGCAGCTCCCCTCCCCAGTGTCCAGCAAAGCACCGAGTGCCTTTTGGAAGCACTGGAGGAGCTGTCTGTGCTCAGATGTGGTTCTTCTCGAAGAATTGCTAACCTATGTCCCTGCGGAGCTGGTGCTGGAGCCCGCTGGGTGTCATGGGCATAGATCGTTGGGGGGTGATGAGTTACGAAGCAGCTTCAGAGCCTCTTCCCCATAGCCATAGCCCCACAGGCAAGGCTTGTAGGAGAGCTCAGTGTCCCCAGGGCTCGGTTAGGTTTCTGCACAGCTTGGCAGCAGGTGAGGGATCACGCCCTTGAATCAGTCGGGGTGCAGAACGAGCGTTTTTACTCTGCGCCTCGGTTTCCCTGCCTACGAGTTGGAGAAGGGCCAGGAGTCAAAGCACTGGTTCTAGCACAGCCTAAGGTCCTTGCCCAGTAGGTCCTCGTTATATCCACCCACATCAAAATTGGTGCCAAAACTCCCATTGACATCCGCAGGTGCCCCGGTGCTGCCTTGGGCAATTTCACAGGCTGAGGTTCAGGCTGTGAAGGAACTTCATGTGCTGCATCTCTGCAGGTTTGCCTGCTTAAGAAGGGTGAGAAAAGTCAGGGCAGCGTTCTCCATCAGCCCCGCCACCTCCCTGCGCTCTCACTCACTGCTCGCTTGCTCCCCAAGGCAAGAGTGTGAATTTGGATTTCAATGGAGCGACTGTATTTGCTTCATGCCTAGCTCGTTGCATCCTTATTGCCGAATTGTGTCCAGCAGAGGCGCTTTCTCCATGCAAGAGTGTGTCTCTGTCTTTTGGGGGGACATGATTGTGGTACCGATGCTGTTGTTTTTAAAAAGTTAAACGCAAGCAGGAGCTGTGAGGAGCATCACAGGGCTAAGCACAGCAGGGAGCGGTACTTGGGCCTTGGGAGCTGCTCATAAACTCTTCAGCTGCAGGGAAGTTGGGGACACAGTTGGAAATGCTGGGTCGAAGTAGTGGCCATGGACTGTCCCCCTGTTCCTTTGCAGACCGTTGGCTCTAAGTTTCGACGTGGCAGGTGCTTCCCTAAGAGCCAGCTCCAAAATTTGGACTTGCCTGTGCCCATGTTCTGGCCCATTTTCTTGCTGCTTGACAGCACGCAGCCAGACTCCTGAGGGTTCAAGCCTTGCTCTTGCTCTGTAGATGTGCCACCGTGGTCCTAACAGGGGAGGAAAATGGACCTGTTTTGCCCCTGTCCACTCTCTGTGCCATGTCAGCCGGCTCCAGATGGCTTTGTCCTTCCCACCGCACTCGGGCTCTGTGCTTGCCTCGCTGTTTGCTGTTGGTGGGGCTGCGCTGCATCTGCCTGTTGCATCCATCTCGCCTGGGCCGCATTGTCTGTTCCCCACATCCGTTTTGTCACGTGTCCTTGTCAGCGTCCAGCACGGATTAAATCTGTGTCCTTTCCTTGCCCCAGGTCCTCAGGGCTTTTCTCTTGAGTCACAAGAAGGGGTCGCTGGGTGGTGCTGGGTCCGTTCCAAGCAGTCCTGCCTTTTAGCTGCCTGTCTTGGCTTCTGGATGGTGGAGGACGTTCCTGAAGGGGCATGCCTGCCTTTGGCAAGCGGGCTGGGAACCGGGTGGAACCGCAGGGCTTTCCCTGCAGAGCTGTACCAGGGAGTGGGACACAGCCTTTTCTCTTTGCTGTCACCATCGGGGTTGGCTGCTCACCTCATCGCTGCCGGGCATCTTGCAGGGAAGGTGCCACCTCCTCGGCTGGCTTGGATTAAGCAGCTCCAGTGAGTGAGCAGTGGGGACTGCTGCCTCTCAGCATCCAACCCACCTGTCCCCAGGAAGCCTCAGGGCTCTGCTCCTAGAGCCACATGTCCGAGGAGCGGGCTGAAGTAAGGACACCAGGTCTCTTCATCCTGCCACACAGCAGCTCCCTGGCCTTTCCAACGCCAAGAGGAGGGGAAGGGAGCTGAGCTGCTGGAGGGAGGAGCGAGACAGGCTGTGCGGTGAAGCCAAATCATAGAATATCTCAAGTTAGAAGGGACCCATAAGGATCATTGAGTCCAACTCCCTGCTCTTTGCAGGACTACCTAAAACTAAACCATATGCGTTGTCCCTGCAGGTGTCCCCTCCAGCCAGATCTTCCAGGGTATGGCCACAGGGGGTATTAGGATGAGCTGTTCAGGGGACAGTGTGATTCTGAGGACGTGGGACCTCAATGAAGGGAACTATCCTTGTGTGAGCTCTTTGGCTACGAGGGTTCGGTGCCAGGTATGGCGTGACGATGTAGTGAGTGTCCTGGAGATACCAAGACCCACGCTGAAGGAGGGCTTTCTGCTGCCTCCTGCCCTGCCCTCTGTCACAGAGCTGGTCCTTCAGAGCCGACTTCACAGGCAGGCATGTGGCACTATTGCTGCCAGGAAAAGAAGTGCCGGCTCCCCTCCTGGCAACGAGGGGCCTCACTCTGTGTTGCCCCCCCTCAGCACACGGTGCTCGTTCTTGGTGCTGGCTGGGAGCTGCTGGGGAGACCCAGACATCGGGGTTTGGCGTAGAAACCCACAGGGCTGATCCCACCTCTGGCTGGGCTGGAGGAGACGAGGCAGGAGTCCTGTTCACGGCGTGCAGGGAGAAGATCTTGTGCCTGCTTCCCATCCCTAACCTCTGCCAAGCATGGGGAAGATGCTGAGCTGGGCATGTCGGGGTGGCATGGAGGGTGCAGGGGCTGGGCTGGTGCCAAGGCCAGGAGCTCTGTGCATTTGCTGTGGCTTGGGGGAGGCAGGCGCGGGCCCGAGGCCGGGGGATGCTGGCATGCCTTGCTGTGCACAGTGCCCCGGGGGAGCCGGGGAACCAGCGGACTGAGACCGGTGCCTTCCTCTCCTGTCCCCTCTGCAGACCTGGGGACGCCCAGCCCGTGCCTGAGCATGGAGTGCACCTTCGGGGCCACCTGCGTGGTGAAGAACCAGGAGGCCGTGTGCGAATGCCAGCAGGTGTGCCAGGGCCGCTACGACCCCGTCTGCGGCAGCGACAACCGCACCTACGGCAACCCCTGCGAGCTCGACTCCATGGCCTGCGTCCTCAAGAGGGAGATCAAAGTGAAACACAAGGGGCCCTGCGGTAAGAGCCGATCTCGGGGGGTTCCTCCTCGTGCTGCTGGCCGCAGCTGGGCTTGCTTGCAACCACGAGCGTGGCCCCAGCCACGGGGACATGGGCTTTGCGCTTTGGTTGCCACCATGTCGCGTAGGCAACTCGGACCCGTACACAGCAGTCCCAGCTGTGCGATCTCTCAGGCTTGGCCAGTCAAAAAGTGTTTGCAGACAGGCACAGCCTGAGCTGGCTTCCTTCTGCCGGGACAAAATCTGCCGGGATGGTCAGTGCTATGGTTTGAGAAACCCACATCAATTTATTGTCATTTAGACAATTATTCTATCACCCGATGAGCCCTCCCCACCCAGGAAGGGGAATCGGGACAAAACAAGGAAATCCAAGGGTTGGAATATAAGCAGATTTAATAGAATAAGACTAAATAATTGATATTAATAACACTAAAGACCCAATATTGACCCCGATACCGATATAAAATACATGAGGATCATACCCAGCCCGTTCCATCAGCAGAAGCCGTGCACTCCCCGCAGGGACAGCCCATGCGGGACACTGCGGGAGGAAGGGAAGGGCTCGGGGCTCCGGCACCGGGGCAAGGAGTTCTCAGGATCCCAGCCATCATATAAAGAGAGAGAACTCCTCAGCAAACTTTCTAATTTATATTGAATGTGCCGTTCATGGTATGAAATAACCCTGTTGGCAGCTTGGGTCAAGTGCCTGGGTCTCGCTCCTCCTCGTCCCTGCACCTGGCGAGCTCGAGAACACCGAGACCTTGAAGCCCGCACCCCATCGCTGGCTATAAAGTAAATATTTTCCCCAATTCAGACACTAGAGTCTTCTAAAAGTGCAGTTTTCCCTAGCATTAGAAGAGACCTTACTGAAAAGTAAAATTACTGAAAGAGAAATGAATCCTGTGTCGCTCAAACCAGCACAGAGGCACTTGAGTGCCCTATAGGGAGGAGCTGCCCTTGCCTGCACCCAGCCTGCCCCGGGCAGCCCCTCTCCCGGCCGGCAGAGCCCGGGCACGGCTGCAAGCTCTGTGCCAGAGATAGAAACCTCCCGGCCAACAGCCTGCACAAACCGAGCAGGGGGTTTTTTGCATCTTCCCTCCCCCATGCAAAGGCAGCAGCTGCCGTGTGAAAGGAAAAAATAAGAAAAACCATCTTTGAGCCAAGTTCTCGGTGAATTGAATGGCGGGGAGGGAAGAGGGGTGTTTGTCTGAAGGAGAAAATGAAGCCGTGAATCACTAAGTACCCAGGAGTCAGGAGAGAGGAGACGTGGTGCCCGGTCTCTCCTGCAAGGAGTGATGGCTCTTTTGCAAGTGAGTTATTACGAAGATAAACGTTTTCTCTGCCCCGAGCCTGCGTGCACGCGTGTGCCGTGTGTGCCTGCAGGCTGAGGACCCCGCTGGGGAGGTGGCAGGGTGCTCTGAATCGCTGCTGTGTTATACGTGCCTCCAGCACTGCCGGCACCCTGATAAACCAGGGGAAGACGGTATCCCCCTTCCCAGCCGACCACCTCCTCCTGACTCGCTGTGTGTGAATCCCGTCGCCTCTCTCCCCTGGGAGACGGGCCGCTTGCCGCCTGGGATGCTGCGCTGCTCCTCCCAAGGCTGGGGGTGATTTATTGCTCCTTGTGATTGCGCACAGCCAGTGCTCTCTCCCGCCTCCTATTTAGCTGTAACAGCATACAGCTCTGGTGACATTTCATCACCGTTACTCCTGGCCCTGATGGCTTTTACGAGTAGTTATTGCCTTTCTACCTCCAAACCTGACTCGCCCTCCTCCTGCAGCCCTCACCTCCGCTCCTCCCCTTGCCCTGCGCCCTGGGATTCCTGCTCCCAACAAGGCTGACAGCACCCGCAGGGGCTCAGCCTGGGGGAGAAGGTCGCGATGGGGGTTTTATTTCTCCTCTAGCACTTTGTGAGACAGCGATGCCTGCCTGACTTGTTTTAACCTACCGGTTTTGGTCTTTGTCTTGTGCAGACCGTTGTGGCAAGTGCCAGTTTGGGGCCATCTGCGAGGCGGAGACGGGACGGTGCGTCTGCCCCACGGAGTGCGTCCCCTCCTCGCAGCCCGTGTGCGGCACAGATGGCAACACGTACGGCAGCGAGTGCGAGCTCCACGTCCGGGCCTGCACGCAGCAGACGAACATTTTGGTGGCTGCCCAAGGAGACTGCAGTGAGTCTGGCAAGGTCCCTCTCTTCCCCTTGTCTCACTCCTGCTGGTGGCATTTCGGAGAGAGGATGCTCAGCCCCGCTGGCAAGCCGCCTGGCCGTGGCCATCCAAGGCTCACCAGTCATGGGTTTGCCAGCCCTTGGAGGCACCTGAGAAACCCCAGGGTTGGGATCTGTGGAGGGTCTCCCCAGCGCTCCTCCTGGTGCCTTTATTGGTTGTTTTTTGGGACTTCCCAGGAGGATATCATGTCCAGAGTGACAGGGCTTGCCCGGGGACACCTAGCAGCCTGGCCCTGGGCTGCAGTTCCTGGCTGGTCGCTTGGAGACCCTGCCTGAGGCTTTTCATCTTGTCTGGCGTGGTCTTCCCTTTCGGCTTCACCAGAATTGAGTCTCTCAAGCAGCTTCTCCTTTTTGGCCCCAGCTATACATCATAGGCGGTAGCTGCCCACTTTGTTACTTGCCTGAGCCAAGCAAAGAAATTGGGCTAATGTCCATTGAGCCAAGCAAAGAAACTGGGCTAAAAACACGTTAATGGCTACCACCGGAACGGAAAGCATTGAGGGTCTATTTGGTCACACAGTTCATCTCAGTAGCTTTTCCTTCCCTCTGTCCCCTGGGGTTAATTCCTCTTTGTCCATGTGTTTCTTCCCCAATCCCCAGCACAGGGAACTGTCTGTGCTAATTTAATGAGTTAATGAATTAAAAGCCCTGCCTAGGTTCTTCATTAGGACAAATGCTACTGTAGTAAAAGCAGTGCTTTGACCTTCATAAAACCTGGCCAGCTGGGTCTGTGTTCCAAGGCTGGAACAAGACTGTGCATGGAGATCCTCAATAAATTTGGAAGTGAAGAGTGACCAAGTGTGACAGATGACTCCATGGGCACTGCGAGCAGGAGGAGGCTGAAGTCACCCTGAGAATAAATGGGATTTCTTACTGGCGTCCTAGAAAAAGATGTTGGACACACCACCTGTGGGTGCTGATGGGAATCAGAAATGCTTAGGACTGCCACCGCTCCGTTGCAGAGTCTTTGCGCGGTTTAAATAAGCAATAACAAGCCACTCTGGGGAAGGAGGACTTCTCCCCTTGCCTCTGAGGGCATGGCGTTAGTGGTCCCCAGCTCTGTGACACCGGGCAGTTGGCTGCAAAGGTCCCTACAGCATCTCACTCTGGTTCCTCCCTCTCGTCCCACAGAGTCCTGCGGCAGCACGGTGTGCTCCTTCGGCAGCAAGTGCGTGGGTGGGCAGTGCGTGTGCCCGCGCTGCGAGAGGCAGCCCTTCGCTCCGGTCTGCGGGACCGACGGCCTCACCTACGACAACCAGTGCGAACTGCAGGTGGCCTCCTGCCAGCAGAAGAAGAGCGTTGAGGTTGCCAGGATGGGGCCGTGTGAGGATGGTAGGTGGCCGCCGTTCCTCCGGCCGTGTGGGTGCAGGAGGTGAGAGAAAGGGTGAGGAAGGGCTGAGGCTGCACACAGCAGGCTCTTCCCTCGCTGCTCTGCTGTGCCTGGAGCTCAGGCATAGCGCCCTGCACACCCCCAGTGTCCCCAGCACAGCAGGTCCCATGCCAACAACCCTCTCCTTCCCTCCTGGCCAGCTGGCCATTGTCACCCAACACCCTTGCCGCCTCCCTTTCCCCTTTGTCTTTCTGCGTCCAGCAGCAATGAGAGGTGATGCTGCCTAATTGGCTGGGCAAAGAGTTTATCGCTGCTTTAATTTCACGCTTCCGCGGGCCTTGGCTGGGGGAAACGGAGCAGTTCCTGGGGCAGGGAGCCTGGCTGCCGCTTTGCTTCCCTCTGCCCCAGGGGCTGCTCGAGGGCCTGGCCGGTGGCCACTATTGACAAGGTCCTGAGCTACTGGGAAGGTCTCAGTGTTGGCTGTACCTTGCTTGGCCAGGCTAAGAGCTAAGAACCTGCCGAGTTTTCCCACTGTAGGGGGAAAGCTGGGGGTTAACGCTGGCTGAATCTGAATACAGGAGGTGCGGAAACCTCGCTGCTCTGGTGTGCTGACCCTGGCGAGCTGAGGTTCTGTGGCTCATTGCACATGTAGTCTAGCTGGAAAGGACTTCAGTGCTGTGGCAGAGCTTAGGGAGAGGGGAAGACATAACATGGTGTTTGATCACAGCCCTCCTTGGGGAATTTCAGGTTGATGTCCCTCTGGGAAAAGATCTTAAATAATTCTCTGTGTAATGCCAAATCCCAGCCTTTGATCACTCAATAAAAAGGGCCAGGTTTTCCTTCCCCCCTCCCCTTCCCCTTTATGAAGCCTTTGAAATCAGCCACGTCTCTCTCTTGCTGCCGGAGCTCTGAGCATATTGTGGAGAGGCAGCCAGGCTAGGGACAGAGTTTATATATTGTTAAGAATATCTGCCTAACTGGACTTCAAACTAAACCCAAGCCCCATCCCTTCCTCTGCTGGTTCCCATGTTTATATTAGCAGCAGCAATCTCCCGGCTGCCCTGTGTGTTTGGGAGGGCAGGAGAAGGGGAAGGAGTCGGATTAAAGCATGGAGTTAAGCTGTCACTAAGTCAAGTGACAAGTCCTCCTGTGTGTGGCTATTAGCTGTCTGATCTCCAGGTAGCCTGCAGGGTGCTGGTAGCCGCAGGATCCTTGCTTTTGCTCCTGCGGGGATGCTGTAGAGAGGAAGACCTCAGGCCACCTGCTTAAGCATCCCTTTGCAGTTTTCATTATGTAGGCTCAGCACAGTCTTGTGACGGCGGTGGGGGAAGCTGCCCTCTCCAAGGGAGAGGGATCTTCTCTGAGGTCCAGGTAGAAGCATCTTTATATATGTGGCCGCAGGACTCTGGGGTTGCCTGTGTGGAAGAGGTTAAATCTGCCGTGGCACAGCCTCATGTCAGGGAGGGGGCTTTGGCCCCATCCCCTCTGCTTTCTCCTAACTCTGCCCTGCTGGGTGGGAGCCCCTTTCTCACCATGGTCCTCCTTCGCTCCAGAGTGCGGCTCCGGGGGCTCGGGCTCCGGCGACGGTAGCGAGTGTGAACAGGACCGGTGCCGGCAATTCGGGGGCTGGTGGGACGAGGATGCAGAGGATGACCGCTGTGTGTGTGACTTCACTTGCCTGACGGTGCCACGCAACCCGGTAAGCTCGCTGAGTAGTTCTGGGCTGCCTGCAGTAGTCCTCGCTCCCCTCCCCTCCTCTCTTCTCCTCGGTGGCCTTCCCGCATGCTTCCTGGGCAGGAGAGGGCATCCCATGGGTAGAGAACGTGCCTTCCTGTGCCAGGGACTGCCCTGAGCAGCTTCCCTCCCTGTCCTGGCAGGTGTGTGGCTCCGATGGTGTGACCTACACCAACGAGTGTGAGCTGAAGAAGACACGGTGTGAAAAACGCCAGGATCTCTATGTCACTAGCCAAGGAGCCTGCCGCGGTGAGTCCCCCGAAGGCAGCCAGCCCCCCCAGGGCTGACACAAGCTGTGCACGCTGGTCCCCAGCCTGGCGCCCTGCAGTGACACGTGCCCTTTCCCTGGGGCTAAGCAAGGAAGCGCTCTCTAAGGACACGGTGGTGTCCGTGTTGGTTTGCTGATCCCCGCTGCATCATTCCTGTTTCATACCCTGTGCTTTCCCTGGCCAAGGGTAGGACCTCACCTCAGCGCCTGTTCCCAGCATCTCTGCAAGGACCGCGTGGCTTTGCAGGAATGCTGCTAGCTGCTCGGTCCATGCATTGGCGATACTGCCCTGCGGCAGCTTGCGTGCCAAAGATAACCCTCACCTCTCTGCCTTCCTCTGCAGCTCTTGCCACAACCCTGCCGCCTCTCCTGGTTGTGCACTGCAGCCAGACCGTCTATGGATGCTGCCCAGACAACATGACCTTGGCGCTCGGAGTGGGGGCAGCTGGATGCCCAAGTGAGTGAATATTGTGTTCCCAGTTGAGGAGGGGGCATGGAGGACCTTCAAGGACAGCTGGAAGGCTGGAGAGATCAAGTGGAGGGGCCACTTGGGGTCCCACACCAGGGGAAATGAAGGAAGGTGGACCCTCCCCATTCCTTAGCCTAGGAGGTCACTAGTTAGCTAAAAAGCCTCTGTTCATCCCCAGCTCCAGGCTCACAGCACGCACACACGGACATGCGCACTCGTGCTTCACCTTCTATATCTACTAGTGATGCTCTTGTCCTTTCAAAAGCCCTGAGGCAACTTCCAGGACTAATTCCCTCTGAAATGCGGGAAGACAGGGTGGTGGCTCAGAACTTGTCTGGTGCTGAGTCCGTGCTGGGTCCCCCAGGAGGTGTCCCTAGGGCCAGACCGTGCCCTCTATGCCTTCAGCCCATTGCTAGAGGCTTAGGGCTTTGCACCAGCCTGAGTGACAAAAATATTGCTTGTGTCCTCGCACCGCAGGCTGAGGGGGGACAGAGCTTTCGGGTTCCCCTAGGGACCTTCTGCAGGCCACCCCAGGACCAGTGATGAGTGGGTGACCACACTGTGCCAGAAACTGGGCTGGAAAATGTTTCATTAATATTTATTAAATAATTATCAGTGTCAGCACTTTAGCAGAAGGCACATTTTGAAAGGCATTAGCAAACTCTTAACAGCTGAGGCTGTGACCGCCTGATAGGGAAACACATTACCCCGCGGAGGCACAATTCACGCCGTGCTTGGGCCTGGCTAATGCCTGCTTGATGACGATGTAGTGCTGTTTAATGTGCCATATAATTTAAAAAGCACCAGCATTCCGAGACTGTCCAGAGATCTCCTGGCAGGGGGTGCGTAGGGTGGGCTGCAGGCCAAGGTGGGCGCTGGAAGAGGGGCCAGCAAAGCAGGGAGAAGCTGGTCAGAGTGGTGCTAGGGAGGAGACAAGCATTTTGCTTTCAGCATCGCCTTGGTAGTGATGTTCCTCTGTGTCTCTGGTGGAAGTCCTGTCCCCTGCCCTCCAACCCAGGGACACAGTTATCCCAGCTGACTGGGATTCAATATCCTACCAGTTTCTGTCCCACCTGTGTCCCTGTGTGGGCAGCAAGCACACATCAGGAGGTAATTACCACTTAACCAGCAGCTTGAAGCCCCTAGGGCAGATTTATCCGTTGCTGCCTGTTCTGGCCATGCCATTTCCCTGCCTCTGGCATTCTGGGGACGTGCACGTACACCCTACTTGCTGCTCCCAAGGTCTCCCTTTCTCTCCAGCTCTGCCCCATGTCCCCTTTCTTCTGCTCCCTGTGGGTAAAGGGAGCGTCTCTCTGTCTGTCTTTGGATCATTTCCCTCCATCAGGTTCCTCATTAATGAATTAATAATAAACTTCTAATAGCTTCCTCCCCCTTTGATGTTAATGAGAGAGGAGTTCTTGATGACAGCAAAGCAAGCGGGTTAATCCCTGAGGATTTAGTTCCCTCTTGTAGCTGGGGCGGAGGAGAAGTGTTGAGAGCAGCTGGTGAAACCTCCTCCTGCCCGGCGTGAGACCGCGTTCCTGCCCTGCCTGAGCAGCTCGGTGGCTCAGCAGTTGGTCCCTCCACCCCGATGCAGCCCCTGATGTCCCCCCTTCTCCTTGGCCTGGACTCAGCATCACGCTTTCTCTCTCTCTGGCTCGCAGGCACCTGCCAGTGCAACCCCTACGGCTCCTATGGGGGAGCCTGCGACCCCGCAACGGGGCAGTGCTCCTGCAAACCAGGCGTGGGGGGCCTGAAGTGCGACCGCTGTGAGCCCGGCTTCTGGAATTTCCGCGGCATCGTCACTGACAGCAAGAGCGGCTGCACGCGTGAGTCCCGTCATCCTTCATCCCGTGCATCTCTCTCCCTTGTTCCTCTGCATCTCTCTCCTTTCATCCCCTGCACCTCTCTCCTGGCACATCTCCCTGGGCTGCCCTGTGGGGCCCCAGGCATAGAATCATAGAATTGTCAGGGTTGGAGGGGACCTTAAAGATCATCTAGCTCCAACCCCCTGCCACGGGCAGGGACACCTCCCACCAGCCCAGGTTGCTCAGAGCCTCGTCCAGCCTGGCCTTAAAAACTTCCAGGGATGGGGCTTCCACCACCTCTCTGGGCAACCTGTTCCAGTGTCTCACCACCCTCATGGTGAAGAACTTCTTCCTAACGTCCATTCTGAAACGACCCATCTCTAGTTTTAATCCTTTCCCCCTAGTCCTACCATTACCTAAAAAGTCCCTCCCCAGCTTTCTCGTAGGCCCCCTTAAGATACTGGTAGGCCACAGTGAGGTCTCCTCGGAGCCTTCTCTTCTCCAGACTGAACCCCCCCAGCTCTCTCAGTCTGTCTTCGTAGGAGAGGTGCTCCGGCCCTCGGATCATCCTCGTGGCCCTCCTCTGGACACGCTCCAGCACGTCCATATCTTTCTTGTAGTAGGGGCTCCAGAACTGGACGCAGTACTCCAGGTGGGGTCTCATGAGAGCAGAGCAGAGGGGGAGAATCCCCTCCCTCGACCTGCTGGCCACGCTTCTCTTGATGCAGCCCAGGATACGATTGCCTTGGCTTTAAATAGCATGGTGCTATTTAAATCAATGAGCCCTAATGTTGGCTCTATTCTAAGTTACCTCCAGCGGCTGTTTTTGCAGAGCCTGCTGACTTGCTCCATGCAAGAGAGACAAGGTGGCCTGAAGCTTTGCACCAGATGCTGTTCCTGCCCCATGGTGCAGCTTGGCCAGGAGATGGTGTCTCCTTCCATGGACGGATGTTCTCCAGGGCTGCTAGAGCCAGCGTGAATGAGCCCTGGTGGCCCTGCGTGTGGCAGGACGGGCAGGTGTGAAGGAATGGGTTGGAAGTGGAAGGAACAAAGCGTATTTTTGCCCAATGATGCTGACCCCACCGGGAATAGCCATGTGAAAACAGCAGCAAACAGCAAAAAAAAGCCCTCTGTTTATTTCAAACTGCATTGGAGACCCACACAAGAAATCCAGCAAGTGCCAGCTGGGCAGAGGCCACAACAGCCAGGGGGAAAAGGAGTTATTGGGAGGGGATTGCAGACAACGGAGAATATGATTCTACCCATCCCTTGTGGAAATCACGGATAGCTGTCTGCCGGGTGGTGGGTACGTCTCGGGCTCCCACCTGGCCTAAGCCCCCGGCCGAGGGACTGAAACCTGCTCAGAGGTGGCAAGCTCCGTCTGGAGACACCATCGTGCAGCTGAAGGGTAGGAAGGATTCTTTGTGCTTGGGAGAGAGGCCAGGCGGGCAAACTCCTGGGTTCCTCTCCCCAAGGAGCAATTGTCTAAACGCTGGCACGTCAGGATTCAGTAGGTGCAGGTCAGAGCTGGAAATCTTAAACTGGAAGTAGGATGTCAGCTTTGTAACAGCAAAGGCATCACGCTGCTGAAATGTCTTCCCGAGTCTGTACTTAATTCACTCTCACCTGTAGTCTTTCAATCAAGACTGGGGTCTCGCTCTAAAAGCAGAATCACAAATACCGGTAGGTAAATTCCTCTGACCTCAAGCTAGACAGACACCATTGGCCGCTATCTCTTCTACCATCCCTCTCCTTTATCCTGCACCAGAGAGGCAGGAGGTCTCCTGGGATGGGTGAACGTAAATCTTTAGCGCCGATGGGAACGCGGGGCAGAGGTGGGATCACAAGCCATAGGATTTGGCCAGAGAGAAGCGGGTGGAGGCAGGTTCCTGCCGCTCATGTGGGGTCAGTAAGTCCAGGGTAGCAGTCAACATTGTGGCCCTCCTCTGGACGCTTCTTCTCACTCTCCTCTTGGATTGCTGGGGTCCTGCGTGAGCCTGCTGTTGGCTCCACAAATCCACCAGCAAAACGGTGTCTTTTTTTCCCCTTTCTGCCCAGCCTGTAACTGCGACCCGGTGGGCTCAGTGCGCGATGACTGTGAGCAGATGACTGGACTGTGCTCCTGCAAGACTGGTATCACTGGCATGAAATGCAACCAGTGCCCCAACGGCAGCAAACTGGGCATGACTGGCTGTGAGAAAGGTGAGGGATTGCGCGGGGGACTGAAAAATGTGTGCTTGTGTAATGCTGCGGGGACAATACATGGGCCCATGAAAGAAATGCGTCCCTCCCGCCCTGTGTGCTTGTGCCTGGGGGAAAGGGGCCCTGGCCTCCATTCCTGGCCGGGTTCCTCTTATCTGTGCACCCATGCACAGCACAAGCGACTGTTTCTCTGTTTGGTAAAAGTCTTGTCCACTGGTCAAGTCCCTGGGAGACCTAAAACCCCCTGGGAGACCTAAAACCCCCTGGGAGACCTAAAATCCCCTGGGGGGCCTAAAACCCCCTGGGAGGAGGGATGGATTTTGATTTGGCACAGCCTGTTGCTGTATGATTGCTATGTGCTTTGTTGGTCATCTCTTCCCCCGTCTCTCCCTACCCCCAGACCCATCAGCCCCAAAATCCTGCGAGGAAATGAGCTGTGAGTTTGGGGCCTCGTGTGTGGAAGTCAACGGCTTTGCCCACTGCGAGTGCCCATCCCCGCTCTGCTCGGAGGCCAACATGACCAAGGTTTGTGGGGGGGGACAAGCGGCACATGCGGGGACACGTGGCCAGCTCAGCTGTGTCGGGCTGGGGCAGGCAGCGCAGGAGGCTTGATGTCTCTTTCCCCTCCGCAAGAAGCAGATGGGCAAGTTCGGTCACCATCTTTGGTGCCTGGGGAAGGGTGACACGCGAGTCGTAGGTGTCTCCCAGCAGAGCCGGGTGCTCTGTGCCCCATCTGGCACCTCTGTGCTGCTCTCCTGCACTTCCACAGCCCGCCCTCAGGTCCCTCTGTCCCAGACTGTCACCTCTCTGCCTCAGAGAGACCCCTGCAAAGCCTCCGTTTCCAGCGTTTAGAGGCCGGTTTATTTTGCCCAGGGCTTGGAGGAGGACAGAGGTGCAGCTCACATTTCCCCTCTGCCTCCCAGGTGTGTGGCTCTGATGGTGTCACTTACGGGGACCAGTGCCAGCTGAAGACCATCGCCTGCCGGCAGGGACAAGTCATCACAGTGAAGCATGTGGGGCAGTGCCACGGTGAGTGTCTGCCGCTCCCGGTGCTGGGGCAGTGCCAGCTCTCTGGCCTGACGCTGGCCCTGGGTCTGGCTGCCTCCCTCTGCGGTTCCTCCCTGTGCCGCGACTCTTCGTGCCACAGCAGATGCTCTGCCCAGGGCAGGCGCCTGAGGGGTTGTGACATGGTTTGTGACATGCTTCCCAGTGTTACGGCCAGCCTTTCCCAGTCCTGCCCCTCCTCACCTACCCTGACTTGCTGCTCTTTTCAGAGTCCATCACTCACACAAGCCACACCTCGCCACCCACACCGCTGCCCACACTGCCCTTGGACAAGCTCATCCTTCCTCCGCCACTGCGGCTCACCACCCGGGCTCCAGAACCCACCGAGCTGGCTACCAGCTCCCTGCTGTTGGAAGCCAGGCCTACTGAAAGAGGTCAGCCCACAACAAGGCGCGTCACGACTGCCAGACCAGCCACTACACCGTGGGTGACCCATGGGGTGTATAAGACCACCGTTCGCCCTCTCTCCACCGCACCAGTGGTCCTGGCCACCACCCAGCCTCCCTTCGTGGAATCGGGCAGTGCAGAAGGTAGTGGAGACCAAGAGATGGGCATCAGTGGAGACCAGGAATCCAGTGGGGCAGGCTCTGCTGGTGAGTGTGCGCTTCTTAGGCTTGGCAGGTCGGTTGTGGGCTAAACCATACCCTGTCTCTCACGACGTTCTCCGTCTCGGCCTCGTTCTCTGGCACAGAGGTGAAGTCTTGCTCCTCTTAATGCCCTGCAGGGGAAGAGGAGGTGGAGGAAAGCCAGGTAACGTCCACCCCAGCCGTCGAGAGGGCGACGTGTTACAACACCCCGCTGGGATGCTGCTCTGATGGCAAGACTGCAGCTGCTGATGCGGAAGGCAGCAACTGTCCGGGTGAGTTTGTCCTCAAGGCTGGGTTCTGTGGGGTCCCTTTGGGTGCTCAGGAGTCGGGCTGAGCTTGTGCAGGGTGCAGGAGAGGGAGAGATGCCACTGGGAGCTGCCTGGCAGGGAGAGCAGTGTGGTGCCCTGCTTGCCCAGCCGGCAGTGAGCATGGACTGCGTCCAGTCTGGGGGCTGGCGTGTCCCTGAGGGGATGTTCATAGGGATGTGCTGAGCCACGGTAGCCACCAGATGTGCCCACGTGCTGCTGCTCGCATGGGGAGTCAGGGCACTCCGCAGTTTTCTTCACTTAGGTGACCACTTTCTTCCTTAACTGCTGCAGCCTTAAAACTATGACTAGTGTTTTGCCCCAGCTTCTGCAGAGCTCGCGTCCAGCACTAGGGAAGGTGAGGGAATTGCTTGGATACCCATTTTATCTCTGTCGATGGCTGGACCAGGACCAGTTTGGTGCCAGGGCAGCGGGGAGAGCAGCTGCAGCCCCACTGTCCCTGCTGGGCTTCCTGGGGAGTCTGAACTTCTTGACCCACGCTGTGGTTCCCAGGGGTGCGCGCTGCTCTCAGGACCTAGGCAGGATCTGTCTTGCCTACTTAGAGTCCCTTTCACACTGTCCACGTTGAGGAAACACAGAGCGACCTTTGCTCGGTCAGAGTATTGGTTGCCCTGTACGTACATCCTCGTTACCCTAAAAGTTGTTGCTTTGGGGCATCCAGATGTTTCCTCGCTGTTCACTGAGCTCCTTCTTAACTGTCCCTGTTCCTTGGGGTTTCCAGCAGGACATCCCCGTTTCTTCTGGATACTGCGTTCCCCT
Source organism: Dromas ardeola (assembly GCA_013398915.1). Classification (NCBI taxonomy): domain Eukaryota; kingdom Metazoa; phylum Chordata; class Aves; order Charadriiformes; family Dromadidae; genus Dromas; species Dromas ardeola. Next base: position 710,309 of record VYZM01004414.1, on the reverse strand, counting down.
TTTAACCCAAGAAAGGACAGCTGCTGGGATCCTCCCATATGGTTACGCCCAGCGAGGATCTTCCGATAGCTGCCTCTGCACTCCCACAGCTCCCCTGGAAGGGAACCACACCTTGGGTTCCTCTTGCAGTTTCAGTCTGGTTTTGCAAGGCTGGCCACAGCCTGTTAGCTGGCAGGGTCTCTACTTCCCTCTCCCAGCACAGGTCTTCTCCTTGCCCACAGTCCACATTTTGCCCTCCTCCGTCCCCTGTTTGCATGCACGTGTCTGATCCTGCCGTATTGACTATGTGCTGCTCTGGCTAACGTCTTTCTCTTGTTACTCAGCCGGTGCAGGGGGGCTGCTATCCGGGCCGGAGCTCAGAGGAAACCGTATGGTAAAAGCTGCCATCTCCAGCCTGGTCTTTGCCATCTGCTCCAGCACCCTCTGATACTAATCCTCCATGGCGCCCTCCCAGACCCATCCCGACTAACCCCAACACTGGCACTACCCGCACACTGCCATCACCCTTTCCCCCCCAGGGACTCGAACGCTCCTTGCAGCTCTCAGCCACACGCCTGTCCCCTGCCCACAAGCCGACTAAAGGCGTTTGTCTTCTTTACCCTCCCTCCCGTAGCTACCAAAGTCTTCCAAGGAGTCCTCATCTTGGAGGAGGTGGAAGGCCAGGAGCTGTTCTACACGCCTGAGATGGCTGACCCCAAGTCAGAGCTCTTTGGGGAGACGGCCAGGAGCATTGAGAGTGCGGTGAGTCCTTTGCACTTGATTTTGGGGTCTGCCTAGGGCTTTTCTGGCCTCAGCAGAACAAGAGAGGACCCTGCCCACTGCGGTGGACAGATGATGAACCTCTAAATGTTCACTTCTAGAAACACAGTCCTCCCCTTCTCAAGTGAGCAGGAGTTCTCCGAGCTGCTGCTAATACACGGGTTTGTCCGTTCCAGTGGCTGGGTTCCTACAAGGAGCCAGCCTGTGGCACACTCGTCTGCTTGCCTCCACTTGGCCTCCGAGGTGCCAGAAAGTTGCCCATCTCTGTGCTTCATTCCACCACCCTGCCAAGGCAGGGCCCAAGTGCTGTCTTGCTTTCTGGGCACTGCTCCCCGGGTGCGTGTTGCGGTGTCCTGCGCCAACACCACCCTCTGTAACTGCAGATGCTCTGCTGTCCCGACCGGGGGGACCGCTTTGGGTTTCCTCCTGCTTTGCCTTCTCATTCCCGATGGCTGCAGGGGAGGCCGTGGCTTGTCGTTGCTGTCAAATGAGAGCACTGAGACCTATCTGCAAAGCGTGTTGAGCGCTTCGGGGGAGCGTTGCTCCATGTTGTTTGGGGTTTGTTTGTTTGTTTGTTTGTTTGTTTTTTAAATGCGCTTAACCCACAAAAGTTGGGAGTGAACACGGCTTATCGCCAGGGCCAGCATTTTTATGGGGTGGGCACTTAAGCGTAAGATGATGCACCACTTCTGTCTAGGAGGTACCCTCTGCGAATTTGTCTGATCTCTTTTTAATCTACGTGCACTATTAGCCTCTACCATGTGCTGTGTCAGTGGGTTCCATCCTTTGTTACGTTCTGGATCAAAAATTACCCTTTATTAGCTTGATATTGGGAATGGGGCTGGTTAGATGAGAGGTTCTGCCTTAATGCCCTGCATTTCCCAAAGTGTCCTTATCTCCGTGAAAAGCCCTTAGACAAAAACGTGCCCCAAACCCTTTTGCCCCTCTAGTTCAGCTTACAGTTTGGGAAGCAGCTTGTGTAAATCCAGTCTCCCAGCTTTAAGGAGAACCCTCCTGCATTGCCAGCTCTTGGAGAAGGTGGGCTTTGCGTGGCAGCGTGTACATATGGGTACGCCAAGGAAGCGCTGGGTCGGGTAGCAACATCATCCTGTAGCCTGCAGCGTGGCACAGCAAATACGAAGCATCTTTGCAAGGAGATGAACGTAGTTAGAGCTGGTTCCAAGCTGCACTTAGAAGTTGGCAAGCCCTCAGTACAGTCATATAAGCAGATGTGTGCCTGGCATACGGACCATATGGTTCGTGCAGTTCCGTATCACAATAGCAATATTTCCCAATACAACGCTGGCTTCTCTCTGAGGATGCAAACACGCACACACAAAAGCTTCATTCACTGCTTCATCCCTTCTCACCCCTGAGAAAGCAGGAAATTTTCCTGGTTTCTGCTCTCCCAGACTGGGGGAAATGAAGGCATGGGGAAATAGAATCATAGACTGTGTTGGGTTGGAAGGGACCTTTAAAGGCCATCTAGCCCAACCCCCCTGCAGTCAGCAGGGACATCTCTAACTAGATCAGGTTGCTCAGAGCCTCATCCAGCCTGGCCTTGGACGTCTCCAGGGATGGGGCCTCCACCACCTCTCTGGGCAACCTGGGCCAGTGTCTCACCACCCTCAGTGGAAAGAACTTCTTCCTGATGGCTCATCTAAACCTGCCCTGCTCTAGTTTAAACCATTGCCCCTCGTCCTATGGCTACGTGCCCTCACAAACAGCCCCTCCCCAGCCTTCCTGTAGGCCCCCTTGAGGGACTGGCAGGGGCTGGAAGGTCTCCCCGGAGCCTTCTCTTCTCCAGGCTGAGCACCCCCAGCTCTCTCAGCCTGTCCTCACAGCAGAGGGGCTCCAGCCCTCTGAGCATCCTCGTGGCCCTCCGCTGGACCCGCTCCAACAGGTCCATATCGACCCCCCATGAAGACCACTCTGTCTCAGGGTCCGTCTGTGGCTGGGCTGAGAGTTCCTGCCACAGCCCTGTGCTGCAGAGACCTCTTGTCCCTGTGCAACCTACCTGTGAAAATGCCCATGGCTGTGATGTGCACTACCCCTCTGAGATCGCTGTGCCTGAATTTCTAGGGGGAGACTATACCATGGGACGATTAGTCAGTTAATTACTTTCTTCTGCCTTTGCCTTGAAGCCGAGGGAAGGAAGCGGTGGCCTCTAGCTGTGATGGGTGCCGGTCCAACGCAAGGCTGGACAGACAGCTAGCAGGGGTGTTAAAGCCCTGACTTGCTGAAAGCCTTGGATTGTCACTGCCTCCTTCATGTGACTTCAGACAAATCCTGCAATGTCTGAGAGCCAAGTTTGAAAAGGCAGTCAGGTACTTAACGATGCAGAATGGTGCCTTATGGGATTTTCTGAAGTGCCTAAGCAGGTTTACACAGCTTTAGAAGAGATCAGTAAGACTTAGATGCCACACAATAGAAAATCCCTATAGGAACTGCAAGGTGTCTCTGGTTTGGCTCCGTTCTGCTCTTCTTCACGACGGGTACGATGGGGATAGCTCACTTTCCCCATGCTATTTCTGGATCCTGGCCACAAAGAATAGGGACCAGGAGAAATTATCACCCTGCATGTGTCAGTGGGATGTCTTGCAAAGGTTTGGATGCAAACCCCTGTGGGTTGAAACCAAGGTGACTCGCTGAGACTCAAGGTCTTTTACCGAAAGGACCTCTGTCCTAGGATCTCCCCGTTAATCAGTTTGTTTCTCTTTTCTCCTTCCCCTCCAACCGACTAGCTGGATGAGCTTTTCCGCAATTCTGATGTTAAGAAGGATTTCAAGAGCATCCGTGTCCGAGACCTGGGGCAGAGCAGCGCTGTCCGTGTCATTGTGGAGTCCCACTTTGACCCTGGTAAGAGCCTTCCCAGTGGTGATTCACTGCGGCATCACCATCTGCCTGAGGAGGGAGTCGGCACTCCCAGTGGGGCTGCCGGCCTGAGAAACACACCTGCAGCAAGAAAAGTGAAAAAACCTTATTAAAATCTGCTGGGGCTATGTCTTGCATCCAGCAAAATCAACTTGGATGCTGTGAGAAGAGCTGGGAGGAGGTGCACCCTAAGCTGGTGCCTGGAAGGCTGGAAGCATTGTCCTAGGGAAAGGAACGATTCGGATGCATCGTGGGGAGGTCATGAGGGGGGAAACTGCTAGGTGGGACTGCATCTTCACTTTTGCCTTTCTCCTTTCTCCTCCTGGCTGTGATCAGCCACTTCCTACACGGCAGCTGATGTGCAAGGGGCCCTGCTGAAGCAGATCAAAGCTTCCAAGAAGAAGACCATCCTGGTGAAGAAGCCCCAGCAGGAGCACGTCAAATTCATGGACTTTGGTGAGCCTCCTCTGTCTGTGGTCAGTCCCCGTCTCTTGGTTTAGGCGTTCAAAGGGGCAGGCTGGATCTTCTGGTCTTGCCAGGGCCTTTCATCTGTAGCAGTAAGCGGTGCTTCCCCAGACAGTGCTCTCCAGAGCCAGGGCTCAGATGTTAGTCCGTGTGCCCGGACTTGTTCTCAACTCAGGAAGACCATAAAGGGGGTAAAATTGCTCCCCTCTTCCACAGCCCATGACAAGCGGCAGCGCTGCACGGTGGCGATGTGCCACTGCCCACAGTCCTGGTGCTCCTGAGGGAGCGGCCAGCCCAGTCCATGGGATCTCCTGCTGATAAACCCAAACCACTTGATTTTCCAGGAAGAAAAGGTGCACGGCCACACCTGCACTGAGCACGCAGCTCTAAGCGGGAGCCCTGGAGCCCAGAGAGCGGAGAGGAGAAGGCTCTTGGGCTTTTGGCCGTGCAGTAGCCTGGGAGAGCCATCTGTCCAAGCCTCCCTGCTGCCATCTCACCCCAAAAGCCCAAGCGGCTTCCCCTGCCCCCAGAGAGGGCTGCAAAGCACCGGGTTCTACCTGCGTTTTGCTGTGTTTCAGACTGGATCCCCAGGCTTTTCACCACCACCGTCACCACGACCACGGCCACCACCATGGCACCCGCCACCACGCGGAGGTACACCACAGCCGCCGCTGCCACCACCGTCCACGTCCTGCGCCCAGAGGCCGCGGGCCGACCCAGCGCCAAGACGGCAGGAGCTGGGAGCACCAAGAGACCCACCTCCACCCTCCCGGCCACCACCCGGCGGAAACCCACGCGTCATCCCCCCACCACGAGGAGACCCTCGCGTCCCTGCGACTCTCACCCCTGCCTGCACGGTGGCACGTGTGAGGATGACGGGAAGGAATTCACCTGCAGCTGCCCGGCGGGCAAAGGGGGAGCCGTGTGTGAAAAACGTACGTGTCTCTGACCCGCGTCAATCCATCCCACGTTGACTGCAGGGCGATGGAGAGTCGTGGGGGCACACGCAATCCCAGCCCCATAGCTAGCACTGGCACTGCGTGGGCACTGGGCAGGAGGCACTGCAGGGGTCGATTTGACCGGCTTTTTGAGGGGGGATCTTACCAATGCTTATAAATACTTAAAGGGGGGGTGTCAGGAGGATGGGGCCAGGCTCTTCTCAGTGGTGCCCAGTGACAGGACAAGAGGTAACGGGCACAAACTTGACCATAGGGAGTTCCATCTCACCATGAGGAGGAACTTCTTCCCTTTTGAGGGTGGCAGAGCCCTGGCACAGGCTGCCCAGAGAGGTGGGGGAGTCTCCGTCTCTGGAGACATCCCAAACCCGCCTGGACGCGTTCCTGTGCCCCCTGCTCTGGGTGACCCTGCTCTGGCAGGGGGTGGGACTGGGTGATCTCCAGAGGTCCCTTCCAACCCCCACCGTTCTGCGATTCTGTGATTTTAAGTCTGCCAAGAACAGGCTGGACGTGCACTGTGCGTTGTAAGAGGCGAGCACAGCAAGGCTACAGGGGAAGAAGGTGCCGGGAGCGATTTCTTCCTGGCTCCACTTCCAATACACCTGTGCCCCGAAGCACGGGGAGTGTGAGCTTCTGCTTTTCTTATCTCAGCTTGTGGCGTTGTCGCTTGTAGCTTCTGCAGCTACTGATTGCTAGTTAGAGTCTAATAGAGACAGGTACTAACTGTCTTCTCGAACACCAGGAGATGTGTGCTGATAATTCAGGCTCTGTTCCCCGGCGCCCAGAGCTGCTTAGCAAACAGCCGCAGACTGGCAGCGTGCTTAACCAGAGCTGCTCTTACTTACTGTGAGCTCCCATGGGCAATTCCGTGTCACGCTGTGGGCTCTGGGTGGCTGTGAGTGCATATTCCCGAAAAACTTTGTCCCTAAAGCTGTAAGCTGGAGCGCTCAAAGCTGCTACTGGATGTGGGTGTCCAGCCCTGTTAGTTCCAGATCCCTTGGAAAATCTCAGCTGCAATAAATAAAAGCCTGGGGTGATAAATGTAAATCCGTCCTGTGCAATTCTGGGAGGAGAGATAAAAATTATCTAAGGAGCGGGGAAGTTGAGTTGGGAGGAACTGCGTGTGCAGCAGAGCTCAGCTGAGGGCACAGGGGAGGTGACAGCTGGGCATGGGGAGGGCCACCAGCACTGGCCCTTACCTGGGAGGAGCCGGTTGGGACATCACTGAAGCTCAGTCCTGGGGGAGCAATCTTTGGGGGACATGCCATCATGAGAGGAGTCAGTACGAGTGTCTGGGAGGCAGTGACAGGGGATAATTGCACAGGAGCATGGGGCCCGAGGAGAAAGTGAGCTTCTTTCTGCCATTGCAAGAGCTCTCTTTGCTTGTACAAGTAGGAAAGTGTTTACAGGCTCACGTCAGGCCTTTATCCTCCTGTTCCCTCCTCTGCTTCATCCCCTCTTCCTTTCTCTACCCTTGCAGCTATCAGGTACTTCATCCCCAGCTTTGGTGGCAAGTCCTACCTGGCCTTCAAGATGATGAAGGCGTACCACACAGTGCGCATCGCCATGGAGTTCAGGACCGTGGAGCTCAGCGGGCTCCTGCTCTACAACGGGCAGAACCGAGGCAAGGACTTCATTTCCCTGGCGCTGGTTGGCGGCTTCGTGGAGCTCAGGTGGGTGCCCGTCCCCTCAGCCCTGCGTGGGGTGGAGGAAGCGGAGCGGCCCCTCTTGCCAGAATGGTTCTTGCAGAACACTGGGAGGATGCTGGGCTCGAACTTGCAGGCTAAGAAACGGTAGCACCAAATGAACAAGAAGAGGAGGACTGTTTTTTTCCAAAGTAATACTCAGGGGACTTGTTCCCCGTGGCACTTTTCAACAAAGTTAGTTCACTTATTTCAGTTTGAATTTTGAAAAGTTAAAAGGTGCGGGAGGTTGATTTTTTTATTTTTTTTTTGAGCGAGTGAGAGGTCTTTTTTTGGCACTGTTTTTGTACTGGAAAAAGAAGTGCAGGGGAAAAAAAAAAAAAGAAAGGGAGAAAAGCCCCAGAAATCTGAGCTGAAATGATTTTTCCAGTTCCGAAAGCCAAAGGCACAGATTCGGAATGAGGTGAGGTGGAGGGCAGACCTCTGGAGACTGCAAAACCCGGATGAGCTCTCAGGCAGTCGGTCTCGATGCTCAGCAAGGGGACGGCTGTGTGCTCTGAGCGCAGCCTGGTCCAGATCTGGGGAGAGACGGGGGCTCCCGAATGCTCCCAGCTTCTCCCTGGGATGCAGCAGCCCCATGGCGCAGTTGTCACCTCTCTGCAGGGTGGCACAAAGGCTTCCCCTTCTTCTGCTCCAGGTTTAACACCGGCTCCGGCACTGGCGTCATCACCAGCAAGGTCCGCGTTGAGCCTGGCAAGTGGCACCAGTTAGTGGTGAACCGCAACCGCCGCAGCGGCATGCTGTCTGTCGACGGGGAGCCCCACGTCAGCGGGGAGAGCCCCACGGGCACCGACGGGCTCAACCTCGACACAGACCTCTTCATCGGGGGAGCGCCGGAGGACCAAATGGCTGTGTGAGTGTGGGCGCTGGACCACGAGCAGAGCATCCCTGCTGGATGCGGCCCTCTGCCTGCCAGCGGGTTCCAGGCTGGGGGGTTGTTGTAGAGCCAGGGCTTCTGTGGGTCTGGGGGACCTCTTAACGCCCTGCTGGGGAGCACAGCCTGACCCAGATGCTTGGAGGGACTCTGTATTTTCGTCCTCGGGGACAAAACCCCCCCCGGCCCACTTTGTCCTCTCGTCCCCTCAGGGTGGCAGATCGTACTGCGGCTACAACCGGCCTGAAGGGCTGCATCCGCCTCCTGGACGTGAACAACCAGATGTACGACCTGCGGGAGAAAGGCAGTGATGTGCTGTATGGCAGCGGGGTGGGCGAGTGCGGCAACGACCCCTGTCACCCCAACCCCTGCCACCATGGTGGCATCTGCCATGTCAAGGAGGCAGAGATGTTCCACTGCGAGTGTCTCTACACCTACACCGGTACGGGGAGGGGGCTGCAGGCAGCATGTTGCTGGGGGCCCTGATGCCGCAGGCTGGTCCCGAGGGTTCCCAGAGCCTCTGGGGCTCCTGCTGGGAGCTGCAGCGGGGGGAGGTGTGGTGCGGAGTGTCGGCAGTGGGTTAGAGGGAGAAGTGTAGGATGAAGCCGCATCCAGTGAAGACCATAAATTGAGGATATAGACCTATACACACATGAGCTGAGGGTTGGGATCTGTCTGTTTTCATGCACAAAAAAAATTTCCCCTTGCATTTTAGGGGCAGCACAAAGCTTAGTCTGGCAAGGGTCCACTGTGGGGGGTTTCTTGGGTCAGGGGAACCCAACCTGAGACAGGAGAAAAATGCTGTCAGGGCCATCAGGAGGCATCAGAGACATTTGTCGTTGGCCAAATCGTGCCTGGTGGCTTTTGGTGTGAGATGCTGACGTGACAGGCTGCCTTTTCTGCTGCAGGCCCAACGTGTGCCGACGAGAGGAATCCCTGTGACCCTACGCCCTGCCACGTCTCTGCCACCTGCCTGGTGCTGCCAGAGGGAGGTGCCTTGTGCGCCTGTCCCATGGGCCGGGAAGGAGACTTCTGCGAGCTAGGTGGGACGGGAGCTGGCAGAGGAGCGGGTCTGGGGAAGGGGGTGGAACTGAAGGTGCTGATTTCCCCAGCCTGGGTGGCCATGCCTGCTGTGGCTCTGGCTGAAGCTGCTCTGCCTCCTCCTCCTCACCATTCCCTCGTTTGTGCCCAGTGACAGAGCAGGACCACACCATGCCCTTCCTCCCGGAGTTCAATGGCTTCTCCTACCTGGAGCTGAATGGGCTGCAGACCTTCGTTCCTGACCTGCAGTAAGTGCCAGGGAATGGGAGAGGGGCAGGGGAGCGCATCGCCTGTGTGGCTGATCTGGGGAGAGAGCTGGTGCTCTGATCCTCGCAGGCTCTCCCTAGAGGTCTTCCCTTTCGACAGGTTTTGGAGGGTCCAAAGGGACTGGCATTGCCAGAATCCCCGTAGCCAAACTGAGCCAGCGGTGCTCCCTGGGGCTTGGCGTTGGGTTGGGCTGGGGAAATAGGCACCGCAGAGCAGCATCCTGAACGTGGCAGATGTGTCTCTTACCTGGCAAGGGTGCCTTACAGGGGTGGCATCTCTGCCATACCTATCTCTATGCCTCATCCCTGGAGGGGTTTAAGGCCAGGTTGGACGGGGCTTGGAGCAACCTGGGCTGGTGGGAGGTGTCCCTGCCCAGGGCAGGGGGGTGGAACCGGATGGTCTTTAAGGTCCCTTCCAACCCAAACCATTCTATGATTCAATAGCTGTAGTCTCAAGGTAGGTGGAGGTCTTCCAAGGACTTGGCACACAGGGGTGGAGAAAGAGAGCACATGGGCAGCTGGATTAGAGGGTATCCATAATCCTTCTCTCCTCAGGGACAAAATGTCCATGGAAGTTGTGTTCCTGGCCAAGAACCCCAGTGGCATGATCTTCTACAACGGGCAGAAGACAGATGGCAAAGGGGACTTTGTCTCTCTGGCCTTACACGATGGCTACCTGGAGTACAGATACGACCTGGGCAAAGGGGCTGCTGTGCTCAGGTACGGTGGGCTTCGGGCTGGAGACCTGCTCGTCAGGGTGGTGGGTGACAGAGGCAGGAGAAGGGACAGTGGTGGCTTTCAGTGTCCAGCACTGGCTTTGAGCTCCCCACGCCAGAAAACTGTCAGGAAGCAGGGGCCAGCAGGCTTCATACTGGCCTCAGCGGTTTGCAGTAATGGCTCTTGGTCGGCTGTCCCTGTGTGGGGCAGGGCAGAGCTGGGCTTGTATCTCTTCCCCGGGCTAATGCCGGGCTCTCTGCATGGCTGTGAGCTGGGGCAGCCCAAGCTGGTCAAGCTGTGGCGGCCCAGGCAGCCCAAGCTGATCAGGGGAGGTTTCCAGCGCTGTGTTTGCAGATGATGACAGCAGAGCTCTCACCCGTGTGTCTTCTCCTCCCTTCTCACCACCAGGAGCAAAGAGCCAGTTCCCCTCAACACCTGGATAAGCGTCTTGTTGGAGAGGAATGGGCGTAAAGGGGTAATGAGGATCAACAACGGCGAGAGGGTGATGGGAGAGTCACCGGTAAGTTGAGGAGCCAGGGAGAGCTCTCTGGGCTTCCAGCCCTGCTCCTCTCATGTGTGAAAAGAAGTTCCCAGGCTCATGGGCTTTTAACCCCTGTGTTGCGTGGCTTTAAGGGTGGAGGAGGAGTGGGCAAGACCTGGGGAAAAAAGGATGCTGCAGGGCAGAGCTCACCTGCCCCTCTTTAGCTGCTCTGCAGCTGCAGGACAGCGATGCACACCTCTTCCAGCTCTTCCTTGTCCCCCACCCCACAGAGCTGCAGCCCCTTTGCCAGTGACACGCACGCCCTGATTCTTGGGGCTTTGGTCTCAGGGATGCGTTTGACTGAGCCCCCCTCGCACACATGCATGCACCCCCTTTTTTTGCAGGTCCCCGAGTCTCCCTCTACTGGGGCAGGTACCCAAAGCACCCTTGCAGCCAAGGGAAGCGGTAGCCACTGTGTTGGCCCCGTGTGGGTTTCAGCCTGTGCCTGGGATGCTCCAGAGCCCTCCCCAGTGCTGGGAGCCCGGCCGGGAGGAGGTCACGGAGTAGTGAAAGCCCCGTTGTGCTGTTGCTGCTGAATCCATCAGTGCCTTCTCCTCTGTTTCCAAGCTGGCAGCTTACCTCTCTGACTTCTCCCGTGTCCTGTCTCCGTAGTTCTGTCTCCGCACTTCTGTCTCCGCACAAACAGCGGTTCCCTAGGGTTTATGTGGCAGAGCCGCTGGCCTGCCTTTCATCTGCCTTTCCGGGGGGAAGCTGATAATGGAGGGAAAAGCCCCAGCTGCTGCTGAACTCATCCTTATCTCCACATAGTGCAGCATCAAGATTATGCAGCATTCCTACAAAAAGAAGGGATGATGTCTTCCTCCCCTCACTCTCCTCTTTTCGAGCTTCTCTCCAAGCAGGGTTGCCCCTGGTTGGCAGGGTGGCAGCAGCCCCTCCTGTGGTCTTCTGCGGCTCCCTTTCCCTGTCCCTGGCTACCCCGGGCACTGGTTGCAGCGGTGGTCTTGCAGCCCTGCATGTTATGATGTTACCCACTGATCTCCCTTTTCTCTTTCTCTCTCTCTCCCTTTGATTTTCATTTGTATTTTTCCCTCCCCTGCTGTCTGGATCCCAGAAATCCCGTAAGGTAAAGATAAGTATGACCCACTGCACCTCCATCTCATCTGCCATTGGCACGTTGTTCCTTTTTGTTTTCCATTCAGATCTCAGTGTTTCACCCCCTCCCCTTCCCATCTGACCAAGCAGCTTTAGGAGCTCTGTAGATTAGAGACACTCGTTTCCTCTTCCGTCATTAATGTTCAGCCAGTTGTTACATTTTGTTTTGGAAGCATTTCAATTAATCCGGTCATGTTTCTCGTGTTAACTCCACCAAGCATTAGCTAGTGATTCATATAACTGCATCTTTGCCTCGCTGCTGTGCCTCTGGGTCCGTCCCAGGCGCGCAGGAGGGGACATCGCTCCTGTCGTCTGCCCGGTGAAGCGTGTGGCTGAAGACTCACCTGGGACTTGCGGTGCTGGGCCACTGGGGCTGCTGGGTGACAGCGAGGAGGGGGTCCTTCTCCTCCAAACTCACAGCCATGTGAGATGGTCATCCCTGGAGACGTCCAAGGCCAGGCTGGATGAGGCTCTGAGCAACCTGATCTAGTTAGAGATGTCCCTGCTGACTGCAGGGGGGTTGGGCTAGATGGCCTTTGGAGGTCCCTTCCAACCCAACACAGTCTATGATTTTATGCAGGAGAAACCTCTTCTAGCCATTTGCTGTAGGGTACCAGTAGCAGCCGTATGAACACAAACTGAATCCCTCCAGTATGAGTTTGGGTTTAAATGTTAGTCCTGGTGAGACTGACGCAGTATTTGCAGGGCAGGGAGGCTGCAGGGTGTACGGGGGGGCCAGGCTGGGGCAGGGTGGCCGGCAGGTGCAGCAAAGGGAGCAGAGGAGAAGGTGGGGACCCGGTCCCAAGCGGGATGCCAAGCCCACCTCCTGCCTGCCTGCCCCTGGCATGCTTTCCAAGGGGCTGTCCTGCTCTGGCCTCTGTAGAGTTGGCTAGTGGTGGCCAGCCCTGCCCCAGGACACAGCCCGTGCCTTGAGGGAGGGAGCACGGGGGACCGGTGGGTGTTGCTTTCCTTCCCACCAGCCCAGCTTCTGGTCGTGCCAGGGTGCCTGCTCTGCCCGCAGTGCTGCCTGGGATAGCCTGATGTCTTCTCCATCTCATCTTCTCCCTTCTCCTCCCCAGGTGCCTCACACCTTCCTGAACCTGAAGGAGCCATTTTATGTGGGGGGAGCCCCTGATTTCAGCAAGCTAGCTCGAGCAGCCGCCATCTCCACCAGCTTCGATGGAGCTGTGCAGCGGGTAAGGTCCTACTGGGCAGCCTGGGGCAGGTGTCCGGCTGGGAGACGTGCCATCTGCACTGCCATCACGGGAGGACGGTGAAGACAAGCCTGGGAGAGGGCTGCCCCAGCAGCACCCAGTTGAAAAGTGGCAGAAGGGGAGGTGGGGGTCCATCACAGGAATACATGGGGCTCGGGGCTGGATTCCCATCTCCTCCTTTCCCCCCGTGGTGCTGGCCTCTGTCCCCCCACCAGCCCTACAGGGAGGTGGGGCGGTGAAGGCTGACTCTTGTGCTTCCTCCTGCCAGATCTCCATCAAGGGGGTGCCTGTGCTGAAGGAGCAGAACATCCGCAGTGCCATTGAGATCTCCCCCTTCCGAGGCCACCCCTGTACCCGAAAACCCAATCCTTGCCAGAACGGAGGCACTTGCAGTCCCCGGTTAGAGAGCTACGAGTGTGCCTGCCAGCGGGGCTTCTCCGGGGCTCACTGCGAGAAAGGTGAGATGGCCAGGGTGGCTAGGGTAGGGCTGGACGTGGACCC
>VYZM01004414.1:683038-697278 GCA_013398915.1 Dromas ardeola | reverse complement strand
TGGACCCTCACCCACTAGCCAGACGCGGCAATGAAACGGCTTCGATGACTAGCTGGTGGCAGCAGGACAGTGCACCGCCTGAGCTCCTGTCCTTGTGGCGGCTGCTGAGAGGGATCCAGGGCAAACAAGCTGGGGCATTTGCAGGCTGGCACTGCTGGGGAGTCGGGGCTACGCCATTTCTCAGAAATGCAGGCATTACACGGCATGGGGCAGGGCAAATCCTGCTGCCCACGGGTAGATCACCCAGCCCTGTCACCTCCTCCTGGCTTGCTGTGCTCGCTTGAAGCAGCCTGGGGCAGGGAAAGGTGGTTTGGTGCCATAGCAGATTCACCTGGAGAGCCTGAGCAATCTAGCTCTCTCCTAGCTGTCTCCAGAGCAGGGTTTCCTTCCTGCTGCCTCCTGAGATTGGCACTTGGGCCATCACCAAGTCCAGGTTCCTCCCCAGCTTCAGCCAGAAAACAAACAATGCTGCAAATTTCATGACAGTTGGCTGCAAAACAGGGAGATGATCCAATCTCACGGGCTCTAAACCCACAGCAAAACCTCTCCAGGGACTTACTTAGAGTGCCATAGTGCTGACATGCCCCAGGGGATGGCAGGTTTTTGCATGCCTCCATCCTGCTATGAATGCGCAGTGTCAAGGGGGATTTTTCCTAGTCTCCAAGGACAGACAGGCCATGCTACATTGCCTGACAGCTCATTTTTTTTTTCTTACCTCCAGTGATCATTGAGAAGGCTGCTGGAGATGCAGAGGCCGTTGCTTTTGATGGTAGGACATATATGGAGTACCACAATGCCGTGACGAAGAGGTAACTTGGCTGCTGAGCTGAACCGAGGTCAAACCAAGGAGTTAGGGCTGTTAGCAGGAGAAAGAGCTAGGACTGAAGAAGTCCAAAGAGAGAGGTCAAAGAGGGGCAAGCCAAACTGGGGCCGTGAGCGCTTGCTTCCAGCCTTTCCCTCTAAGGCTGCCTTGTTGGCAGAGGGCTTTCCCCACAACAGCAATGCCTGGCCAACTTCAGGTCTGAATGCTCTCCTCCTGCAGCGTGTGGGCCACCTTCTGGGTTAGCATGGTCTGGTTTGGGAACGGGATGAAGCTGGCTGAGTGCACCCCATGAAGATGGTTACTGTGGCCTGTGCCCTCCTGCTCCTGGTTGGTGCTTTTCTGGGTTGTGGGCTGGGTGAGCTGTGCTGAGGGGTGAGGGAGCTCTGCCTGTGGTTTCACGCCTGTCTGCCAGCTCCTTCGTCTCCCTGGCTGTTTGCACAGCAAGGGTCGGTTCTGCCAGCAGGGACGGGCCGTCGCTGCCGTGGGACCTGGCTAGTCTTCTCCAGCATCTGCTCAACCCTGACCCCATGGGCTAGGGGTTCGTGTTCGGACCCTGAGGTCTCTGTGGCTGTACTGGTCCCTGGGGCTTCTCTCTGAAGATAAGCAGAGCCCGGTACAGAGCTGCTGCCTGAGGTCCTCTTCAGCCTCTGGGATGGGTATTTCTCCTGCAGGAGGCTCTTGGTCCACTGCAGTCTGGCTCGGTACCCTTCCTAGCCTAGCACTGTGCTTCTACAGCCCCTGTGGCTAATTCCCAGCTCCATGGCACTGGGACAGGGCACTGGATAAGGCTCTGTCCATCTGCCTCTTACACTCTCAGCTTCCCCGCTGCCCTAACACCCTGCCTGGGGAGGGTGTCTGTGTTTGAGCTGTTGTTTGTCAGTCTCTGTCTGTCCGTCTCTTCTCAATGTCCTTGTTTCTTTGTTTTCAAGCCACCTGACCAATGAGATCCCCGCGTAAGTACAGTCCTCCCTGCAGCCATCTGCCCTCCGCCACCTCTCCCATCGCCACCCTGACCGCCAGCCCACGCAGGGGTGGGAGGGGGAATACGGGCATTATCCCAGGGGTCTGCCACGGGCAGGCATTCCCGTTCCGGGGTGAGAAGGGCACAGGTACTGCAGCTCAGGACGCAGCAGGAGCGGTCAGATGTCCCAGCAGCATGCTGCAACTTAGCCTTAGTTTAACCGGATAAGCATAGAGGAAGAAAATTCCTGTGACTGACTCTTCCATCAGTGGCAAAAGCATTGGCGACTGAAGTACGGGATGCTAATCCCGCCCTGGTTTTTCCAGCACAAATGCGGCGTTGCTGCCATAGCCAGGAGGCCAGGCTGGGTGCTGGGAGAATGTTCCCCAGTTGGGGGTGGGTGGCCTGGCCAACCCCTCACAACACGCCGTGTGGCCAGTGGGGCAGAAGAAGGGCCTGGGCAGATGTTCTTCCCTAGAACAGCCTTGGCAGCTGTTAGTCTGCTGTCTGTCTGTCTTGCTGAATAGCAGGAGTGGGAAGAGAAGCGCTGATCGATGCAGCTGTATTCCCCACGGTGTGGGGGAGACTTTGAGCGATACCTGCCGGTCACATCCCCATTTCACCTCATTTTCTGCGAGCTGGGGTCAGACAGAAGCTGGGGAGGCTGAGTTGCGTTCACGCATGCATGTCAACGCCTAGGGAGCCGCAGAGCCCATCCAGCTGCATGTCCACGACCGTTTGGGAGGTGCTCTGGGTTGCTCTGGTGTTTTTGGAAAGGGCTTTCTAGGAGCCAAGCATCCTTCTAAGCTAGACGGTGCCCTACGGCAACGAGGGGCATGTAGTGGCCTGCAGGACAACCCTGCCCTGTGGCAGGGTGCCCAGCTGTCCCTCTGCACGGGCATGAGCCACGTCCCTGCGGATGAGCGGAAAGCTGCTGCCTCTGTGTCCTGCCTCTCCCAGTGCTCTGCAAAGGGGGGGGCTCACCGTTCCCAGCCTCCTCCCCGCCTGAGCCAGCCTATTTTGGCTGTGCGTGCCCCATCCTGCGAGGGATCTTAGCGCTTCTCCCCGGATCCCTCTGCTGGGATTTGGCAGCGGCACTCTCTGGCCCCGCCAGGGCTGAAGGACCCATTGGGCTGCCCATAAAAAGTAGTTTCTTCTGCCTCCAGGCAGACACCGGGGTGTGCCTTGGGCAGGACCAACACTCCGACTGCTTCTCTCAGCTCCGCTGGCCGTGACATGCCCGTAGGTTTGGGGTTGGGTTTTTTTGAATGTACATTTTTATATATACATGGAGTTAGAGCTGATTGTAATGCTGGGCCCGTAACGCAGTGCCAGCAGGACAGCTGTAGTCCTGGGTTTCCCCTTCTCCCTGCACACCCAAGTGCCCCAAGGCTGACTCAGAGGCCGTAGGTGTGGATTCCGCGCTCTGCCTAGATGGGAGCCCGTTCTGCAGCATCCCAAAGAACCAGCCTGAGATCTGCCCGCAGGGGCTGCCCAGGAAAAGGGTCCTCATGGACCAAAAGCTCCCTTCCACCAGCAGTGCCACCCTCTGTCCTGTCCTGGGATAAGCATCCCAGCAGGGCAGCAGTGGGTGACCAGTGGGAACACGGATGGTCCTGACCCAGGAGGGCATTGCAGAGCCCCTGCACCGCTGGGACAAGGCTGTGTTCCCTCTTTGGCATTATTCTGCTCCCCCTGGCTCAGCAACAACGTGCAAATTTTTCTCTTTGGCTTGAGGAAACTCATCCCCAAGGACCGTGGCTGCGGCGTTCCTGCTCGTGCTGGGCGGTTGGACATTGTGTAGGGTGAAAAGCTGTCGCTGTCGAGCAGGGCTGTCCCCTGTCCGTGAGCGGGGTGGGAGGGAAGGGTCTCCTCCGCTGTCCTGCGCTTATCGCATGCTCCCCTTTCTTCCCGCATCTAAGTCCCGAAGCGCCGGACTATCCTGCGGAGCCCAGGTGAGTCTGTGCCAGGCTTTCAGCTCTCGTGTCTCGTGCTCTGCCGTTGCTGCCTCAGCATGTCTCTGTCTCTGTGCGTGTTCTGTGTGTCCATACCCTCGGCTTTCTATTTGTAAGGGATACAGCTCTGCAGATGATGGGAGTTAAGGCGAAGGCAGCCCTGTCCCTCCAGCGTAGGAAGAGCAGCTCCTGTGCAGCTCCAGCTCTGGCCCTTTGTCCTGGGGACCGAGACAGCAAACAGCTGCAAGAGAGAGGAGAGGTTGAGTTACCTGGACAGTACGGCGGGCTTCATGCAGAGCCTTCATCCAGCCCTTTGGATGCAGTGTCCCTTGGGAATAAAAAGCTGTCTGTGTTGCCCATGTTGTCTGGTCTATGTGTGCACATTGTCTCAGAGCATCCCAGGAGAGCGAGTGGTGACTCCATATGGCAACCTTTGCCAAGAGCCTTTGGCCGGTTCCAAAGATGGGGATGCCAATGTGGGGGAAATCCTCTCCTTCCTTCATTCCTCCCTTGGGAAAAGACACCGTGTCTATGAGAAAGAAGGCTTTCTGCCTCTGGGGATGGTCTCCATCCCCATCAAACGGCAGGGTGCTCATCACCTCACGGTCCCCAGCCTCAGGTTCCCGTTGGGCTTTGGTCAAGCAGAGGCAGTGGTGTAAAGCAAATGCCCTCGAGGCCGATGGCTGTGTGGTGATGGTGTGGGGAGCGGTGGTCCCCAGGGACCCCAGCTCTGCTTGCACCTCGGACACCTGCCAGCAGGACGGTGGAATGGTGTCGACCCCAGCTTAGCTGCTGCCTGCAGCCCTCCCCATGTGCCCAACGGAGCCCTCTTTGTTCTGACCTCTCTCAAATCAAAGGCAGCTCTGTGGGGAAAACCCTTCTGTTGGCCAGATCGGGGCCAGCCCGGTACCGTTCACCACCCCACGTAAGAGACCTCTTCCTTCAGCGCCTGCACGCGAGGAGGCAAAACCAAGACTTGTGTGTCACAACTTGCAGGGGTTGATGTGTCTGAACCTCGTGCTCCATGCAGGGCAAAAGCAAGGGGCAGTAGCCCCAGGCTGTGTCTTTGGAGGTTCAAGCTGGATGTCGGGGCAAATGCTTCATCCCCAGGAGAACCGTGCAGCCCCCGCTCAGGTCAGCGGGAAGATGGAGAAGTTCCGTTCTTGGTGTTCCCAGGCTCAGCTGGGCAGAGCCACAGGTGCCCACATCTAGCGCTGGCACCGGTCCTACTCTGGATGGGTTAGAGACCTCCAGAGGGTCATTTCTTTGACCCCGTGGCCTGGCTCAGAGCTTTCCATCTGCTCCCCCCACCATACACAAGGCCTTCTGAGCAGCCCTGGGCTGTCGCAAAGGCTGCGACCCCTCAAGGGCAGCAGGTAGGGACTGAGACCCCTGCCGCCAAAGGCTGGTTGAAGGTTATCCTCAGCAGGTGAGCTAGTTGGCTGGGATCAGAGGAGGCTGCTCCGAGGAGCTGACTGGCTGCCTGTTGCTTTTGTAGCCACGTGTTTTAACTCTGCTCTGTCTTCTCCCCGTGCAGCGAGAAGGCCTTGCAATCGAACCACTTTGAACTAAGCATCAAAACAGAAGCCACGCAGGGGCTGATCCTGTGGAGCGGGAAAGGGCTGGAGCGCTCAGACTACATCGCCCTCGCCATAGTGGATGGCTTCGTACAAATGACCTACGATCTCGGCTCCAAGCCAGTCGTCCTACGATCCACGGTCCCAGTCAACACCAACCAGTGGATTCATATCAAAGCATACAGGTGTGAAGGAGGGGAAAGTGGGACCGTGGCGGATTGCTCTGGGATGGGCAAGCTGCGGATTAGGGAGCCTGAGTCACGGCCGTGGCTCCATGCCCTGTGATCCCCAAGGGTCACTCCTCTTCTTGGTTGATAATAATAGAGGAGAGGCATGTGGGCAGTGCCGCGTTGGAGGGGCGCGTGTTGTGACACGCCTGGAAATGTCAAAGGGGCAGGCTCAAGGAGGTACGAAAGGTTCGTGCCTTTTATTTTAGCTGGCTGAGGGTTTGACATTCTGTTCGGGTTGAGCCCGAGCCGTCCTTTTTTATTTTTATTGGTGGTGGGAGTGGTGAGCGGATCATGCGGCTGGCATGCTGGGGATTTCTGCTGATGGGGCTGGAGGAAGCCGTGGCCGCTGGCAGGGCTGGGGGATGCCCTCTGCTCCCCGCTCCTCTCCAGGTGAAGAAGGGCTGATGGTGCCCAGTGCCTGGGTTTAGCATAAAGCAGAGGCCAGCTCTGGGTTTTTCCTCTCAGGTTGCTAATCACCTTCTGTTTCTTCTTCCCTCTCTCCGGGAGCAGGGTACAGAGAGAAGGTTCCCTTCAAGTCGGCAATGAAGCCCCCATCGCTGGCTCTTCTCCGCTTGGTGCGACACAGCTAGATACAGACGGGGCCCTGTGGCTGGGTGAGTTGGTGTGGAAAGGGTGAACCTCCTCGGTGCCCCTCGCCGAGAGGCTCAGAGCCAGAGCTGGGACGTTGATGCTCCCTCACTTGTTCAAATGGGACACCTTTGCCTGCCAGGTGGAGTTGACAAGTTTGACCTAAAAAGTCCCCTGCTCATTTTCTGCCTACTAGGGCAGGATACTGGTGACAGCTGAGGGGCGAAGGGTTGGCTTTGCCAAATGCCAGTCCTTTCCATGTCACCATGTCCCCTGCAGAGAGCCGTTGGCTCGTCTGCGGCTCTGGATCCCCTGCTGCCGATGGCATGGAGCACCCTCTCCCTCTTCAAACTGGGAGCGCTCCCATCTGCCCAATTCCCTCACCTCCAGGAGCCTCCGTTAGTTCAGGAACGAGCCTCCCAAATGGTTCTCGCTTGGGTAACTCTGGTACCCAACGGGGAAATGGCTGAACTGAGAGAAGGGCACTTCTGTCTGGAAATATGTAAATACCCAGAGTTTAAATGTTGCTTTATTTGCATAAGAGAAGAAGCAGACGCGCCAGAACGTGCCCGTGTGTGCAGCAGAGTCGGTTCCATTTGCGTTGACGTAAGGATTTTCATCCTGCAAACAGAGTTTGGCCCATTCCATCTATGTCACACTGCCTGTGGCAGATCTGTCAGCGCAGACAGAGGCTACGTTTGTCCTGTAACAGCTCCAATCGGCAGAAAGTCCACCCGCCAGTGTAGGATAATTGTGTTTAAATACAACTAGGTTTCTCCTCAGGCAGGGGCTGTAGCAGCCCTGGCGTGCAGGATCGCAAAGGGGCACAAGGGCCACAGAAATCGATGGACAGAAACGTTCATCTGGGGATTTTGATCATCTGTAACGAAGAAACAGTGAATTGGATTCTGTTCACGCTTTTCAGAAGCATCCGTTCTTATCTTCCCGGTCTAAGCCTGTAGTTTCAGGTCTGACCTGACTTACAAAGAGTTCACGTTCAAAAATGTAGCCTTACCTCTGAAAAGAGGGTATCCCAGATGCCTTTTCTCATTCTGAAATCAACCTAGAAGTTAGGAGGAAAGCAGAATTTTTCCACGAGGAATTTTTGCTTGGCTGCCCCGCTGGCTCTTCCCAAGGCTTTGTTTGCAATCAGCCTTTCATAATTTCAGGGCCTGGAATGAGCCACGTTTGACGTTTCAGTAACTGAAATAAAATTTAGTTCGAATTTGGGACCAACCTCCACAGAAATGAAGCATTTTAAGTTGGATTGGTATTTTAGAACGCAAGTTACTGGTTTAAGCGTCTTGAGGAAACCTGTATATATTGGTTGGAACTGGCATTTCTCTGATTTAAGTGAAAATAAATACTGGCCAGGAGGGAGGGTTTTTCCCCGCTGTTGAGGGCGTTCTTGTGTGTCCTTTGTCTTCCCACCCGACCTTCTGGCTGTCTCTTGCAGGGGGAATGGAGAAGCTGAGCGTGGCTCACAAGCTGCCCAAGGCCTACAGCACTGGCTTTATTGGCTGCATAAGGGACGTGATTGTCGACCGCCAAGAACTGCATCTGGTGGAGGACGCTTTAAACAACCCCACGATATTACACTGCTCAGCCAAATAGACCCCCAGGGACCCTGCCTTCTCCTTCCCTCCCTCCTGCCTATTGCTGTAATTATTTTCTATTTTTGTAAACTTATTGCTTTTTATATTTTGGGGGGAGGGGGGAAAGGGAGGGGAGGAAACACCTTTTCTTTTGGGTTATTTGTTCGGTTGCAGTCTATCCAGGTCAGTCAGACTCTTATAATCAAACAGCAGCAACAAAGAACAAACCTTGAACCAAGTCTCCAAGCAGTGACAGAAGAACTTCCCCATTGCACCTGCATTGTAAATCTTATTCATACTTGAAGCTTCTTTTTTTGGGGAGGGGAGGTTGTTTTCCCCTCTCCTTACTTGTGTTCTTGGGTTGTTGTTCATGCCTGCGGGGGAAAGGATGCTGGTGCTGGCGAGACGCGTGGCCTTCATGGATTCACCGCCTTCCCACCTCAGGCCTGGCCCCCAAAGCCCCCTCTGCAGTGATGGGTGAGCAGGGCAGTGGCCATCAGAGAAGTGGGAACTGCCACCCTGCTGAGCCTTCTCCTCGCCCTGTGTTCGCCCTGTCTCCCTCCTCCCCCCCCCTTCCTCTCACTATAATTTATGTGTGTAAGGATCTCAAGTGCTTTTCTCCTTTATGCTCTGTTAAAATCAGGGATGCCATGCACTGGAAGAGAGACCAAGGTCTGCTCTGAGCAGGCAGAAAAGCATTGCTCTTTGGTTGTCTTATGACTGTTTGCTGGACTGGGAGGTGCTGTGGGGGACACGTTGATTTCTCTGTTGGCTCTCCTCCTCCTCCTCCTCTTGGACACGTGCAGAAGCAGCTGTGAAACCTCATTTCCACGCTTTGTGTTTATCCAGACATGTCCTAACCACCTGCTTGCCCTGGCTGCTCTTCCCAAGAGCTTCTGTGTACCAAGCGTTGCCCTCCCGTGCGCCAGTGAGAACTTGCAGCGCGTCTTCAAGAGCTGGAAGTGCTCTCCCTCTTCCAGCGCTGTCAAACGGGCTGCGAGGCCACAGGGAATGAGTCCTTTTTCACTTTAAAAAAAAAAAAAATCTGTTGGATGTGTCCTTCCATGACCCATGTCCGTTTTCCAGCCTCCGGGCACGACTTGCCCTCTATCTACCATGAGGATGCTGGCCAGCACGTGAATCTCTGTAGAGCTGGCACTAGAGCCTCTCCCATGAAGAGTAATTGAAGTTTTACCATTGACTTCAAGGGTTTTTTTTGCAATGCCCAGTGCAATGCAGGGTCTTCCACGCCGTGATCAAAGCTCCTCTGGAGGCTGCCAGCCCAGCAGCAAGAGCTGAAATGGGGCGTGAGGCAGGAGTGTTGGGGAGGAGGGTTGGAATTTTTTTTTGAAGTATTTTCTTCCTCCATGCAAATCTTGAAAGCAAATACTGTGGTGCCAGTTACAAAGCCAGTATGTGTGTTCCTGAATGAACATCTGGGTGGTTGTGAGTGTCTGTCCGCCAGCACGCGTTTGCGTGCAAAACCGGAATCTCCTGGAAGCAGGAGAAGAACAAATGGATTGTAGCTGTGAAAGAAACGACCTGCTCCATTCAGCTTCCTTCTCCATGGGAAGAACCTACTGATGCCGTGTAGCATCTGTGTCCCTTCCCACCACTGCGACGCAACTGCGTCCCTTTCCCACCCTGGGATGGCAGTTGGCATCGCTCTGTGTTAAACCAGCCTTTACGGACCGTGCAGAATTAATCTGAAGGATCCCGCCAGGTAACAAGTGTTAATTAGTATCCAGGGTGCCATCATTTTGCAGTTTTACCATAAATCTCTAGCACACCGTGTGGTGTACCTTTACAAAGGAGCGCACCCTTTGCAAATGTTGTGTCTTGGCACTAAATTCGGAGCCATGAAAAGTCAAATTACTTTTCTCAGGGTGAGCTCTGGACACAGGTGTGACAAAGGGGAAGAACGTAGTGTAAAACCACTTGGGTTTCTTTTTTCTTCTTGGGTTTTTTTTTTTTTTTAATTAAAAGGAATCTATCCCCATTCTCCCCAGTCTATGCCTGTTGACATTCCTCTAAAAATCCAGTGGTTAAATATGTCACGGGGGGCAGCGCCCTCTGTGCGATGGAGCCTCCAGGGGTGCGCGCGTGTGTGT
The DNA here is from genome assembly GCA_013398915.1 of Dromas ardeola. Classification (NCBI taxonomy): domain Eukaryota; kingdom Metazoa; phylum Chordata; class Aves; order Charadriiformes; family Dromadidae; genus Dromas; species Dromas ardeola. Next base: position 687,438 of record VYZM01004414.1, on the reverse strand, counting down.
TTGTGTGGCTATACCACATTTTTAGTGGCTGCTGTACATAAATCGTGGTTCCTGGTGGGGAGGGCTGTGACTGTGTTGTGAGAAGGACGGATTGCTGTATTTTGATGGCCAGGTGTAGATAGACGGGGTCTGATTAGGACCGTGGGATGGGAGGGAAGCGGGAGACCCTCCATCTGTGTTTGGAGGACACGAGTTCTTGCCGGGCCACGCAACCGCGTTGGCTGAGACCTGAGGGCTCCAGAGGGAGAGGGGCAAGCACAGAGGAAGCTGCTAATTTTCTAGGATGCCACTGAAATGAAGCCAGGGTCACTGCAAAAAAAAAAAAAAAAAAAAAAAAAACACCCCAAAAAAACCAAACCACCAACTAAACAAATAAAACGAGAACTCTGTCTGCTTTTGCTGGGGCTTGGAAATGCCTTAAAACGGGACCTTGCGTCCTCGTTGTCGAGCATCTTGAACCAAGGTCAGATTCAGCAGTGCTCCCTAGGGGCTGTGCACTTAACTTCGGCTTTATTTTTAATAGTGTTTATAACATGTATGTACAAAAAAAAAAAAAGACATTGAGGTTTGTTGGTTTTTTTTCCGTTTTTTTTTTTTTTTTTCTTTTTTTTTTTTTAAAAAAAAGGTGTCCATGTGGCTTCATTTATAGGGTAAATTAATGACCATTGTGAACTGCTGTATGAATTCTGAAGGGCAATGCACAGTAGAGGAGCAGCATGATATAACCATTACTAACTTGTGTCTTTCGTCAATCACCATGAAATAAAGTTTGAAAACTATTAAATATGTTTTTAAGGGGCCTATTGCTTTTTTTAATTCTGTGTCGTACGGTGCTGCCTCGCGCTTGCTCTGCCCTGCTACTGTGTGAAGTCAAACCAGCATCTCCCTCTCTATCTCCCGTAGAACCGGAGTGGCTTATGCAGGTACCTGCTCTATCTCCTAAACGCTGCCTCTTTACGAACGCCAACCTTAATCCTACCCACTCAATGGCCGTAGGAGGAAGACTCCGATGTGTCTTTACTTCCCCTCCTCTGCGGCCGTCTGATCGTGCTCTGAGTCATATCACTTCTCCAAGTACCCACTAGCTTTTCCTTCTTTGCCGTGCATGCTTTTATCACCTCTTCTTAGGTAGCGTTTTCCAAAGAGCCTCTGTATCCATGGACATATCAACAAGACTGAAGCGATGCCTCTTTGTCCGCCTTCTTGCTGCTGGCAGCAGTTTCCCCTGGGTTTTACCCTCTGTAAGCTGAGGAGCCGTGGAAAGTTAGTCGCAAGCCTGCAAGCAGGATGTGGTTTGAGATGTACCAGCGTCTGAGTTCCTGCTCTAACCAGGTCTTCCTAACGGGGCCTTTCCACCTGGCCAGAGCCCTGGCGCTCTCATCTCCGCAGCTTCATCTTTCTGCAAGAAAAGAAGGTGGGAGGCGGAGAATTTTATTCAGCCGAGAGCTCACGATCATCCAAGTGGTGCGAAGTGAGAAAAGAACGTGGGTTTCCTGCCGTTTGGGAGGCAGCTGATTTCGCGAAGCGAGTCATTTTGATATCCAGCGACGATGCAGATTTGGTTGGTGTCTGCACCGGCTCCGTAGGAACCGGCTTTTCAATGGACAATGAGACGCCGAAGACTCACAATGGGGAACAATGAGGCCAGTGTCTGAGCAGCCGCAGGGCTTGCACAACTCGCAACCGGGGCCATGTTTTCGCTCAAGATCAGCCTCCTGGTGCAGCGTCTTCTCGACAATGACCTTATTATGCCACAACAGGCACGGACTTGCAAAGTCAGTACCTCTTTCCCAGGCGTTTTGCCAGCCTGCTGCAAAGCAGGAGGAGAAAAAGCTGGTGTTGTCTTGGCCAGAAGGAAAAGCTTAGCTCCGGCAGCTGGATGGTTGTGGTTTTTTTTGGTTTTTTAATTTTTTTTTTTTTACTACAGGCTGGAAAAACCCGTTGTGAGGGGAAAGAGGAAGGAAAGAAAGACAGGAGCCACACTGGGGGCACGCTTGGGCAGGCAGCAAGCGTGACTCAGGGGAATGGCCCGGCCACGCTTTCTGGCAGCCCTTGCTCTGAGCAGCTCTCGGGAACACACCACACGGGCATCGAGCCCGACTGCCCAGTCTGCTCTCGCTGGGAGCCATCGGGCAGCATCGTCATGGAGGAGAGGGCGGTTGGGGTTGGATGGTCTCACCCATCCTCCGCTTGCTCTGGCACCTCTGGAAACAGTGAGCCCCGGCCGCTTGTGAGCATCTCCCGTGCCCAGGAGCTTCACCCTGGGGCTAAAAGCATCTCACCCCGTTCTTCTGCAGCTGAAGCTTCAGCAGGGTGGTGGGGAAGGTGATGGAGGGATGCGGGGGGGCAGTGGGTGTCCTGCGTTGGCGATCGTGTCAATGGTCTCACAGGGCTGCCCCATGGTGGATCTTTGATCTGGTCTATCTCCTTTTACGTTTTTCCGCTTCCTGCGTGCTTAGCTGGTTGGTGAGAAGTGAGGGACCGATCAGCTTGCTTGTTCCTGAGGGTGCTGCTGCTAGCCAGGCTGGTGGGGGCTAGTCCTTCTGGAATACGGCAGAGCAGACCTAAACCTCTGCTGGGTGCTGTTTGTGGCCCGCATCCCTGTCCCCTGGATCCTGGGGCAGTGGCTCTTGAAAGATCTGGACTCCTGGGCTCCGTGGCTGCGTGGCCTCATCCTGCAGCGTGTGTGGTGGAGAGCAGGAGACGTGGATTTCTTTCCCTGCTCTTCTGCTGACACAGCCTGTGCCTCGGGCCGGTCGCTTCCACTGCCCGCACCGCGCTTTCCTCACCTGCCAAATGATCCGTCACCCTGCTCTGTAATGATGTACCTTTGTCTCTCTGGCTGGGAAAATGTGATTCTTCAGAGAGAAAAGGGACTGCAATGTTTGTAAGTAGAGAGCTTGGCCCATGAACGCGGCCTTTCTGGCTCTTCATCAAAGGAGCCTGTCACGGGCTGTGGAGATGCCCTGAATTTAAGGGTTTATGGAGCTCTTGCAGCTGTGGCTGGGAGCGCAAACATCTCCCCACAGCCGAGCACACGGCGTGGTGCTGGGCTGCCGTCTCTCAGGTGGATGGAACATGGGGGTCCCGGCCCCACGCGGACCTGAGGGAATGGGACTAGTTTAGTGTGTCCCTGGTTTGAGGTTTCAGTGGCCAATCCGGCCCAAACCACGACACGGTGTCTGGCCGAAGCGCACCTGGGGGAATTCCCTTCCGTCAGACTGGAATCCCAGTCGTTCCCTCTGCATTCCCAACACCAGTTGTGTGACGGGGCTGTGTCCTGGCACCCAGCCATCCCTTGCCAGCCTGCAGATGGAAGAGCAAGCGTGTGAATCCGTGCTTGTATCGATGAACAGCTCAGGAGGCAATTCTAAGTGACTTTGAGGAGCACTGGGTGCTCCTCTGGGTGACTGACACAGCTGAAATGGGATCTTTATAGCTGTCCTCATTGCCAACATTAAAGGCACCTGGGAGCGTTGGTCACGGAACTTCAGAGACATCTTCAGAGACATCTTCAGAGACACTCCCTGTGGAGAACCTGGTGTCTTAACCCAGGGATCAGCCTGGACACAAAGGCTCCTGATGAACCATCTCCTGAGTCTCCTGCCCCTTGTGACTGCTTCTCCCCTCCAGCAGTGGCCAACGTTTGGTGCCACCTCAACCCTGTTCTCACTGGGGACCTTCTGCCCTGTCCCCTGGGATTTCTCCAGCCCAGGCACACGCTCTGTAATTGCAAGACAAACTTTATTCCTCCCCAGGAGCGTTCTCACTTGTCTTCGCTCCTAGACATGCTGCCAGCATCGTCCTGCCTATTAGCACGTGGCATTTAGCCCAGCCACCGTTAAAGCCTGTCCCAGCTGGCCACCAGCTAAGACCGAGCAGGTTAGAGAGCCGGAGGGGTCACACGGACCTCTGTCACCTCCGCTGTGGTCATGGTGCGTTTCTATTGCCGCAGGTCCCCTGAGGGACAGGCACCATCCCAACACCGACCAAATGGGATGTTCTGGCTGCAGAGAGCTCCCAGGCCAGAGCCTGGATTTCTCTGCTGGATATTTCTGCTGGGTATAGGTTCTTTCCACTGAGGGTGGTGAGACACTGGCCCAGGTTGCCCAGAGAGGGGGTGGAGGCCCCATCCCTGGAGACATCCAAGGCCAGGCTGGATGAGGCTCTGAGCAACCTGATCTAGTTGGAGATGTCCCTGCTGACTGCAGGGGGGTTGGGCTAGATGGCCTTTAAAGGTCCCTTCCGACCCAACACCTTCTATGATTCTGTGATTTCCATGGGATCAAAGCATTCCAGTGGTCAGGAGGGCTAAGATTGCGCAGGAGGGGACGATTTTCACCAGTTATCTGTGTCCCAGTTGCACAGTCAAGAAACCAGTACCTTACAAGGGGGCGGGG
>VYZM01004414.1:571654-680530 GCA_013398915.1 Dromas ardeola | reverse complement strand
CTGGTTCAGGTCGCCCCGTGCCCGCGGGAGCTGGCTGCTACCTTAACGCATCTTCTCGTCCCTGTGACCTGCGGTGGAGATGCTGAAGAGGGGACGCCGAAACGCCACCGAGCTTTGAAACTCGCTCGAAATATCTTTGCGGGCTGCAAAAAACCAAGAGGTACTCGGGTGCCTCTGGTGTGTTGTTGGTGCCTCCCCCAGCTTCTCCCAAAGCTTCAGGCTTTTATTTTCCTCGGTGGAGACGGGAGCCCGTGTGACTTGGGGTCATCGTCCCTTCTCGGTTCCTCTTTCTCTGCTGTGGCTTCAGAAAGGGTAAATAGCCGGTAAACCGGAGGGTGGATGGTCTCCTTCCGTGCCCGTTTCCAGCCAGCTCCGGCCTCCCCCGTGCTGCGGTGCAGAGAGGGGGTTCTTAATAGCTAATTTGGGGGGTTCTTCGTTCTTATCCGTCCTTTCACGGGGGCTGCCTTAAGGTGACCCGAAAAAGCGTTTGTTGCTATTAGAAGTCAAGTGTGTTCTGAAAAGCCCTGCGGAGGGTGGTGGCCGGGAGCAGCCGTCCAGCTGACGGTCACTTCAAGCCGAGAAATGGGATCGGTTACAGGAGAGGGAGTGCTCGTTTGGTGTTGGTACAGGACCGGACACGGGCAGGTCATGAGTGGGGTTTCCACAACCATCTCTTGAACTCCAGATTCTCCTCACGCACGTTCCTGCGACGCCGGGATTCAGGGCTTTGGTTGGCTTGTGGGGTTTTTTGGGGTCTCTTTTGCCACCCAGCACTGCCTGTCCCTCCTGTAGAAGTGCTGAGCCGTGTTTCATGCGTGTCTGGTTCAAAGCGTGCAGAAGAAGTTTAGGAAGAGGCAGTGTTCATCTGGGCGGTGCCACGTTAAGTTACGAAACACGCTTGCCGATGGGTGATGGGGTATAAAACGGAGGGGTGGGACTTGGGGGCCCCTGGATTTCATTCTCGGCTCCGGTCGTGCTCCCTGTGCCCACAAGCTAGTCAATATGTGCCCACACTGCCTATACCTTGCAAGCTCCACCCCGTCGGGCAGTTACCCAGGGCAGCAGACTGCTGGAGATGGCAAAATTGTGATGCCGCTGCCAGCTGAGCCCTTGTGGGAGCCCTGAGAAACCTGGTAGACCTGCTGCTAGGAGGGGTCAGAGCCGGGTCGGTTGGCTTTTGTGCTGGGGGTGGGTTGCTCCCAGCATGTATTACCCCCATCCTTTCCACTGGAGCGCTGGGTTTGCTGCTCCTGGTTCTTTTTCCCCATCTTGTGGCAAGACTGGCTTGGCCCCAGCCTTTCTTCTCTTGCCCAGCGGCACGTAGGGTGCCTACCAGCTTGGTGTGGCAGCTTTCTCTTCTGCCTGAAGACCTGGCTGATGCCGTTCTCCTTCTGGCTCAAAGCATGGCCTGCTTCTGCCCAGGTGGATCTACTGAGGCCTCCACCTGTGCTGGTGGAGTGTTGAGAGGCTCAAGTGGTCCCTCACAAGGGATGGTCACTGCGGGGCCCAACTGAAGTACTAAATAGTGGATCCTTTGAGTCTTGTCAGCATCATACCCGCGTCCTTTCTCGCGGGTCTTCCAGAGTTGCATGGGAACCCTTGGAATTAAGGGCACTTTGGCATTAATAGGCTTACGGGCTGACTTACACAGGCTGGTGGTGTGGAGCTGCCGAAAGCCGGTGTAGAGTTGGCCCGTTGTGCGGAAAGAGGGCACTGCAAAGCAGGGGGATCTGTGAGGCAGTGATTTCTCGGTTGCTCCATCCCAACCAAGGTGCTGGTTCCTCTCTTCAAGGGCCACCTCCGTGGCTGCGGATGCGCTTTGCGGCAGTGGGCTGCTGCGAGGCTGTCACCAGCCGAAAATCCTGGAGCTGGTGTGGGTACGGGTGTGAGTGTGGACTGTCGCTCGGCTCTGGAGTGTGCGTGGCTTGCCGTGACTGTCCCCCTGCCACAGCACTGTCCCATGGCTGCGAGGTAGGATGCTCTGGTGGATGCAGTGGAGCTCTCAAGAGGGTCTGCTGGGACTGAAGGACGCTGCGTTCCCTTCTGCCCTGGCACAGGGGCAAGGTAATAGGGATGTCTGAATCGGGGGAATGATGGAGGTGGGGTGGTGGGCTGCAAGTCTGTAGTGGAAGAGTGAAATATCTAATCCCAAGGGTTATTTTTTGCCCTCCTTTCCTCCTCTTCCTGGGTTGTGACCCTACTAGTGCGAGAGCTGTTTGGATAAGTGTCTCTTAACAACTGATGCTCTCTAAGAGAAGCTCATGGGAAGCCCAGGCTTGTATGAGCGCTGGGACTGATACCGAGTGCGGGGCACTGCTTAATGCCTCTCCTCCTCCCTGCGTATCTGTGGAGGGACTGGGAGGAGATGGGGTAACTCCCTAGCTGAGAAGAAACAGCTTTACCCTAGGACACCGAGGATACTGTCCTGGTTTGAGGTGGCCAGTCCAGCCCAAACCACAACCGATTTCCATGTGGGCTAATTTTTTTTCAAGGCAGGCACATGGAAGGGGAAATAAATCTCTTTCTGGGTGTCTGACTTGTTCGGGAAGCTCTCGTGGCCGTGCCGTGCCATGGGAAGAGGTCTGAAGGAACCGGGAGATGCTGGTCACGCTGCTTATGGCCTTCTGCAAGGCCACGCTGGTGGGTGCAGGGGCCAGGCTGGAAAGCAGTGGCCATGTGTCAGTGCACGTGTGTGACACGAGGGAGAATCAAGCCCCGCTGTAGAAATAAAGCAAAGTTGTTGCCGTCGGCCTAAACCACAAAGCTTTTGCAAATGCTGAGCTCCAAAGCTGCTGCCAGGGCCTTATTGCGTTATTTCTTTAAAACGGCTTGTGGAAAGAATGACCGTTTCTTTCCCTCTCCCAGCTTTGCCGGCATGTGACCTCTCAACTGCAGGGAAGGTCTGGAGGTCAGGGACGTGCCACCCACCAGCAAGGACAGAGAAATCACGGTTCTTCTGGAACTCCTCTTCAAGAGGAACTGTTGCCCTCCTCTGCTTTGGTGCTTACGTCCGCTCGGGTGCGATTAGAGGCCCTTTGCTGTGACATAGCGATATTTGCGGATAAACCTCCCATCCCCAAGGCTTGCAGATCCCAAATGCCCTGTTTCTTTCCCTAGGAAGGAGTTGTGCGGTGTCTGGAGCGCTTGGTGGGTGGCAGCTGACTTGTGCGTTGCCCTTGTCTGCGGGACAGGCTTTTTCTTTCCAGCCAGGTTTCTTGGGATGCTGTGGCTGGGAGGAAGGGAAAGGCTGGAGGAAATGAGTAAATGCCAGATCTCAGAGCCTGATTGTCTCCAAAGGTTGCTCCAGTTCTGCAGGACTGAGTGGTACCGTCGCAGAATTGGTGCCTGCGGGTGGTACGTTAGAATCATAGAATAGTTTGGGTTGGAAGGGACCTTTAAAGGCCATCTAGTTCCAACCCCTGCACCATGAGCAGGGACATCTTCAACTACATCAGGTTGCTCAGAGCCTCGTCCAACCTGGCCCAGGGTGTTTCCTGGGATGGGCATCTACCACCTCTCTGGGCAACCTGGGCCAGTGTCTCACCACCCCCAGAGTAAAGAATTTCTTCCTTATATCTCATCTAAATCCCCCCTCTTTCAGTTCAAAACCATTACCCCTTGTCCTATCATCACAGGCCCTGTTAAAAAGTATAGAATCATAGAGTAGTTGGGGTTGGGAGGGACCTTTAAAAGTCATCTATGGCCATCTACGGTTGTGGAGGCCCTTTCCCTCGTTGCTCTCTGTACTGTGGTCCTGGTGCTTTGGGTATTGCTACCGATGGTGAAGCAGGTCCTGGCGTGGAGTAGACAGTTATTCTTCTTTACTGCCTGCGTGTGTATGAGAGAAGCTTTCCTTCTTGGCTCCAAGGCCATGATAGCGGTGAAACAGTGCTGGCGGCTCCAAGGCCATAACGGGACTGCGCGTGTTGGTGATTGTGCAAAACCCCATTTGGCTACTGGTGTCCCCTGCACTCAAAGTGGGCTGGAGAGATGCAGGATCGCACGCTTCCTGCCCTGGAGAGCGAAACGTGGGGTGGCAGGCGGCTTCCAGCACCGTGAGGGTGAAACTGTCCCGGGAAGGGACCGCCGGGACTGAAGGGATCAAGTTCCCAGTTTTCAGGGCAATGAATGATGTTGGGGGGACTGGTAACCTGGTGAAATGCTTCCTTTTCTGTAGCAGACTTGACAAAGAGCTGCTGCGTGGTATCCCATATCCAGCTCCGAGCGCATTTGTTTGACAACTTTTTCCCTGCATTCAGATTAACCTTTTTTTTTTTTTTTTGTAAATCTAGTTTACAGCTTCGCCAAATTAGTCCGTGCGCTGATTTTATGGCACGTTGTGTGTGGTTCCCTTTGAAGTCTCAGATCGCTTGTCATTACGAGCGTAAGCAGCCAGGGTGGGAAGCGGTGGCCGCTCCGGCATGGCTAATAAGTTGGGGTTGGCCAAAGTCCTGCATGTGCATTCTCCAGGATGGTTTACCGTGCTTGTGCAGGCCATGTTGCTGCACATCTGAGGCATCAAATGCATCCAGCCGCCTGTATCCTGAAGCCTTGCTCGCTGTCCCGCCTCGAGCATCTGCTGCGGTGGCACGAATTACGGTGCCGGTCCCCCGAGCAGCCTGCGGTCCCAGCCTTCCCACTCCCTTTAGCAGCGAGAAAACACACGCTTCCTGCGCTGAATCCAAATGTAAATATTAACCTTAAGTATTTGCAATAGCTGCTTACTTTGGCAACTTGGGTGGTGGTGGGGATGTGGTAATTTCTGGTCCAGGAAGCAAAACCAGGCCAGTGTTTTTGGCGTCTTGGCTATTCACCAACAACGGGCAGAGCTCCAGGCGAGAGTGGCTGGAAGCTGGGGGATTGCGGGTCTCGCCGGTGGGATCGTGCTGTGTCTCTGCGGTGCAGGTCCCCAGTGTTAAGCTAAGAAATGTCCTCTGGAAGTTTTCCACGAGCTGTTGGTGCCCATCTCTTCGGGCAACACTGGAGTCTGGAGCTCTAGAGCTCAGCTCCAGCACAAAAAGGGTCGGGCAGCTGGAGACGGGGCACAGCAGCAGCTGGAATTCACACCCTGGCTTCATTTCATAGAATCATAGAATGGTTCGGGTTGGAAGGGGCCTTAACGACCATCCAGTTCCAACCCCTGCCCTGGGCAGGGACACCTCCCACCAGCCCAGGTTGCTCCAAGCCCCGTCCAGCCTGGCCTTGAACCCCTCCAGGGATGGGGCAGCCACAGCTTCTCTGGGCAACCTGGGCCAGGGGCTCACCACCCTCACAGCAAAGAATTTCTTCCTGATATCCAATCTAAATCTACCCTCCTTCAGTTTGAGTGGGTCCGGTGGGTTCCTCTCCTAAACAGGCTTCCCCAGCCCTTCCCAGCCCCGCAGCTGGTGCCTCGTGCTTCCCTCCTTTGCTGCACCTGAATCTCAGCTCAGATTTTTCCTGATTTTTCCTCTCTCTGGCTGGGCTGTAGGAAGATGTCTTTGGACACAGGCTCCGTTAGCAGCAGTACGGGAGAATCAAAGCTCCAAGGCTTTTGTGCAAACGTGAGCTGATGCTGCCTGTACCCATGCTGCCTGGGCAGGCAGGGAGGTGGGGGATTGAATTGAATTGTCAGGGTTGGAGGGGACCTTAAAGATCATCTAGTTCCAACCCCCCTGCCCTGGGCAGGGACACCTCCCACTAGATCAGGTTGCTCAGAGCCCCATTCAGCCTGGCCTTAAAAACTTCCAGGGATGGGGCTCCCACCACCTCTCTGGGCAACCTGTTCCAGTGTCTCACCACCCTCATGGTGAAGAACTTCTTCCTAACGTCCATTCTGAAACGACCCATCTCTAGTTTTAATCCGTTCCCCCTAGTCCTACCATTACCTACAAAGTCCCTCCCCAGCTTTCTCGTAGGCCCCCTTAAGATACTGGTAGGCCACAGTGAGGTCTCCTCGGAGCCTTCTCTTCTCCAGACTGAACCCCCCCAGCTCTCTCTGTCTGTCTTCGTAGGAGAGGTGCTCCAGCCCTCGGATCATCCTCGTGGCCCTCCTCTGGACACCCTCCAGCACGTCCATATCTTTCTTGTAGTAGGGATGCTGAATGCTGTATTAGTGAAAGGAGCAGACCTGCTTTTTCACCAGGCTTTACTATGGTAGATGAGGGCGAGGACGTCAGCAGCAACTTAAATAACACTTCAATCCCAAACCCCCAGCCGACTGTTTATTTCCAGATAAGGCGAGTTCCTTAATACAGGTCCTGAAATGCATAAGTGCCCTCTTCTCTTCCCTTTTCCAGCGAGGGAATAAGAATTGGTTAACGGCCTCGCTCAAAGAGAGAAAACTAGCCTTGCCTAGGAGAGGTTTTTTTTGGATCAGGCCCTCTGTGATTTTTCCAGTATCCTATGGTTTCCCCCCAAGGCAGGGTGAGCTGCTCTCCTTATGGTCCCCGAGACAAACGAAGCGCTCTCGGCCCTGGAACGCATTTCTCGGATGCAGCTGTATCTCTTTTGCGGGCTGCCAAGGAGAATTCCTCGCCGTCTGCAGCGGCAGGGTAAGGCGCAGCGCACCGAGGAGGAAATCGCTCTTCCAGCTCCTCCTGCCAAAGCTATATTGAGGGCGAGTTTCCTTTGTGGCTGGGTGGTACCGGAGCTGCTCGCCGCTGCTTCCAGCAGGGTTTAAATGAATCGGGGTTTCTAGGAGATGGTTCTTCTCGGGAGCCTCGGAGGCACCTGAACGAATGAATCGGAGCTTTGTGCTCCGGCGGAGCTCTGCCAGCAGAGCAGCGGTGGCCAGCTGGATTCTCCCGGGTGTGGGTCTGGCTCGGTGTGGACCTGTGTGGCCACCGCGAGTGAGTGGGCAGGCGTGGGGGAGGCTGTTCCCAGTGTCCCCAGCACCTGAGATGCCCCCCCCCAACTGGTATCTTCTCCCACAAGGATGGCTCAGCTGGTGGGGGCCCAGGAGAAGCTGCCATTCCTCGGAAAGGGGAACAGAGCTCAGCACCTCTAGCACCGCCACAGGGAAACCCGTCAGCCCCAAAGCCCAGCTGGAGATGGTTCTTGGTGGGCATCATCCCTTCCCTCTGCTCTGCAAGGCAATCCCTGCTCTCCCGGAGCTTTTCCCAGGGGTTGGATTTTCATGTTGACCATCACATGCTGCGGTGGTCGCATCTCTCGCTGTGGAGTCAGTTTAAGGCAAGTTGGAGGCAAAGTTTGTGGTCTGTAATGGAGGCTTTGACATATTCCTCAACTTGAAAAGGACTGGCCAAGCCGAAGGGCTCCTTTATCCCTGGTGCCAGTCACTCCATGAGCAAACAGGTTTGGAGTGAAGGTTGCACCAGATGGTCTTTGAGGTCCCTTCCAACCCGGTATTCTATGAAACCAGCAGCCTGGTCCCTCTTAAAGAGGGTCCTATGAGTGGGGAATCCAGAGCTGAGGGCTTTTCTCTTCCCAGCTGGGTCACTGGTTTAATACCTATCCCCACAGGGCCTTTGTGGCGTTTGCCCTCTCACCTTTGCAGTGTAGATGCCCTTTCATTCCCAAATGGCTCACCAAAAGCTTATTTCCCAAATGCTGACATCTGGGTTTCCATCCCTGCCTTGAGGGACAAACAGAGAGAATATTTCCAAGCTAAAAACACGCTCGTGCCCTCTGAGGGTGTGTGGGGGAGAAGTATTCCTAAGGCTGCAGTTCTTTAAGCATCGATTAATCCTTTTTCTGCAATGGGCATGGGTTTATTCCGTTGCTTTTTCACTGCCTTGACCACAAGCAGTGGCTTGGGCAGGGCTGCACTTGCTGCCTTTGGAGATGAGTGGTGGGGAGGGATGGAAAGCGGCTCCTGTGGCCCAATTGCATGTTCCAGGAAATGCGCGTAGGATGGAGCCTAATCAGATTACAGGGCTGGTCTGTTTGCAGGCTTCCTGCATGAGCCTGAAGGGAAGGAGGAAATTCTTCACATTAAACCAAGCTGGAAATCAGGAACTGTGTGCTTCCTGCATAGGCCTTTTTTTGTTTTTTGTTTTTTTTTCCCCTGCAAATAGCTTACGCTGCTGCTTCTATGGATGGTGCTCTCCGAAGACCTCTGCCTGCGTGCAGTGGCTGAGGGACATACTTGGAAGAGACGTAGGCTTCAGCATCTCCTCTTGGGCTTTCCGAGCTGCTGCTCTCCTCTAGCAGATGCTATGGCAGGTGTCCCAGGCCGTTCCCATGTGGAAAGGATGTTGCTGGGATCCAGCTGCAGTAAAAACATCTCTCGGGTGGTCTGGGAGTGCGGGGCTGTGAGTATCAGGGTTTAGGGGCTCGTGAGGACCAGGGGGACTCTACCTTGCAGTCCCCCTGGCTCTATCTTGGAGATTTTCTTCATCAAGTCCCAGGTATTTCCACATGGACAAGAGAAACAGATCAGCCTCATCCTCTGCTGCGTCTTCTTTGAAATGCCCTGGGGGTTGTTAACGGTGGGGTGGTCTCAGTGTCTCCATACCAAAGCCCCAGGCCTTCTGGTCTGCTCTGTCTGTCTGGCCCCTCCATTTGTCCCCCGGAATGGGCTGTGGGGGCTCCGTGGACCCTTAGGTGGGAGAGAGATGAGCGGTGCCTCCAGGAGGAGGTCCCCTGGCCCAGCCGTGGCTGCTGGCACCCGTGCCGTGGCAGGAGGATGGGCGCCCAGGGACAATCACAGCAGCGTTCTCTCCATCCACCCCCTCGCCAGGGCTTAGGGCTGGGGAAGCCTCTCCCAGCAAGGAGTGATTAGGTTTATCTTGCTTCATGCAGCTGCTTGGTGGTGAAAGAAACGCTGAGGGAGGAGAGGGCAAGTTTTCTAGTTGGGCTGGTGTTTGCCACGACTGTCCTGATTACATTATCAGGTGAAGAGCCCGTCTCGGAGCAAGTATCTGCTCAAGGTTTCCCGTGCACAAAGCTGGCGGGGGTGGTTCCCAGCCTGTACGCGCTGGGGCTGGTGGCTCTTGATCTTCCCAAGGAAACTTGGACTCGATGATCTTAAAGGTCCCTTCCAACCTAGACAATTCTACGATTCTAAAAGGCAAGCACAGGTATGGGACTGCTTGCTGCCCTGGGAGAAAAGGCGCCAGGAGCAGGGAAAGGCACGTGCCAAATGCAGTGAGCACTTCCCCACCGGCCCTCTCCTGCCCAGAGGTGGGGTTGCTGTGCGGGTTTCCAGCGCCTTTGGCAGCAGCCTCCGCTGCTGTGCTGAGGCAGGCTGAATCCGGGCAATCTTCATGCCTTGGCATCCCCTTTTGTATTATCCAGAGGAGAAAATATCTGTGCTGGTGATGCACAAGGGCCTTTTGTGCAACCCCATCCTTTCCTTTCTCCTCTCCAGCTGAACAAGAACCTGCCTGTGACCTTAGGAGAATAAGGTCTGGAAACTCCTCCCATTCCCAACGTACGGTCATTAGATTTATCTGGACGGTGCCACGGCTCTGTTTAACTGTCTGCTAATCTCCTGTGACTGCTACAAAATGAGATTTTTATTATTATTATTTTTTTCAAGTAAATAAATTTCAGGCTGGCGATAGCCCACATCAGAACGGCTAGACAGGAGGAAGCTTCTCCTTGTGAGCAGATGGCAAATAAGGAATTTGCCACAGTTAGCTTTCAAGGGAACTGTCTCTCTCCAGCTATTTTAACCCAGCTGCGGGAGCTGATGGATGCCCAGCATGGTCCCCTCTCCCTCCCGTTGCCCATTGCGCTCCCTCCAGGGTGGCACAAGGGTCTTGGTCCCCCCCTTCCCACCCAGCTTTGAAAAATCACAGTTTCTTCTTCCTCGCCTCTGTCTGAGTGCGAGCTGGTACAGGCAGCAGGGTTGAGCAGGCTGGGTTTGAGGAGATGGGTGCTGTGGGTGCCGAGAGGGTGTAAAAAGGCAGTGGTTGGGTTGGCAAAACAACGGTAAAAGCCCTGCCTTAAAAAGATGAATAGGAGACAGGCAAGAGAGTGGAACGTGAAACTTCCCCCTTGCTCCAATGAGCCCTTGAAGTATTTTTTGAAAATGGAGTGATTCTGGTTGGAGAAACTGAGGGAAGACCGGCTCGCGGTGACAGGAGAGTAAGGAATTATCAGTAACACCAGCCGTTGTGCTGGGGCTCTCTGCTGGATGCAACCTCTAGGGTAACGGTGAGGTTGCTCACAGTCTGGGGCTTTGTTAGCTCCTCCAGCCACGGCTTGCTGCGGCTTGCCGGTCCCCAGCGCAGCCCATCACGCTGGGCACATGTGACGGAGGGGAACGGACAGCTCGAACAGCCTCAGGAGTTGGGCTAACTATGAATACTCGACAGAGCCCATCCCTCGGGACGTGTTGTGTGGCCTTGGGGATTTCAAGAGGGTGGGAAGGTGACAAAGATTTAATTTCAAAACAACAACAAAAAAATCCCCTTTCACACCCTTGAGCGGCATCCCTGCCTTGTAAGGTAGTTGCCGGGGCTATATTTGTCCCTGGTTTGTTTTTTCGGGGTGGGTTGTTTGTTTGTTTGTTCCCCTCTTCCTCCCACCCTCCTGAAATATTTCCATCAGTCTCCTCTCTAAGAAGTGTAACAAGCCCTGCCACTGATTAAATTCTAAATATAGCCATGGTATTTTTTTTCTCTCCAATTCTTCATGATGTATCTAGGTAAAAAATAGCCTTGGCGACTCTTCAAAGGGGACATGGGCCTGCTATGGGCTATATTTTTGTCTTGTCACCCTGCCCGGGTCCGAAATAAACCTCCTCATTTTTAATTAGCTCGCCGGGTTATATAATCCCGAAAGCTGAGGCTTTCTGGGCTCAGCAAGAACGCACGTGATGCTGCGGGCTTAGGCACATCGTGGCAGGCCAAGGTGGCGTGTCAGGGTAGGGGCGACACCGCAGGAATCTCCTCTCCTCCCGCTGGCCCTGGTGCCAAGTAGGAGAGAGCCTGGGGAAGCCAAGATGCTGTAGCAGAAGGCCACCCGTCTGGTCCCTCACATCCTAGGCTCTGCTCTTGCCTGGCTTCCTTATTGCCTTATTTATTTATTTATTTCATTGCGGTACTTAGAATCATAGAATGGTTTGGGTTAGAAGGGACCTTAAAGATCATCCAGGGACATCTCCCACTGGACCAGGTTGCCCAAAGCCCCGTCCAACCTGGCCTTGGAGAGGAACCTGCTGAAAGAGGAAGGGCCTGGTTACTGGAGAAAGCTCCTGGGCTCCTGCGCTGTCTGTCTTGCCTTGGGGGCTGGTCTTGGTTTTCCTCTGCTCTTGCGAGAATGGTTCAGGGTTTTTCTGCCCTTGGCATCATCCTAACAATAAGCTGTTTTACCTCTGGCTGAGTGGAGCACATTTGTTTTCCCACAGCCCAGGTCTGAATGCTTAAGCGTTATTTTACTCCCATCATCCAACACGAAAGGTGGGAGCCAAATGATTCCCTCTGATGTTGTCAGGTGCTGGACTGTGCAGTGCCCAGTTGGGTTCCCCAGTTCAAGAGAGACAGGGAATTACTGGAGAGAGTCCAGCGTAGGGCAACAAAGATGATTGAGGGATTGGAGCATCTCCCTTAGGAGGAAAGGCTGAGAGAGCTGGGGCTCTTTGGCCTGGAGAAGAGAAGGCTGAGGGGAGACCTCATTAATGGTTACAGGTATCTAAAGGGTGGGTTGAAGGAGGATGGAGCCAGGCTCTTTTCAGTGGTTCCCAGTGACAGGACGAGGGGTAACGGGCACAAGCTGGAACACAGGAAGTTCCGATGGAATATGAGGAAAAACTTCTTTAGGGTGAGGGTGCCAGGGCACTGGGACAGGCTGCCCAGGGAGGGTGTGGAGTCCCCTTCTCTGGAGACTGTCAAGCCCCCTCTGGATGCCGTCCTGAGTGATGTGCTCTGGGCAATCCTGCTTTGGCAGGGGAGAGGGACTAGATGATCTCTAGAGGTCCCTTCCAACTCTGACATTCCGTGATTCTGTGCCTCTGGCTCTACCGCTGCTGCTTTACTTGCTCTCAGAGCATGTCTCTGGAGGGCCAGCCTGAGGACTGCTGCTGGAGAAAGTGGCCATCCTTGTGGTTTGCACGTGGGAGCCCGCCTGACTCTTCAGGTTCTCATACTCACAAGAACCCTGGTGATCCAGTGTGGGGGTGATCCTTCTGCTCTTTCAAATTGCTTCCCTGCACTTACCAAAGTGGCCCAACCCAAACTTCTCCTCAGCCTCTCCAGACGGATAGCCCGGAAGATGAGCGGGCCACGCGAGGCAGCAGCGCATGGTAGCTCTACACAGCTTTAAAAACGTTCTAACCATCAGATGGAGCAAAGGAACTTAAAGCACCCATGGCTGACACTTTGGCCAGGGGCTGCCCGTGGGCACTGAGGTGTGACCACTGCCCCGTGGGCAGCTGCTGGACCTGCACCTTGCTGTTGACTTCCTCCTCGCAAGCCTTTCCCTAGAAAGCAGGGTTGAGGGTCGTCCTGGGGCCTGTCCTGGCAAGATGGCAGGTAGGTGCCGGCTACACGCGCGTTGCAAACCTCTCCTTTGCCCTTCGGTCGTAACCTGCCCTACAGGTTGCGGTTCCCACTCCCTGGTGTGTCTTTAGCCGGGGCTTATTCCAACCTGTGTGAGGGAAGGACGTGCTGCAAATGCCCGTTTGCTCTCTGAACTGAACCAACCCACCCCCTGCTGCCGTCTACAGCTCAGACCAGAGTTTCAGTCCCGCTCTGGGGCGGGCTGGGGAGCGGGGGTGTCAGTACTTGTTCCTGCTATAGCTTTAAAGCAGTGGAAACTTTTGGTGTTGTCATCTCGATGGTCAAAGCTGGAGAGGAACCGGCGTGCTTTGAGAAGTGCAATTTAGTGAGGAAGGCAGAGTTTTGAAGTGTTTGACTGGGCTGAAATCGTGGTTTTGGTGTCCCTCCTGACCGCTGGAAGGAGAAGGACACAATGCATCTCTGGGATTTGAACGGGCTTCTCCAAACCTTAAACCTCTAGTTTGGTGTTTAGCAGAACTGTGTGTAAACCACAGAATTAAGGGTCTTCAGACTAATGCAAGCGAAAATGGGCTGGAATTTCCCGTGGCTGGTTTTTAGATGAGTGCCTTGAAGCGGGCAGCCGGAGATCTTGGGACACATAGTAGCAGGGGCTGTTTCCATATGGTCCCTCTGGTGTGACCAGCCGTCCTGCAAACCATCAGCTCCCGCAGCGGGCGATGTGGCATCAGCCGGGGCAGGGCTCCCACCTCTTCTCGCTCGTACTTCACATGCGGGTGTTTGGGCAGTGACTCTGTCTAATGTAAAGGCAGACAGCCATTTCTTCTCTCCTCTTTGGCTTATACAAATATTTATCCCAGAAGAAGGCTCTTGGCTCAGCTGCTGCAGGTTTACTTGGCTCGTGGCAGAAGGTTCTGGCAAGCCTGTTGGGGGTGAAGGGAACACTGAACAGGTTTCTGCTTGAAGGGATGGCTAAAAAGCAGTGGAAAGCACGATCTTGTCAGGTAGTGACTACAGGAGAAAGCCAGGATGTGGTTTGAACCCTGTGAAGAATCCTCACTGCAGCGATGAAGCACGTTAACAAAGCGTAGAGGAAAGAGCTCGAGGAAACCAGCGCAGGATCTCATGCAAACAGCTGGCCCTCGCTCTGGCAATTTGCTTTCAAACGATAAATGTCCTGGGGGTTATATTTAAGCACAGCATCCTGAAGGCCCAATTGGAGGTTTTTCTCCAGTACGGAGTAGGCAGGAGGCTGTTGGCATCAGCGAGTCCGGGTGATGCTGAAGAAAGCAGAGGCGTCTCCTCCCAGCCCTGCGACGGATGTCCTGCCTGGTCACCTCCCATGGGCTTGGGGCAGGTTGGCTCATTCCACCCAGGAGCGATAGAGCCTGGGAGCTGCGGGAGCAGGGGCAGTTCCCAGCGAGAGCCCCCAGTAGGCCTGGGAGGTGCATGTCTTCGACGCATAGGCTTTGCTATCGTGTACATTGCTCGCAGAAGGAGGGAATAAAAGCCTGGTCTCCGCATGCGGGGCCGACGCGGTTTGGACTTTGTTGTATTTAATGAGACAAAAGTTTTAGTCCCACGTTAGTTTGCCTCAAGGCCGTAATGACAGAAGAGCTCTGTGGGCCGTATATCTAAATACGTTGGGATGTACGTATTGCGGAGAGGGAAGACACAGCTCCACAGAGGGCCAGCATAGTGTAACTTAGTTTTTTTTCCCCTGTTTTTGCTGCATCACTGCAGCTGTTATCTCTGGCCATCTCTGATGTCTGGCCATCTCTGATGTCTGGCCATTGGCGGGTAGTGCTGTCTGCCTCCACGAGCAGAGGAAAAGTGTGTGAGTGTTAAGTAGGAAACGGGTGTATATTTTAAAGCACAGGTTTGCACGGAAGTGCTGGCAGTAAACAAAGGAAAGTCCTGTTCTGGTTGTGAAATCGCTGATGCCCTTGACTGTTAGACACCAATTCAGCTCTTCCTTGGCAGAACATGGCTTGGTTTTCAGTGGTGCTTTCAGCCTTGGAATGATGGCAGAGAGAGAGAGATAAGATGTGGTTTTATTCCTTGGATATTTTGTTGAGTGTCTCCGGAAGAGTTTGCCTGGTGGCTGTTAGGGGAATCTCAGTAGAAAATGCGTCTTCTGTTTGTGTTCTGGGGATAAGGAGAGAGCTCAAGTGCCACTTCCAAGCGGTGCCCTTCCCAGAGACAGCAAAGAAGGTTTTCTTGAGGCTTCATTGCTCTGTAGAGTCCTCCTTTTCCTGCTAGCGCAGCAATTCTTTCTATGAGAAGAGATGCAGAAATATCCCTGAAAAAAGAGGCTACTGAGCCCTCTTGGATCTGTGAGTACTGTGCAGGGTTGGCCACGAGCCGCGGTTTAGGATTGCTTTTCCAGGACCCCTCCATTTTGACCATCACAACAGATGGAGCGGCGGGTTGTGCCGAGGCCCCCGCAGGAAGCGTTACTCTGGTCCCGCCAGCCGCATCGGGCACCCGGGGAGCAAATGGGGAAGCTGGGCACTACCAGGGGGCTGCCTGGATCTCCTCCATTAGCGGGAATCGCGCCCCTGCGTTGCTCCGATTCTCCCTCTGGGGCTGTCAGCTTTTCCTACTGACTTGGAAGCGAGCATCCTTCTTGAGCGCGAGGGCCTGCTCCTCCTCCTTTAGCAGGGTAAGAAGCCCGGCTCTTGCTCCGCGGAGCCACTCAGGGTGGGGGACAAAGCCTAAAAGCTGTGTGTTCTTCACCTCCCGCTCCCCCTCTTCAGGACCGGTGGGGTCACTCCCCAGTCCTGCCCGGCATTTCCCAGCTCGGGCTTCCCGAGGGCTCGGCTTTGCCCCGCGGTTGGGACTGCTGCTGAATCCCTAATCTCCTCTGCGCCTCAGCTGCTCTGTTGGCAGGTTCCAGGCTAGCCGCAAAGCAACCATAATTGCGCTAAGTGTCTGTGGGATAATGGACTAAATACTCAGGATTGGAGAGGCAGCCGCATTCCCAGCTATTTAATACCGTGATTGATGTATATTTAGTTGTTTGCCAGCCCACGGGAGGACAGCCTTTTGAGCTCTTGTTCCTCCGGCTGTATGAAGCTGGTGATGCAAGGATGTGAACGAACCATTCTATGAGAATATGAACTAGGCAGGACTGTGATATTTGGCCAGTCACACGGTCGCAGGGCTGTAAGGATCCCAAGTTTGCTCGGGCTGGGTGTTGCGGTCTCCCTCCCTAGCTTGCTGAGCCAGGAGAAGGAGATCGGTGGTGGTTTCGGGCTCTGTTTGGAAGAGTGGAGTTGTCCTCTGTCGCCGCAGCCTTTGGCTTCTTGCAGGACTGAGAACACAAGTTCTTTCTGCCCAGGAGTGGCCTGAGGAAAGGTTCATGTGCCTGAAAGCTTGTCTGAGTTTTCCAGTTATATCACCTGATCTAATATAAGATGTTATCTCTCCCTGTAAACCTTGCTGTCTCTCCACATTAAACCCCAGACCCCGACATGTTGAGATGCTTGGGCCGTCTAACTTTAGGCACCTGTGTTGGGTGGCTGAGGTGAGTGAACCATCAGGGGAGAGAATTGGGTTTTCTGTTCTGCATCACCCTCAGGAAGGGACTATTTCTCTCCACGCCTGAATAAGAAGATCGGACTCTAACTTGGGTGCCTTACACTTACGTGGTCTACATGGTCAACTGCCCAGAAAGTGATAGCTGAGAAGGGCTGTGTAGAAACGCTTCTGCCTGAGGTACAGTTGTACATGGAGAGCAGGGCAGTGTGTTTCCCCAAAGAGCTCCCAGGGCAGAGAGATAAGGTGCACAAGTGACGGGTTTTGAACCCCGCTTTGGAGGGCAGAGGAACCGAGTCAGCGCCAAATGAAGGGACCGCTTTTCAAGTTGAGGAAACCCAAAAAAAAAAGCCAAGATGTTTCTGAGTGTGTTGGAGGTTCCTCCCGAAGGAGCATGGCAGTCCTGTCCCCAAGAGGAGCAAAGCCCCGACCCATGAGCTGGTGCTCTCCCCTCCCAGCGACGAAGGCGATGACGGCTGTTCCTGGAGCAGAAATCTCTCCTGCTGCTTTGCCCGGAGGAGGAAGGTTTCATAGGGAGTGCTGTTGAGATACAGCAGCTCCACGGGGCATAACCTTGCCCATCAGCCGTTCTTTTTTCTTTCTCTTTAGCTTTAGCTGCCCATAAACTGACAGACAGATGTCGTCACGTACCATGTGTGCCTGGTGGTTACCCTCCCCGGTCCCCTTCTAAACACTCAATTCACAGCTGCCGGCTTTGTACCGATAAGAGAACGAGATGACTTCCTTTTCTTCTCTCCACCCCCACTCCCTTCCAGAATAAGCTGGGCTGTTTTTTGGTAAATAACTAGCTGTCACTTCTTCGCTTGAAACTTTCCAGGCTCCACCACCTTGGCCAACCCTCCTGAAGGATGCTGGAGGCTGGAACGTTCCTATCGGGCAGCAAACTGCCTTCCGCATCCTAGAGCAAGCTCTCCCCACCTCCCATATCCTACGAATCTTACTGCCTTTTGAGCTGTCCTGTGGTTTCTGTGGACTAACGAATCTCTCTGCGCGTACTCAGGAGCCTTGACCAGTTATGGTGAGGTAGGATATCTGTTCTGTGTATGTCGAGCTTCTATTTTTAACAAAGCTGGTATTTCTGAGTGGGAACAAAGCGAAGGGGAGAAGGCACGGAGATCATCTCTGTAGTTTAGATTGCGCAGAAAGGTTCCACTTGTGCTATAGGAGGATGTGAGCTAATAACAGAGAGCACCTACGGAGGTGTGGGCGCTAATAGGGTGGGAATAGTGATTAACAGTGCTCGTTAGCCACAGACGAGCA
This sequence comes from Dromas ardeola, assembly GCA_013398915.1. Classification (NCBI taxonomy): domain Eukaryota; kingdom Metazoa; phylum Chordata; class Aves; order Charadriiformes; family Dromadidae; genus Dromas; species Dromas ardeola. The sequence continues at coordinate 663,302 of VYZM01004414.1, read as the reverse complement.
AATTCTCCGCAGAAGTGCGAGATTCTCCAGTGGAAACTACCCTTCAGATGCCTCTGCAGCACAGGGGTGATGGTAACTTTCTCCTCGTGCTGGCTTCAGCACTGGGAAACGGCGTGTTAGCAGTTTCGTTCATATGATTACTGTGATTACTGTTAATATGATTACTGAGGAGGCTTTTGGTGCTGACTGCAGCCTGGCAGAGGTTGTGCCTGCTGCGAGCAGTATGTTATTTCGTGATGTTATTAGATTTCTATCTCGTATTACCTTGTTAGGGAGGCTGTGTTAATAGTTCCTCGCTTATCTCTGCGTTTACCTTGCCGTGTCTCTGGCTGAGCACGCTTTCAGGCGCTGGTAACTACCTTGCCTGTGTTGGAGCATTGTCATTTCATGGTGCAGGACGCCTCTAGCTGAACGTTGTAGGTCCTTATAAAAGGCACGAAATGCCAACATTCAGTCAGAAGGGCAGTTTTTAAAGCAGTGAAGGTTATACGAGGTATGAACTCTACAATTAGCTGTTGAGAGGGGCTGCTGGAGGAGGGAAGGGATGGGAACCGATCCCTTTGCCAGGTTGGGAGGCACAGCAGGCGAGTGGGTGTGTGAAGAAAGCTATCGTGTCCTCTGGAAAGGCAGGGAACGCATCCAGGGCAGGAACTGGGCTGTGTCCGAAGCCGTGATGAGGTTGTTAAATGCAATGGGATGGTTACGAAGATCTGCCTCTCTTATGAAGAAAGGCTGAGGGATTTGGGTCTCTTTAGTCTGGAAAAAAAGACGACCGAGGGGGGATCTTATCAATGCTTATAAATACTTAAAGGGGGGTGTCAGGAGGATGGGGCCAGGCTCTTCTCAGTGGTGCCCAGGGACAGGACAAGAGGTAACAGGCACAAACTTGACCATAGGGAGTTCCATCTCACCATGAGGAGGAACTTCTTCCCTTTGAGGGTGGCAGAGCCCTGGCACAGGCTGCCCAGAGAGGTGGTGGAGTCTCCGTCTCTGGAGACATCCCAAACCCGCCTGGACGCGTTCCTGTGCCCCCTGCTCTGGGTGACCCTGCTCTGGCAGGGGGTGGGACTGGGTGATCTCCAGAGGTCCCTTCCAACCCCCACCATTCTGCGATTCCGTGTTGTGCAAGTGGCCATGGCTCTTTGCCACCGAGTGTAATGTGGAGCATGCCTTGGGTTCTCCTTCCTTCCTTCCATCCTTCCATGGGCGTGGGCTGCTCTGCAGCGCTCCGCAGGGATTCAGATGACGAAAGTTGCTACAGCCTGGTGGTAGTTCACATTCCCTTCTGTCCCAGGAGCATCCCAAGGCTTTTGCACCAACCTCATGTCAATGCTGTTCTCTCAGGTGTTGCAGAAGTGACTGGTTTCTCAGTTTCTGGTCTCTTCTCTGGGTGTGTTCTGCTTCACTGGATCATAGCGAAGCAGCTAAACAAATACTCTTGTGCTCCAGGAGGAAGGCTGTCAGTCAGACAGCAGCTGGGCTAGTTTCGGTGCTGGCTGGTGATATGTATTTTTAATGCCCCAACTGTCTGGCAGGTGGGTCCCGCCATTTAATTTTAACTTGCATTATGAGAACAAAAACATCTTTAATATACAGGCCAGTAAACTTCCATGACTGGAGGGAGTTCAAAAGAGATTTCTCCTCCTATTAGACCTTTTGAGACTAGTAGGTAAAGCCTTCTCCGGCTGAGGTTAAAGCGTAGCTCGGTGTTTACAGTGGTCCTAACAGTGGAATATCCTTTGAGTAGAAAAGGCTGATTCACATGTAAGTTTTATTCAGAGAATTAAGTCAGAAAACTTGAAAACTGCAGCTGAAAAGAATAACTTCGTACACCTTTGGGGCTTGATGCATTCAAAACAGCTTGAGGGACTGAGCTACACCTTTTTTAATTAAGAGAACATGGGTGTAAATCCTCTGGGCAACTTGGAAGAGCCCCAGCTGCCAGTTTCTTGCTGGTGCAGGTGAGCGTGACTGGGTGTTGAAATGCACCTTGGCCTGATCAGCTGGGGCTGCCTCTCCCATTCCCTGGAAACTGAGAATTATCAGGCAAAATTAGTGTCTTTTTCTCAGCGGTTTCGGTCCCGCGCTGTGCTTCCCGTCTTCAGCCTCAGTTTTAGCACGTCCTACAACTTCTTGCCCATCACTGGGGTCTGGCCGTGCGGGCTGGAGGGGGGTCCCAAAGCCCCCGGGCAGGGTACGGACCTCAGGACCACCGGTGGGGACGTGCCGGGAAGCGGAGCGCAGTTGAGGAACCTGAGCATGCTGACTGTTAATATTATTTCTGGAGCGAGCAAATCATTTGGTGTCTGAATGGGGAAGGTAACACGGTGCGTATCCCATATGAGATTTTACAGTCTTTGAAAAGAAACCCAAACTGTCTCAGCGAGAGCTTCTCCCCGTGGGGCACTAAACTCACAGCAAGATCGGTGGGGATTGTATTTACCAGCTGGGTACTGGGCAGGAATATAGGTTTTGCTCCTGAAAGTGGCCATTGGACGTGTGATTGCTCTGAGATCTGGGATAGATGTGGGAAAGGCACTCAGGCAGTGTTACCCAGCCTAACAGCTCCTCGCCTGCTGCACCTTGCTCTCCTCCTGGAGCAGCCTTTTTGCTGAGCTACCAAGTTCCCGGCTGGAAACGTCTGTAAAGACACCAGGTGTCTGAAGTCCTCTCCTGCCCATGGGAACACGCGCCATTCCCCAGGATAGCAGCTGATGCCAGTTCCAGCCTCTCGTGGTCTTTTCTTCAAGTCCCGTTGGTTCTTCTCTGCAGATGACAAAGAAAGGTGTTAATCTGTGGTCTTCCTAGCTGCTTCAGACCTGGGTTTTACCAGATAGAAACTTCAGTGGCGGGCTGAGAGCCAAATCCTTCGCTGGTATGAATGATTCAAGGGGAGAGGTGGCAGGTTTAGGTTTTCTTCTTTATCAAAGACCATTCTCTGAGGAAAGGTGGACAGATGGCTTACCCTGCAGTCTCTGCCCCAAGCCGTTACTACACTAGTCATAGAATTTGAATTAAAGTTTACACAACGCCTCTCTGCCCAAATCATGTGGGTATCCCATAACTGACACACATTCTTGGCAGTAAAGAGGGGCTGTATTTGTGTGCACAGTTCATTTCCTGAGCCGCCAAACCAGCTTTTGAGGTGGCCAAGTGTTTAAATCGAATGCACACCAAATGGAAATACTATGTCTAATTTCACTGCGCAAGAACGGGAAACTTCATAGACAGATTTACGTGTAGAGGTAAGTGTTAACGTGCCGGGTCTGCTGTGTCTCGAGATGCTGAGATGCTTTGCCGGGTTGTGAATTTTGTGTAGCCCTTTTGGGGAAGCACGGGAGATATGATTTAATGCCATACTGCAATGTGGTGGCAGGCAAGTCCGTTCTGACCGAACACCCTGAGGCAGAACAGGGGCTTGTTTTCTCCTGCTCTCTCTTTTGAGTCAAATCTCCGTGGGATGCTCCCCATGCTGCTTGCCGATATCTGGCTTCAGGTGCAACTGGAGAGACCGTGTTACTCAGGCCAAGAGGAAGAGTTGACAAGATGCTACATCCTCCCAGCTCCGAACACAACCTACTGAGGTGCAGAAGCGAGGGCTGAAAACTCACATCTTGCAGAGCACGCTCAGACTTCACTTTCTGCAAAAAAGCTGCCTTGTGGTGTCGGTGGCCCACGCTCGGAGGGTCCCCCTACACCCCGAGAAACTGAGCAGAGGGGAAACCTTTTCACAAGGTGTGCTCTCTCTTGCTATTGCCTAGAACTAGCTGAGTCTACAGCAGTATCTTGGAGGTTTGACAGGAGCTGGTCNACACTGAAAAAAAGATCATAGAATCATAGAATGGTTCAGGTTGGAAGGGACTTTAAAGATCATCTTGTTCCACCCCCTGCCCTGGGCAGGGACACCTCCCACCAGCCCAGGTTGCTCCAAGCCCCGTCCAACCTGGCCTTGAACCCCTCCAGGGATGGGGCAGCCACAGCTGCTCTGGGCAACCTGGGCCAGGGGCTCACCACCCTCACAGTAAAGAATTTTTTCCTAATATCTAATCTAATTTTTTTCATCTGTTATGGCTCATATGCCAGCGTTTCTACCATCTTCTTTCTGATGTGACTCCGTCTTCAGAGTGCCCTGACGTGGGTCTGTTGATAACTCGTATAAATTGTTGGTGATCCCCTTGTGGGGTAGGTAACTGTGTGATGCACTAAAGAAGGAACTCTTGCATCCAAGCAAGAGCATGTAATATCTTATTTTGGAAGTGAAAATGTAACTTTGCACTTGTGGTGGGAGGCCAAGCTCTCTAACAACTCCTCCTTCCTTCCTGCCTTCAGTTCTTAGTTTGAAGCATCTCTTCCTGTGGCGAGAGAGGACCAGCTGGAGCCCGATGTTTGACAGTGTCCTTCCATGGCTACGGTTCGGCATCCTGCATGTGGTAGCCATGAGGCAATGTGGGTGCAAGAATACCCAAGCACAAAGGCAAACGAGCACACTCCGGTTTGCATTGATCCACAGCAGGGTGGAATGGTCGGTTAGTCTTTTCTCTGGTGCGTGGTAAAGGTCCCCTGTACCACCACTGTGTCCTAATGCTCCCCCTGCACCCTTCGTATAGACTCTTCTAGCTGCATGAGTTGGCCAAAGGGAAGCCCAGAGCTGCTGCTGAATGAAAGCGAGCACGCTGGGTATTAGGACGTTGTTGAAGGAACTCTTTTTGGCAAGGGAAGAGCTTGAGCAAACATGTGCTCGAGTTTTTACGAGTTCTAAGGTCCAGAGCTGTTAGACCGTGTTTGCAAAACGATGGACCACGAGTGATGGTAGACCATCAGAATGACACAGGCATAGTCCCCCTCACTTCTGGTACATGTGCACAAGCCCCTCGTCTACGGCAGCCTCCCGGAGGGCTGCAGGAGCTGCTCGTGAGATGATGAGAGGAGAAGACAGCCACATAGTAGGCAGGTGCCAGTCTCTTTCACATCCGTTACGTGCACCCATGTGTGTAACGCCGCTCGGCTTGGCCCTGCAGTTGAAGGCCAGGTCACACACTCGTCCGCTGGTGCCTTTACTGTTTGCTGTCCATTTTGTCTGCAAACGATGTATTTTTGTGTCCTGGATCTCAATTTTTGTCCGTGGCTTCCTTTCCTTGTCACTGTAGGACTGTTATCTGAGGGGTGCAAGCCGTGCTGGTGAGAGAGGTTTTTCCACATCAGCAGTTGCGGGATGGGCTGCGAGGAAATCCCAACGATAGGCAGAGCCTCCAAATGCTCAGCCGGGGGGGACTGGGCTCCCTGCGGCCACTTCAGCTTGGATATGGTCTAAACTGACCTCGGCTGCTGGAAGGATCACCGGGACAAGGAGCTGTGAAATCAGCATTTCCCTTGCAGAGCTGCTGATCTTCCTCCCCCTTTTCTGAAGGCAGGGTGAGCCGTGTCTCTAAAACCAGAGCTGAAGGACGCGGATAGAAATGCCGTTGAAACAGGTGTGTGACTAAATAAGTGCCAGAAGTGGTGCAGGAATGGTGTGCTGAAGGCCCTTGCTGGGCTGTCAGCGGGAATTCATCCTAGCTTTCCCTAGCTTTTTCTGCTCTGGCCCGTGTAGAGCAAGCGCCGCTTTCACCAAGCGGGCAGGCAGGGATGGAGACTGGGCTGAAGGAGCCATGGCCGAGCATGAAGGTCACCGCTAGATGCCATCGGTGGTCACTAGGTCAGCCCGCAGGCTTTGGGTTCTTTTCAGGTTCTTCAAACTGCATGTTGTCCTTCTGGGCTGGTCAGCTTGAATGGAAACCAGGCCCAGCTTGGAGGCTGCATTTAATAGGAGTCCCAGCCGTGGTCTCACTGGGTGACCTTCAGCAAGCCACGATGCCTCTGACCTCTCCCACCCTCTTCCCGGGCTTCACATGGTGAGATCCTGCGGCAGGGACCACTCTTTGAGAGCTTTCTGCAGAATCCGTGATGGTGGGTCTTTGCTCCTGACCGTGACTGTGCTATCAAGGGAGTTAAGGTGTCGAAAAGTACCACCTCGACACGCTTGAACGAAGGGCTTCTGTGCCTGCGCGTGTCACCGCAGGCTCTGAACAGGAAGGCAGCTCAGAGAAGGACTTGGCTACACCTTTATGGGTCCAGACCATGTCTTGGCTATGCGGTAGTCAAATTAGTAAAGGGGATGTTGTTGGGTACATCTCTGCGGTTCAGTGGCCGGTCACGGGCTCCAGGGATGAAGGAGGGCACACTGCAGCTGTGTGCTTCGGCTCGTGTTAGAGAGACGCGAGAAAAGAGCGGGGTCTATTTCTGAAGCGGAAAGAACATCAGTCAAAAACGCTAATTTTAACAGTTTCGCATTAAAGCAGAGACTTTGCAGACTTTGCAAAGCAGAGAGTCTGGGACCACAGAGAGATGCCAGGCCCTCTGGATGATGTGTTTGCCTGCGCATCCATCCCAGGCAGAGGAACCGATGCCTTAACTGCCTGCCGTTGATGTGGCAGGAGGTTCTCGTGGTATTTCTCCTTGGAGTGATTTCTCCCTGTTCTGATGTCAGCCAGATTTAACAAGTTATCTGGTTTCGCAGGCAAAATCATTGCTTTAGATGCCTAACCCAGTTGAAACCCTTTGCTAAGGGGCTGTGACGGGTGTGTTGCTGCTTTGAGGAGGTGGGGGAGATGGGGTGGATGGCTCGGGAGGGGGATGAATGGGACAGCGCGTGGGGAAAAAAAGGGAGAGGTGCCAACGGCAAGCGCGGACTAGAATAATTTAGATAAAGGGACTGAATCACAGGGAGCAGATGAGTGCAGAATCTTGCATGTGTCAGGGAGATCGGACAGATGTGAATTTATATTAATTAACAATTAATGCCAGCTGAGGCTCCAGAGCTGGTAAATGGGAACTGTCTGCACCAGCCCCCTGCCAGGAGGGTGTTGCCTGCTCCTGTTTCTGTCAGGCCCGCAGGAAAGAGCTCCTGGAGGGCTTTTACAGCTGTCGCTGGGTTTTGTCTGTGTACTTTGCTCTTCCTGCTTCAGCAGAAGCCACCCCCTCCCCCAGGACAGCAGCTGTGGTCTGTCCAGCCGCCTTCTCCCAGGGACAGGACTGAAACTGGAATTAAATGACAAAGTCATAAAACCGATCACACGCATGGAGTCAGAGGCTGCTGCTAATCTCTAGCTAAAACCCGTTTCTTTGACCGAAACCGCTCTGCCCAGCGCGCTGTCTTGCAAGTGACATTTATGGAGAAGTTCTTCCGAAGAGCTCTATATGAAACCAAGTCTGACTGTAGTATTCGAGTTTCAAACCAAAACGTGGGTGGTGAGTTCTAAAACCCCTCTTTGAACGTGACACAGAGGAGCGTTGGGTACACTGCTGCTCTGCAGCTCAAAGCTGCTCGGCTTTGCCTTTCATGAAGGTCATCACCTAATGGGCAGAGGCGTAGGCTGAGGTTTCCATTGCTGCAAGCAGCAGGGGCTTCTCCTGCAGAAGGGCGGTGGGCTGGAGATGGTTTCGTGAAGGACTGAATGAAATGGAAAAAGCTGTCCTTGCCTCGCTGTTGAGCTCTGATGTGCAAGATGGCTTGAAAAGCTGCGGAGAAGGCAGCGGGTGCTGGGAAGGGAATGTGGCTCTCCAGAGACATGGAGGCTAGGGCTTGGTATCTAAGCTACCCAGGGGCTGTGAGAAGGTCCTACAGCAGTCTCAGCGGTGCAGCAACGCATGGCGACTGAGCAGTGCCGGTCATCCTCCATGGCAGTGTTGGTAGCTCTTGACAACAGCTTCATTCAGGGCTTCGCTGGGGCTTGCTGGTGGGCTAGCAGCCTGGTGTGCAGGGCCAGGGCTTGGGGTCCTGTGTCTCTGGCTCTCCTGCTGCTTTGCTGGGCCTGGGTGAGACCTTCTCTGACCTGAGCCTGGCAGAAGAGTTCTGCAGGACCTGGCCGTGCCTAATGCGGACAGTAAGGCTAATTAGCATCCTGAAGCTGTCTGTGCCCACTGCTGTCACAGCCCTGAGCTTCTGCCGAACGGCTTTGCCTCGTCTCTTCCCTACTAGAGCAGGGCAGGTTTAGATGAGCCATCAGGAAGAAGTTCTTTCCACTGAGGGTGGTGAGACACTGGCCCAGGTTGCCCAGAGAGGGGGTGGAGGCCCCATCCCTGGAGACATCCAAGGCCAGGCTGGATGAGGCTCTGAGCAACCTGATCTAGTTGAAGATGTCCCTGCTGACTGCAGGGGGGTTGGACTAGGTGGCCTTTGGAGGTCCCTTCCAACCCAACACATTCTATGGTTCTATGAGTCTCTCCGGCACAGTGCTCGGCTTTGTTCTGGTTGTGCTTTCTCTGGGGAAGTCCCTCTGTGCGCACACATTCACTAATTGTGCGCCTTGAAATCAAACGGGTTAAAAAAAAAAACAAAAAAAAAACAAAACAAAAAAAAAACCCGAACTGCTGAGCAAAACCCCAGCTCTTTTCACAGGGTGTCAGTGGAAACCTGGCCTTTCTGGAGGAGGTGGGGCTGGTGGTTGGAAATGTGCGTGCGTCCTCAGCCCGGGCTGGCCGTTGCACACCGAGGGGGTTGCTCGCATCTGCTCTTTCTTGCGGTATCTGTATCCAGTGGGGGTACAGCAGTTGGTTGAAAAGAGGAGTTGACAAAACCCTGCGAATAGCTGCAGAGCTTGCCCGCCAAAACTGCCAGTCTGCCCCTCCTGAAATGAGAGCCGGACTTCTGCTTTGCAGCAAGAAAAGGTCTCTGGCCTCTTCCAACCCAGCGCGCCTTTTCATCCGTGCTGTTTAATATTGCTTTCAAGCTGGTTGCTCGTGTCAAAAGCATGGCAGGGTTTTATCTTGCCTACCTGCTCTTGTAGAGTTCCTCTGAGAGCCTGTGTTACTTTTACTGAAGGGTTCCTCAAGAAGCAGGGGACCTCAGCAATATCGGGTGAAGTATGGGTTGTGCTGCACAACCCAGACTTCAGCGCCTCTCTGTCCCAGATTTATCATAGAATCCCAGCTTGGAAGGGACCTCAAGGATCATCTGGTCTATCCTTTAATCACTGGACTCCTTCTTTGGGTGTCAAAACCTGTCGGCGAAGGAGCATGGAGCAGCTTGAAGGTCCTGCCCTAGTGAGAGATCGGGGGAGGCCATGGGAAGGCCGGAGGCACTGTCCTTCTCTCTGAGACCATTTGAGAAGTGGGTGAAAACCATGAATCTGCTCATTGGGAGCAGCCCCACCAACCTCTGTTCAGGGTCAGGGCCTCAGCAACCATCTGCTCTTCGCTGTTGCTCGTGGTCTTCCTTGTCTTTAAGCGTTGGAGTCCACAGCTCTGCGTGTGGAAACGGGCCAGACTTTCTGCATAAACACTTTTTTTTTTTTTTTTTTTTTCCCCTCCTTGGGCTGTTTGTGCTAGTGGTGACAACTTGGTTTGCACAGAATTTGGGCTCCAAACGAGCCAAAGGATGTCGGACATCTAGATTCTGCTGGAATATGGTGGAAAATAAGGTGTGTACCTTCTCGGAGAAAGTAGTTAACCGTTCTCCCTGGAGTGTGAGATCCATTGGGGAAATACTCTGTGAAATATATAGGGAAGGAAACAAGCCGGTTTCTATAGAAGTGGCTGTTGCACCCCCAGAGAATGCAACACAGGCTTCTGTACCTGCTCTGCAAATGGATATGCTGATTTAGAAATGCAGTGAGGATTTTTGTTTGTTTGTTTGTTTTAAAGTTGTTTACAGAAGTCTTGGGGGATATTAGATGATGTGCACTGGCACGGTTAGCTGTCATGATGCTAATTGCTTTAGGAAAATGAAGATATTTACCTGTATGTAGAACTGACTAGATTTGCAGGGTATATTTATTTAATACACTCCCTTGAGGCTCTGCTTGATAGAATGAGTCTTCTGGTGGGATTTGAATTGAGCCAGGCTAGAACCAACAAAGGAGGCTGTTGGGGCTCTGTCAGGTTTGAGAAATGCTTTGTATGCAGCCATGCCTGTGTCGAACGGCTTTCAAAGATGTGAACGCTACTCATTCAGTATGGAAACACCCCGAAACCAACAGCAGCCTCGCTGTATAGTAAATCCACAGTTTGCTAAATTAAGCCTTAAGGTCGCAGGACAAGTATGACCTCTCCTCAACTAACAGGGAGTTGCTGTTTCCATCTCTTTAGGAAAGTCTATTCTTTTTTTATTTTTTTTTCCTTTTTTCCCCTAGAAGGTCTAGGAAATGCCGTGCCGTGCCATGCCATGCCAGCACCTTGCTGTGGATTTTTGCCGACGGCCGATGTTTTAGCATCTTGCTTAGTTTTATACATCAACGTGAAGCTGGCACTCGGGATGCTTTCTGTTTTGCGCGGGGTCCTGAGCGGTTTCTCGCAGCTCTGCTCTTCCTCTTGCAGCCTGGGGGGGGAGGTTTATAAACCAAAGAGCTGCTGGCAGCCTGTGTTCTGCTGGCGATTTCTCACAGTTGTTCAGCTTGACCCCAGGTGGTCTGTGAGTAACCACCAGCTCACACTACTGCTCTTCGGAGAGCTGTAATGCCGTAGCTGCTTCCTACCCTGAAGCACACCTGCAGAAAGCCCCAAACATGCAAGCGAGGAACGCTTTTTTTTTCATTGGTCTCGGAAACCGGTGAGTGCGGTGGACACTGGCCTCTTCAGCAGGTAGTGCTGGGTCTCCTGCTGTAACCTGGTACCTTGGCCAAGATGCCATGCAGCCGAGAGGCCACAGCGGCCTTGCTGAGTGCGTGGCCAAGATGTTCTCCAACCACAGGCGAGCCAGAGAGAGCAAACCATGCCGCGTGGGGCTCTGCTGTTCCCAGCAGGGCCGGAGTCCATCTCTAAGTAAATCTCCCTCCAAAAAAAGAGCTGCTTCTCTGCTCTCCAAGCCAGGATCCTGACTCACGGGGGTTCCTCCTCCACGCCAGAGGTCTCTCGCAGGAACAGGACAGCAGCGTTCACTCAGCCCAGAAGTTTGCACCTGCTAGTCCCATTCTACAGATTAATAACCCTACAGAGAGCGAATTGCTGCTGTGACTGTCCCAGCTTCACTTCTGCTCCAACTACGTTGTGAGAGCTCAAATGGTGTGTACCCTTGGCTGTTCAGCATCGAAAGGAGCGTCTCCGTTGTGTGCAAACGCAAACCGAGGGGTCTCTATTCTAAATGGATAGTAAGTGTCTGGATCCTTTAAGCAGCTCTGAAGATTCCGTCCCCTTTGCTGAATAGGAAACAACTTCTTGCAAAGCGCTGCGTTGCCCCACGTCTCGCCTGCTCTCACAAGTCAGCCTCCGGGTTTCTCTGCTGGGAGAAGCTTCAGTTGTTTATTTGCTCGGCTGCCTCCAAGGGCAGGGTCCGCATCCCGCCCTTCCTTCGCCGCGGTGGAACCGGGGTGTGGGGGGGATCCGTCTGCCCTGTATCGACCGCATCTGCTGTGAACACCGACCCTTGCTCCTGGCTGGTGTCGAGAGGCTGTAGCACAGCAGAATGGGACTCTGGTGGCGGTGGGTCCCCTCGTCCCCCTTTCCCAGTCTCTTGAGCCACCTCCGCTTGCTGGGTTGGAGTTTGTGTTGAACCAAACAGTGCTAACCGCACACGGAGCGCGTAGGCGGTGTCTCTTGAGCCACATGTACTTTGATCCTCTCCAACCCTAACAAAAAGGAGTTTTACATTTGTAAATGCTCCAAATTTTCTTGCTGGCGCCGCGCTGAATTGGCCTTCAAACCCAGGGAGCTGAGGGGCTGCAGTAGGTGCGCACCTGGTGCAGGCTTTTCTGGGGGTGCCCCAAAAATAAATGCGGTGAAACCTTGGGCACACGCCGTTCCCAAGCTCAGTGGCAATTGCTTTCAAATCTTTGGTGGTGACGCTGGCTTTCATGTGTGCGGTGTTCCGGGGGGGGAGACATCCTGTGTCTGCTGGTCTCGGAGTCCCAGCGGCCAGCGTGGTCTTCACTTGGCAGCTTTCGCTTCTGTGCGCGATGCGCATTGTGTCTTCCTTGAGCTGTGTGAGAGAAGGGCAGAAGAAAAGGGGGCTTAGCGATATGGTTTAGTGATGGGTTTTGTCAGAGTTAGGTTGATGGTTGGACTCGATGGTCTGAAAGGTCCCTTCCAACCTGGGCCAGTCTGTGGTTCTGTCATTTCAGATAAGGTGCTTTTTATCCGTGGGATCTTTGCTGGAGCTCTTCAGAACACCGAGATCCCAGCTAGGCTTCCAAAAATGCCTTGTTTTATAGATTTCTGAGGGTGTAACGGTGTTGCTCAACTATTTGTTCTGTTTTATCCCCAGACAGGGGCACAAGGATGCATTCCAGCAGAAGCAAGCATTCCTCCTCGTGTTAGGGAGGAAATGAGTAATACTGTACGGAAAAGACGACTTCAGTAATTAAAGAGAAAGTATTTGATAATTTTTAACACAGAGAAAGGTTTCCTTTTTCAGAGCTATTTCTTTTTTTCTTTTTTTTTTTTTCTCATGACGGGCTTTCTGGTGTTCTCCTGGCTGCTTGGACCTTTCTGCTCCGGTGCAGAGCTCAGCCTAGACTGAACCCTACCCAGAGCCGTCTCCCTCCTGGCAGCCCAAGCGATATCTGTCCGTTCGTCTGTGCTGGGGACTTCACACTGCATCCAAACCTCTTCATTTTCCCCTCTGTTTTAATAAATTTCTTTGTGTAGCTTCGGTTCCTGAAAGGCACTTGCGGGTGGCTTTTTAATTTAAGTTCAGGTTTTTAGATGGATTGACTGATGGAAGGGAAGTGCATTTCTCCGCAGGAAAGCGGTATTGCCTGAAGTAGGCAGCATATATTTACTTGTAGCGGTAGAGATGAAAAGTTGTTAGATTCCCCACTCTCATTTAAAGCAATTCTACAGGGGTGACTCAGTTCTGCAAAAAACGCTAACAATTGGGTGGTTGCATGACCTACTGCATAATAATGCATGTCATTTGCTGACATCGAAGCTATGGTGTGAAATTAGTAACGCCTTCATTTTTAAAATTTTTTTCCCCCCTGTGCTGGGGATCTAGTTTGGATCCTCTACTTGCTTTCCTTCTCAGAATATTGCAGGTCTTCCTATAAACAACCTGTGGGTCCAAAAGGTCTGACTCCAAGCCCAGTTGAGCAGTGCTTGCTCCTCGGATGCTCGGCTGGAGCTGGCAGTAGGATTTTGTTACCGCCATTTAGTGACAGATGTGTGGGTTGGTGCTTTCCTCTTGCCTGCTCTGTTGTGGGTTGGTTTTGCTTACCAACAAATGTACGCCAGTAAAAAAAAAAAAAAAAAAACAAAAAAAACCCAAAAAACCAAAACATAATGACAAACAGCTCTAAAGATGCTTTCTGCAAGAACAGCTTCCTCCAGGTCAGGAGAAAAACAAGCTGTATTGGGAAAAGCACCTTGGGATATGTAGTGGCCATGGCAGTTGTGCCTTGATTCCTGGGATGAAGAGGCAGAGAGCTTTCATAGAATCATAGAATGGTTCAGGTTGGAAGGGACCTTAAAGGTCATCTTGTTCCACCCCCCTGCCCTGGGCAGGGACACCTCCCACCAGCCCAGGTTGCTCCAAGCCCCGTCCAACCTGGCCTTGAACCCCTCCAGGGATGGGGCAGCCACAGCTTCTCTGGGCAACCTGGGCCAGGGGCTCACCGCCCTCACAGCAAAGAATTTCTTCCTGAAATCCAATCTAAATCTCCCCTCTTTCAGTTTGAACCCGTTCCCCCTCATCCTATCTCTCCGCTCCCTGATGAAGGCTCCCTCCCCAGCTTTCCTGTAGGCCCCTATAGTATACGCTCCAAAATGATAGCGAAGGGCGTGGTAAGAGTACCCAGATGATTGATAGATGATGACTGTATCACCTTTAATGTGATCTTCTGCTGTTCAGTCACAAATTTTTCTCTCAGATGCTTTGTCTGCAGCTGGAAAGCCAATCACATCGGTCTTTGGAGCAGGAAGGCTCTCGGTGTGCGCCGAGCGAGAAGGATGGGGCAACCTTCATGAGCCAAAGAGCCTTCAGCGCAGTTTTGGCTGCTTTCGGTGTTGTTTTTCAGTCCCCTGTTTACAGGGAGTCAACTGAGACCTGCAAAGAGGTGTACAGAATACCCTGCGAGCGGGAGAGACGGGGGGGTTTCAGTCATTTTCGGTCATTTGTAGCTCCCTGAAGCTGCATGAGGGTGTTGAGGACGTGCACTGCAACAAACCTCATGCGTTTTGCAAATTCCTGCATTACTCCAGGCAGGAAAGCCTCCGGGGAGCAAGTGCTCAATTTCAGGACCGGAATTCCCAAATGGAGATGGTCTTGAATTTGAAAATACCCCTTTCACGCCCCAGGCCTGTGGTGTCTCCCCTGGCTGAAGAAGGCAGCCTGTGCGAGGCAGTGCCAAGCCGTGTGTTCCCATCCATACGCAGCCCTCCGAAAATGAGCTGTGCAAGGTTTTCTTTGTTCTGGAATCCCATGGGAGAGGTGTCTACGCTTGCAGAGGGCTTTCTCTCTTTTCTTCTTTCTTTCCCCCCCTCCACCCCCTGCCCCGCTGAATTTGGAAATTGCCTTTCCTCCCTCTTCTGTTTGCGAGGGCTGCGACGGTTTTCTCCTCAGCTCGTTGTTTTTGCTTCTTGCAAGCTAAATAACAAGCGCTCTGTGTTTTTTGCGTGTATGAATTGGTTCCCGTCCAAGCGGTGGGAGTCATTAAGGGAAAGGGTGTTTAGCATTTAGGGTTCTGTTTAGTGAAACAAAGACAACATCAGAGTTGACAGAGCCCCAGATTTGCCCCCAACATACTCCTCCTCTCTCTCTTTTATACAGTGCTGTCCCGCTGGTGTTTGCAGAGAGTCTGTAAGTGGCCCTTGCTCTTCCCTCTCAGTACTTCACTGCGAAACAATGCTGAAAAGGGACTGGTGTGAATCGATTTTTGTAGCTGTGGTCAGCAGCTGCTGCGGTGGAAAAGGAAGAGGGTGATGGTCCCCCCCCTTCCCAAGCACCCATCCTTCCATTGGAGGGAGGATGGACGTAAGGTCCTTTTGTTCCTGTTGCCTTCTTCCGTGTGGGAGCCCAGTGCCTTGGATGCTGGAAGATTTACAGCCTCAGCATCCCTACCCTCATCCCGACACTGACAACCTACACGAAGTTGTCCCTTCTCAGCATCACTCGGGATGCTGAGCTCCTGCATCCCGGGATGACAAGTATTTCCGTGGGAGCCTGGAGTGATAGGGGGACGAGGGGTGGTGCGGAGGTGCGTGGTTCCTGCCCTCCCAGCAGCTTTTGAGACATGTACACCCTTGGGAGGACACTGCTGTCACACTGATATTCTCAGAACCGGTGTGTGCTGGCAGCTATGGGTATGTGCCTATGAGACCTCTCATCTCACTGTTTTACCGGAGATGTTTCCTTAGGTTTTTTTCCTATTATATCCTGGCTAGCAATATTGTACTGGTTTTATTGCCATTAGGCATTCAGTGGAAACGTGATGTGTGGCCCTTGGCAGCTTCGCCTTGTCCCTGAGCTCCATTAAGCTCCATTAGAGGCGTTCGTTCCCATGCCAGTAGCAGTTTTGCGGCACGGTTAAGTGCTGGCCCTGCAGACGGTGGATTTATGAAAGGGTGTCACTCTTGTGATGTCAGGAATACAAGGCTTGGAAACACTGGGATTCCTGTTTACCATCTGTTTCCATGGCCCTTCCCTAATAGACCTCTCCTCCTCCAGAATTCAAGGATCTTTAATCAAAACTGTTTGCCTTGCGGTGGGAGGGAGGAAATCCCAAATTGTGGAGGAGATGGTGACATTTCTTGACCTTTTCTATGTGTATCTCGGAGACAAACACAGTCTAATGAGTGTGCGTGTGCTTATGTTTGTAGGTTTAGTCTTTGGGTGTATTTCTTAACGCAGGCACTCAGAGAGATGCCGGGCTACGCATTTCTCTGCAACACTCGAGATAAACTTGCAAACCCTTTTTTTTTTTTTGTTTTTTTTTGGGGGGGTGGGGCGGGGGGGGACAGCTGTCTACAAGAAAGGAGCTTACTAAATGTTTCCAGATACGAGAACCCGCATTTCACTTTGCTTGGAAAAATACGCGTTGCGGTTTTGAGTCGTTTGGTTCAGAGCGGTGCCGCAGACCCGTCCGCCCGTGCAGGAGCTCGTACAGCATCGTCCTCTGCTCTGATGGGAGTTTCGAGTCTGCAGCCTCTTCTCTTGCCCAGAAACACTCAATAAGCTCGCTCCGTTATCACACAGCGTCAGTTGTGGCTCATCTTCTCCTCTTTGCTCATGGAAAAAAAAATATTGCAGCAGTCCCATGCAGAAATGTCTGCTGGAGCGTGCTCGAAAACCGAGCAATATTTTCAGAACTGGGTGACTCTTCAGAACTGGGTGACGTTTTTTGGAGTGCTCTTTGTGGCACTTGTGAGATTATTCAAAAGAGCCTGGCATTTAGTAAGTGGATTTTCAGTGGCTTCTGAAAAATCGAGCCATAGAACTGGTGACGCATGGGAAATCTTTGGTCTAGTACGCATTAAAGCCTGGGGAAACACCAGTTCTCGCGATTCCATCAAGAAAACTTGATCGAGACTGATAGCATCAGAAATGAGGCCAGGAGATGGTTTGATGACAGAATACAAAGATTACATTAAAGTAGTGCGCAATACGATGAATCGATTTTCCCCTTAGGGTGAGCTGTCTCTCTTTGCCTTTTCTACTATGTCGTGTTACACATGGACGCCAACTCCACCGTAGCCTTCCAGCAGCGTTCCCTTTGCTGTTCCTTCCCTGGCTGTGCACCGGTCCCCTGCGGAGAACTTCGCTCCTGACACAGCAGTTGTGTGGTTGGGCTCGTTTTCGTCTGTGTACTTGGGAAAGGTGGCTGAAGTTATGGCAATTAGGGTCAAGAATTGGCTGCGTCACCTTGACTTGAAGAGTCAAAGCTGCCTTAGCTAGGGCTGGAGCAGACTTGTTGGGGTTTTTTTGTTATTTTCTGGGCAGAGAGGGAGATCCTGGAACACGCACTGGCCCTTGCGTTTGCACCGATGCTTAAGAAATCCTTTTGTAGCATAAGGGCTGGTCGCTATCACAGACTAGAGGGTGCCTTTCCTTCCCAGACAGAGTCTCAAAGGAAAGCCTTTCTTCTCTCCAGCTCTGAACATCCCCTCTTTGTAACAGACTTTAAATGGGAGAGACGGAAAGCCTGAGGCTTTTGTTCTTGCTGGGGAGAACAAGAGCTTTAGTGCCCTTGATATTGGAGCTTTTTCTGGTTTTTCATGCTGGGAAGCCCTTACAGAAATGCCTGAAGTGCCCCCAAGGATGCAGGTCTTTTCTTGGGCTCAGTTCGTTTGCCATCGACGTGACAGCTCGGAGGGTCCGAGCACGGTAGGTGCTAGGTGGGAAGCGGCCGGCCAGGATCTCTCTTATGAAGAAAGACTGAGGGAATTGGGTCTATTTAGTCTGGAAAAAAAGACGACCGAGGGGTGACCTTATCAGTGCTTATAAATACTTAAAGGGTGGGTGTCAGGAGGATGGGGCCAGGCTCTTCTCAGTGGTGCCCAGGGACGGGACAAGAGGTAATGGGCACAAACTTGACCATAGGGAGTTCCGTCTCACCATGAGGAGGAACTTCTCTCCTCTGAGGGTGGCAGAGCCCTGGCACAGGCTGCCCAGAGAGGTGGGGGAGTCTCCGTCTCTGGAGACATCCCAAACCCGCCTGGACGCGTTCCTGTGCCCCCTGCTCTGGGTGACCCTGCTCTGGCAGGGGGTGGGACTGGGTGATCTCCAGAGGTCCCTTCCAACCCTATGATTCTGTGATTCTGTGATCAGACCTGCAGCTGGAAAAGTCAGAACTCTTTTCTCAGCCAGTGGTTTCCTCCAGAGAGGGAAACTCCTGTCGGTCCTGCCAAAAAGCTTGCGGGGCTCTTGCTTTTTCCTGAGCTGAGGGAGAGGAGGACTAAGCCCTTTGGGAAAGAGACCTCTCTAGGGGGATGGGTGAGAAGACTTTTGCCGTGGTGACGTCTGAAGGGAGGGCTTTTCTGAGTGAGAGCCGTTGCTGCGAGGTGATGGGGAGGAAGGCGGGTGTCCTGCGAGATAGGAATAGGCAGGTGGTGTCCGGCAGGGCAGGCAGTCAGGCTAATTACCGTTTCACATCTCGTATTTGCATTTCGCAGGTGGTTTCATCCCAACATCAGCGGGATCGAGGCAGAGAAGCTGCTCCTGACCAGGGGTGTCCATGGCAGCTTTCTGGCTCGCCCCAGTAAGAGCAACCCGGGAGACTTCACTCTCTCGGTCAGGTAAGCAGACACAGCAGGGGAGGGACGAAGGAAGGGGTCTCGAGCTCTCCAGCACACCCTGCTCCGATGAACGTATGTGCGAGGGGAGAGGAGCTGCACGGAGATGGCCTCTCTGTGGTACCACTTTTGAAGTTAAAGGGTCACCAAACTCCCCCATCGCTGCAGAGGCTGTGCTAAAAACCACACGCTACTTCCCCCGCCCCGGCTTTGTTCATCCCTGTGGGCTGTGCATGCCCCTGTCCTGCCAGGGCTGGCTCTGTGCTTGTGGCACGTGTTTCCAGAGCCGTTGTTGCCAGAGGAGAAGATAACGAGCCCACTTATGCTGCTGGGGAGAGCATGGTCAATCCCAGCTGGGATGAATCATCTCACTCCAATTTCAGAGGAACTTAATGTGGCTGCCTTTGGGGGAGGCTTGTTTTCTGTGCCTTTAAGGGATCCCAGGAGCACCTCCATTAGAGGGAGCTTGCTGACCAGCCGCACGGGGGGCCGTATTCCCAGATATGTGCATCACCTTTATCATGTGCATCACCTTTAAAGTGCTCTTGTGTTCTTTGGGACCAAGGCGATTGCAGAAAAGGAAGCTGCAGTTTGCTGATGGTCTTTGTCAGCATAGCGCCATACGATGCGGTGGAGCAGATGGACTGGGTAGAACTCTCTGAAGGTGAACTAAAGGGAAGAGGCAAAGGGTAACATCGACCCAATGAGTCCCTGAGATAAAAGGAGCAGGTTGTGGGTTCAAGGCATGAACCCTCCATGAGCACCATCCAGCTGGTGCCTTGCAGGGAAATAGCTCAGCAAAGGTTTCTCCAGGCACTTGTAACACAGATCTCTCTTGTTGTGGTGGCTTTTGTTTAGTTTAAACAACCCTCATTTTGTTTAGGAAACTCCAGTGAGTTTATAAATCCTTTGAGCAACACTGTGTTTAGATAAACTTTGTGCAAATGACAAAATGGACAGAGCGTTTCTACCTGGCAGGGCAATGACACAGACTCGTAGAATGGTTAGAGTTGGAAGGGAATTTAAAGACCATCTCGTTCCAACCCCCTGCCCTGGGCAGGGACCCCTCCCACCAGCCCAGGTTGCTCCAAGCCTCGTCCAACCTGGCCTTGAACCCCTCCAGGGATGGGGCAGCCACAGCTTCTCTGGGCAACCTGGGCCAGGGGCTCACCACCCTCACCGCAAGGAATTTCTTCCTAATATCCAATCTAAATCTTCCCTCTTTCAGTTTGAAAGTGTTTCCCCTCATCCTATCATTACACTCCCTGATCCAGAGTCCCTCCTCAACTTTCCTGTAGGCCCCCTTCAGGGACTGGAAGGGGCTCCAAGGTCTCCCCGGAGCCTTCTCTTCTCCAGGCTGAGCACCCCCAACTCATCGAACGGGACATGAGCCCCTCTCCCCCCCCAGCCGGGTGCTGTGGGAGCTGCTGGCAGGTCAGAGCAGCGTGGCAATGCCGTCTGGCACCGGTGAGGCTTCACCTTCTCCTTGTTGCCTCAACCGCCCAGATGAAACCCTTCTCAGCCTTATTTCTTCCCTCCCTTTGCAATTGTCACCAGATCGAGCCTGCACTCCTCTCTGCCAAGTGCAGCCATTTCTCAGCTTGGCAAGAAGGAGGCTTTACAGCTGCCTTTTTTTTTTTTTTTTTTCCAAATGCTTCCTTTAATGCTTCTGGCCATCCAACCCTTTGCCTCTCTGACGTCTCTGACCCACCAGAGCTTCTCACGTTACAGAGCAGCACAGCAGAAGGGAAAAAGTCCATCTTTTCCCCTGCATTGCCTGGGTGGGGAGTGTTTGGATCTGACTTTACGAGCTCCCAGGTAATCTTGCCATCAGAAGTGGCTGCGAGTTAATGAGAGAGGCAGGAAGTACTTCTAATTACAATGGAAAATAAACTCGCAGAGAGCTGCCTTGAGCAAGCCGTGACAGCAAGGGAATACGTGTAAAACGGGGGGGTTGTCCTCATGTGAGCTGAGTGCCTCTTCTCCTGTAATTTTGTGAGTCAGGGTGTCGTCTGAGCGTAAAGCGAAGCACCGACAGCCCCTGCTCAGCCAGGCGATGTGCAAGCAGATGCAGGTTATGGCTGTGCAACTGTGTCCTGATGTGGAAAGATGCCCAGCGAGCAGCATAATTACCCTGCAAGAGCAGGGAAAATTGCTTTGCTGGGAGAGCCAGTTCCCCCACCTGCATTACTGCGCTCGTGCCTTGTGCTGCAGAGTCAGGCCGCAGGTTTCCATAGTTTTCTTCCCGTAGCTCTGTCCCGGTGCCTCATCCAGTGGGTTTCTGCCATTGCGGCCTGTTGCCTTCCTCCTGTGCTGGTCCGCTGCCTCCCCTCGCCCAGCGGGGGCACGTGGAGGAAAGCTCGGCCTCCCGTGGAAGAGCTAGGGCTGGCGGTGGAGTCCCAGAAAGGTTTTATTATTGCGATTATTTCTTCGCCCCTTTCTGCTTTCTCTGCGGCAGAGAGGGGGGAGGAAGCGAGTGTCAGATTATCAGAGGGGGTTCAGACCACTTCCTCCTGCAGGGAGACCTTGGTGTTGCAGTAAATGTTTAATAACAGTATGGTTTTGGCCATAAGGTCAAGCCAGTTAATGCCCTTAATGCCTGATGGGTGCCCTGAAATAATGAGATGCAAGTTAAGAGCAGAGGAATGCGGCATGCCTTAATATCGTAGTATTGAACAATACCACCACAGCCCACTGGCAGATTGTAGCTCAGTGGAAAGTCTGACCAGCTCTCACAGTTCTGAGTAAACCAAAGCCGTGACACATACCACGTTTCCAGGAAAGCACATTAAACTTGACACACGAACTTAGAGGCGATGTGTTGAGTTTTGAGGCATCGCGAATTGAAGACGAGGAAAGAATTCTTTCGTTGACTACGTGCAAGTCCTTGCTCCTTCCTGGTTCACCCCATCTCTACTCCATGACTTGGGGCAAGGGTTGTCCTATAGTCACGGAATCACGGAATTTTCAGAGTCGGAAGGGACCTCTAGAGATCACCTAGTCCAACTCCCCTGCTAAAGCAGGATTGCCCAGAGCACATCACTCAGGACGGCATCCAGAGGGGGCTCGACAGTCTCCAGAGAAGGGGACTCCACACCCTCCCTGGGCAGCCTGTCCCAGTGCTCTGGCACCCTCACCGTAAAGAAGTTTTTCCTTGTAGTCGATCGGAACTTTCTGTGTTCCAGCTTGTGCCCGTTAGTCTCAGGTATGGAAAATTTGCTTGGCCATGGTCACTAGTTAGGTCGACCAGTTTTGCTCATACTTCATCTGAGTGATATGCTCTTTTCCCACTGATGGTGGCCCCAAAACACGTGCACAATGCTCTTAGGAATTACAGCTGCAGCACCCAATAGAGTATAGAACAAGTAGCTTTATGTGCTGTGAAACCTGAAAACTTGGGAAACTTTCTTCCCCCTGTGTTTTTCCCCTTACCCTGTTAAATTACACACACAGACGTGGAGCAATGTGTTATTATTCTCACCTAGAATTGTATCCTGACAGAGCTTTTTTTATTATTATTATTTATCTCTGAACTGGACAGGTCTCTATATTTTTTTTGCGTTCTGAGAAATAAAAGGTTTTCAAAGGAAATAATACAGGTATTGCTGGCTAGGCTTTGAAGAAGTACCCAAGGTAGAGGTGGCAGTAGGAGAAAGTACTTTTAGGAAAACAATCAAAACCTTTTCCTTCTCCTTTCAACCCCCCCTTCGGCTTCTTCAAGGCTTTTTGAAAGCCAGCGAGGGGAAATGCAGCTCCTTTTAATTACGGAGAGGATGTGGGCTGAAAAGAAAGCAGGCGATGGAGTTTTGGCTGACCAGACCACACACCAAGTGGCCGTGTGCTGGTGTCTATCCAGATACGTGTCCCTCAAGAGAGGCTAGGAAATAATATCGCAGAAGTTATGAGAAGGTTTCCACGAAACTCTGTGGCTGCTTTCCCTTTTTTTCTTCACTTCTGTGCACTCTTTCAGCCTTTACCATTACAGCACCAAGTCTTCACAGGGCTTTGTTTTTTCAGCCCTTAAGAGAAAGAGGCAAGCCATGTGGAGGGGACACGAGACAGTTAATGAACGGATGACGTCTGTCTTAAAATAATAGAAAAAAAAAAAAAACCTCTTCAAAAAAATCTTCAGCTCTCAGTCCAAATGGCTGGCAGCTTGTAATCGGCCAAACCTGGCTCCTTTTGTCAGCCCTTCCTCTTCTGAAACATGCTCCTTCTTGGGACGTCTCTGCAGATAAGTTCAAGAGCTTGTTCCACCCAGAGGATCAGACACACCTGCCCTAGTCCAGTGCCAAGAGGGCTGCGTTTCTGAGGAGTCTTTGTTTGGTGCGCTGGTGGCACGTCAGCACTGGGTACTGAATTTGGATTTATTGGCTCATCTCGTTCTTTGGGCACTTCAGCAAATATGTGGAGCACATCAACAGGGAGGAAAGTGGTCTGGCAACTGCAGCTGAAGCGTAATGATGATGGAGAGTCATTCTGAGTAAGGCTGTAGGAATATCCGCTGCATCTGTACGTGAGCCGTCTTGTTTCATTCCATGCAGTTGCTGCAGCACTGCTCTCTGAGGGAATTTCAGCGTTGCGTCCTCCCAGGCAATGGGACAGCTCTGTATCAGTGGGTCGCAATGGAGGTGATATTCCTCATCGCGGGAATTGGCTCCTGCAGGTTCTGAGCGCTTGTGTTGGCCAAAGGTAGTGACAGCTCTCCACCACTTCGTGCTTTCTGTAGAGGGGCTCACAAAACCTGCACTGAATCACAGAATCATTTAGGTTGGAAAAGACCCTTAAGATCATCGAGGCCAACTGCAGACCTAGCGCTGCCAAGTCCACCACAAAACCATGTCCCTCAGCGCCACATCTACGCATCCTTTAAATACCTCCAGCGACGGCAACTCAACCGCTTCCCGGGGCAGCCTGTTCTAATGCTTGACGACCCTTTCAGAGAAGAAGTTTTTCCTAATATCCAGTCTAAATGGGACTGTTTGGAGGAATGCCTCAGCTTCTGAGCCTGAAAGGGGCTGTACGTTGGAGCTGGGCTTACAGGAGAGCTGTGGAAGCTGTTCCGGATGGTGGGAGCAGAGCCTTCTAGTTCGGGGATTTTTGGAGGACGCAAGTGGAGTTTATTTGCATGTTGCGGTTTTGATGAGTTACAAAAGCTTCCTTTCCATTCTTGTATGCTCTGTCACATCCCACTTCCTAGAAGGACCTAGTACTGGGTTTGCTTTTGATATTGAGTCTTCCAAATTTTAACCCTGATTCTTAAGAAAACAGACCTCTCTGAAAGCGAGGGCTGTCGAAGGAGAAATATGTGAGGCCACACAGAAATGCCCCGCGTTTCCAGCCTTCAGTGCTTGCCTGGATCTGCCAGAGCATGTTTTCAGAAGACCAAGTGTTTAGAATGGCTTCTGAAGAAAGTGAAGAGCTTCTTACAGATTTGGCCAGGTCTGGGTAAATACCTTGAACAAAAGGAAAAGGTATGTTGAAAGTTTGCCTAAGTGGTGCTTGGCCTGTGGCCACAGCAGTAATGCAAATGCCAAGACAGTTAAGAACCATCCATCAGAGACCCTGTTAATTTGGTAATTGGGTCACGTTTTATGGGAACGGATCTTATCTTGGTTCACGGGATACCGTACAGAGTGCTTCTGGGTAACAAACTCTTGTTAGAGCTACAGTCTCCCAGAGTGGTTTCCCTATGAACTCTTCCATTGAGTGTTCCTATATGTAACTGGACTTTTTTGGGGTTTTTTACCCAAAAAGGTGTGTACAAACATGCCTGGGTACAGGTTAAGACATGCAATTAAGGAGGATTTTATGTCCTATAGAATACATACTCTGCAAAAAGGAGTAAATCAATACTCCAGGTGCGTTGCATTGGTTGAGTTGCTGCCTGCAGACAATGCAGTTGCAGCACAAGAAGAAAGTTGGATCTGGAGAAGAATGGAAGGAGGCTTGAAAGAGGCTCTTTCCTAAAACAGTTGTCCTTGTGTCTCATCACAATAGCACCTACCAGCCCTATTAAGGCCCTGTAATCCAGGCCTGCCTCTCACAAATATTCAGTGGGAGGTGTGCCTGATTCTGCTTCTTCCAAGGTAGGCCAGCCAACGGAGGGAAGTCACCTTGAAAGCCTTTGAGAAGGTACTGAACACCAAATAATCCTATCTCAGCTAAATTCTTTTATCACAAGATCCTTCTTACCTTAAGCAAGCATGTTCTCCTCTGACAACAATGTCTTAGTTTTGTCCTGGAGTGGCTTGAATTTATTTGCAAGCAGACAGTTCAGTTAGAGATGTCATACCAACGGATGGCTGGCTTGTGCTCGTGTTTGCTGCTATTTACAAGTTTGGTGGGGCAGAGGAGCGTGCCGAAAGCTTCCTTTTGATGGCAGCCGGTTGGCAAATGGTCTGTGCTTGGCGTCCCTTCCCAAGGCAAAAGGCTGGGTCTCTTTGGAACGGGAAGCACCTTCACGCACGCAAAAAGCATAAACGCCCGATAGGTAAAGAGTGCCAATGTGTGAGTTCACTGAGTACTTGGATGTCCTTGGTCTCCTCTATGTACCTTCCAGAGCTCCAGACACCTAAAATGAGTAGTAGGGCTCAGGCAGTCGGCTGAATTGCTTCTTCCTAGGAATCAGGTATGAAGAATTTGAAACCCGTACCTACTCTCTAGAATACACTTGGCTGTGCCGCTGAAATTGCATGCAAATGTCAGTTGGTTCTGTTGTGGTGTACTGGTGGATAGTGAGCTGTCTCCGAGAGCCCAAGCTCTCATTTAATTGAAAGCAAACATTCAGCAAAGTTTCTAACCCCGTGGGAGAATCTTCTTGTTTTTTCCGTAGAGAGCTTTTGGGGTTTTTTGGATGGCTTTTTGCAGCTTGCCAGAGGGGTCGTATTTGCATGCTGTGAAGTTCTAGGCTTTCTCTGTCTGACACAGGCAGGAAAAGCACATGACCAAAGAAGACTTTGGGGGATGCAACAGGCGAAGGTATTTCTGACATTTAAAGTGGTTCTTTCGCCATCAGTGACAAAAAAGGGCCTGTTTGGGGGGTTTTTGTGTGTCCTCTTATTGACTGTGCTCTATTGAGAAGAAGAGCAAACTGCATCTATGCTGGTGGTCACGGCAGTTTGGACAGAGATTCCCAAGTTGGAATATTTTTGGATCAAGAAATGCTCCTGGAAATCTAGCGAAGGAGTTGTGCTGATAGTGTAAAGAAGCTTAGCTTGGAACGGAGGCAGCTCTCACTCTTCCGACTGCTGACTCCGAAGCTGCCAAAAAAGCTGGCATCCGCTATTAAACAGCGCTGCATCGCTGTATGAGAGCTGTGTGTCTGTTAGAAGTAGCCATGCCCTCCGGCATGGGGCAGCTGGGGACTTTGGGCATCTCCTTTGTGCTTTATTTCACCAGCCACCATGTCGAGGGCACAGATCAATGGATGCTGCTACTGCGCCGTCCAGTTCTGCTGCCCAGTTTGGAGGTGACGCAAGCTTTAAGAGAAGAAAATGGGAAGGAAATAGGCATCGATCAATGCCCTTTGTGTTTAGCATGACCTTGGGGTCTCATGGGATAAATGACCCTGATTATCTCTCTGCTTTTCATCCCTGAAGTGCTCAAAGGCCTTGGGGGTGGGGGTGGTGGGTCTGTGAACTGAGGCTTTGTAGGTCCATAATGGGGTTGGGATGTGGGGATGGAGCTGTGGAGAGAAGGGAGCTTTAGAGCCTCAGGCCAAGTGGCAAAAACGTAGTTTCATCTGCTGCCTTCTGTGCTGCACAAAGGCTTTTCACGTCCAGCTGCTGGCCTGAACGGCCGAAGCACTTCTTGTGCCAGCTCCTCCCGGAGAAGAGGCATTGTCGTCGGAGTGCTGGCTGGGATCTGAATTTCACAGCCAGTTTTCATTTCCATCTAGTGAGTCCTGCTCATACCCTAGATGCAAATATTGCCAAACTTTGAAGTCTCTGCCCATAGGACAGCTGGAGTTGGCGTGGCAGGCCAGGTCAGAAATATTAGGAAAAATTACTTCACTGAAAGGGTTGTCAAGCATTGGAACAGGCTGCCCAGGGAAGTGGTTGAGTTGCCGTCGCTGGAGGTATTTAAAAGACATGTAGACGTGGTGCTGAGGGACATGGTTCAGTGGTGGTTTTGGCAGTGTTGGGCTGATGGTTGGATCTGATGATCTTAAAGGTCTCTTCCAACAAAACAATTCTGTGATTCTATACTTACCAGATGTGCCAGGAAGAGTTAACCATGTCTCTCTAAATACCCAGGAGTGCCACCCACCAGCTTCCTATGTTGCAGACGGTTGGGTTCTGTCCCCAAGACCACGTTGTCACGGTGTAGCATGACCATTCAGGATCCAGATGAGGATTTTGGCACCTCAGGCCCATTTGTCGGCCTTCTGCTGGTTTTGTTTCTGGTTTTAATTTGGGATGATGGTAATACTGTGGATGCTGTCTCTGGCTGTTCACACTCGGTTGGTTGTTGCCACTGAATTGGCAGTACCTAAGGGGGCTGCAGGAAAGCTGGGGAGGGACTCTGGATCAGGGAGGGGAGCGATAGGATGAGGGGGAACGGTTTTAAACTGAAAGAGGGGAGATTTAGACTAGATAGAAGGAAGAAATTCTTGGCTGTGAGGGCGGTGAGCCCCTGGCCCAGGTTGCCCAGAGAAGCTGTGGCTGCCCCATCCCTGGAGTGGGTCAAGGCCAGGCTGGACGGGGCTTGGAGGAACCTGGGCTGGTGGGGGGTGTCCCTGCCCAGGGCAGGGGGTGGAACTGGGGGGGCTTTAAGGTCCCTTCCAACCCAAATCATTCTATGAGTCTGTGACCTGGTCTTTCACTGCACTGCCACGGGGGCTGTGCCCTGCTGCAGAAAGATAGCAGAAATGGGGGCAGTTCCTCTACCGAGAGCCCCAGAGCCCCTGCCGTGGTCCAGCTCTCCCTTCCATTTAACCTTGTGCCCAGACCACTGTCGCTTTTCTAATTCCTCGCTCCGTGAAATGGCTTTTCTGTCTGACCTGGTACGCTGCTTATACCACCTTCCGTCTCCTGCATCTCACTGTCACGGTTGCTTTGGCAACAAATTGAGAGAAGTTGGGAGCAGCTCAGCGCGGTAAAGGATGAGAAATTTGCCCAGATTTACGAATCTCTCTCTGACCCATCTCATCTGTCAACCAACGGGCTTCCAGCCATGTCTCCCTGGCTCAGGGGGGCTGCTGCTAAGTGCATTTAAAATGCAATTAACCTGCCTCTCAGAGGTTAGTGTGGCCTTCTGAGGAAGGAGGCTGGGCTTTGCTGGGGTGAGAGGGCTGATAAAGGCTCCGTATTCCCCTTGAGCCTTGAGGGCACCGCTGGACAGGCGATAAAGCATTAACCCTTTTGGGACAGTTTATAGGATTTGCAAATATCAGGCAATATATTGGTTTGGGTGATTTTTTTCCTGGTTTTTTTGTTGTGTGGTTGGGGTTTTTTTGATACGAATTAGATGACAGCGAGTACCCCTGTGCATGGAAAACTGTTCGCTGTAAACTGGTGGGGTCAGAGCCTCATCCAGCCAAGAGGGTGAGTGGTGTAGGAAGTGGAAGGGATGGCAGAGGAGGAATTATTCACCTCCTTGTTGGGTTGTGTGGGAAGCAGAGCGGGCTGGGAGCCCGTGAGGAGGGGCAGAGTCAGTTCTTGGCTGAGTACCCGTGGCCAAGGAGCATCCATCCCTTCCCCTGCTATAGAACAGGCGGGTGAATGGAGAGCGCGGGGTGCAGCTTAAAGAGGTGGAGGTGGTGTTCAGGAGGACTGTGGAGGTCAGTGCTAGGTTTCCATTCTCTCTTACAGTCTTGTTTGCCTTCCTTCCTCAGAAGAAACGATGAGGTGACACACATTAAGATCCAGAACACGGGGGATTACTATGACCTGTACGGAGGTGAGAAGTTCGCCACCCTTGCCGAGCTGGTGCAGTACTACACCGAGCAGCAGGGGCTGCTGCGGGAGAAGAATAGCAATGTCATCGAGCTGAAGTACCCACTCAACTGCCAAGACCCCACCTCGGAGAGGTAAGTCCCGCTCTCCGACAGCCTCTCCCGGTGGTGGTGGCACCGTCTTCCCAACTGGCTCACACCTTACGGCTGCACCTGGCCCGGGTTTGGAAAGGAGCCTGAAACAGAGCGTGTTTGGGTGTGATTTAGCTTTCCTGGCCCAAAAGCTGCACATCTGTGAGGTGCGGTTCCTTGGCAGCTCTGCATGCAGAAGCTGGCTAGATAACACTAGCAAGGCCCAGAAGCTGCTGAGCTTTCTCCAGCTTGTAGGCAACGGGGAACATGAGCGGTGTTAGTCCATCTGTAAAGGGTCATAGAATGTGTTGGGTTGGAAGGGACCTTTAAAGGCCATCTAGTCCAGCCCCCCTGCAGTCAGCAGGGACATCTTCAACTAGATCAGGTTGCTCAGAGCCTCATCCAGCCTGGCCTTGAATGTCTCCTGGCTTGAATGGGTCCTACAGGTGTACTCTAGGAGGCATACAGCTTTGGTTTTGAAAGAAACAAAAGACATTGCAGTGACTTGTGTCTGCCTGCAGAACGCTGGGTAGAAATGCCCTATAAGAGATCTGTCCCCGTCCCATCTCAGCCTGTGACCGCTGCTCATCCCCGTAGGAACGCGCTGTTGTCTCGCAGGGATGGGGATGGTTGGCTCGCTGTGAGAAGCGGCTTGCCTTGAGCGACTTCAAGATGTTTCCACCAGGCGACAAGTGACCTACTTGTGAAGGTCTTGTTGTCTGTGACGCTCCGGTGACCCCACCTTTTTTTTTTTTTCCTTTTCCTACCCCTCAGTTTCCCCAGTGTCATATGCCGCGGCTGACATGGTGGGTTGGGAAGGGGAGCTCCTGGTCAGGCGGCTGGCGATGCCAAAGCAGGCTCCTGAGTACTCTAACTTTAGCAGCCGGGGTAAAGCCGAGGCCGTGGCTGGTCTCGGTTCCTGAAAAGGAGCGGAGGCACTGCCCTCCGCGCCGTCAGCTGAGGCCCCGGGAAGTCCCTCCAGCTCATGTGCTCCCTTGTTGCCAGGGAGGTTTCTTTGCTCCTTCCAGATGGCAGGGTGAAGACCGGCCGGGCAGCCGCTCACGTTAGCAGAAGCTCTGGAAAAGTGGAAACCCCCCTTCAGCTGGGTTTCCCCCTCTTCTCCCGCCAAGGAAAGTCTGGCTTGGCAAGGAAGCTCCAGACCACGCATCTGGTGGCATCGGGGGGAAAAGGGTGCAAGTCCTCTAAATATGTGAAATGACGATGGTGTCAGAATATAGCGGGATGCGTCAGGGTAGCAATGTTTCCAGGACCTGGGCCTGAGTAGCGCAAGTGCTGTAAGGAGCAGCTGAGGTCCTTCACCAGCGGTGGGTCGTTCTGTCCCCTGCGGCAGTACGACTTGCGCAGGCCCACCATCCTCGTGCCTTCTGAAGCCCTCAGGAAGGAGTCTTGCTCTTCAGAGGTCTTCCCAGCCAGGCTCGAAACGGCTGCCTTTGCAGCGTGCTGAGTCAGGACACAGGAGGCCCAGCATCGCTGGCTGCTGTTCTACAAACTTCATCCTCCAGGACAAAGTTGCTGAGACGTGACGTGATGCCATTGCATCGCCCCTGGAAGGTTATTTTGAGCCTCTCTGAATTCCTGGCAGCTTTGGCTGGCAGGCCGGGAGCCAGCGCCTTCAAAATGGGACCTGTGGCATCTGCCCAGAGCCTCTGCTGAGTGTTGATGGAGTGTGGGGATTGAAGGCTCCCAGGCGAAAAAAAAAACAATCCAACAACCAGCTCTGCTTCACTCCTAACTGTGATTTGTATCTCTGGAAGGCTGTAGCGGAGTGCTAGCCCATGAGGGATTTGGGTCTTTTTAGTCTGGAAAAAAGACGACCGAGGGGGGATCTTATCAATGCTTATAAATACTTAAAGGGGGGGTGTCAGGAGGATGGGGCCAGGCTCTTCTCAGTGGGGCCCAGGGACAGGACAAGAGGGAACGGGCACAAACTTGACCAGAGGGAGTTCCACCTAAACATGAGGAGGAACTTCTTCCCTCTGAGGGTGGCAGAGCCCTGGCACAGGCTGCCCAGAGAGGTGGGGGAGTCTCCGTCTCTGGAGACATCCCAAACCCGCCTGGACCGTTCCTGTGCCACCTGCTCTGGGTGACCCTGCTCTGGCAGGGGGTGGGATGGGGTGATCTCCAGCGGTCCCTTCCAACCCCCACCGTCCCGTGATTCTGTGAGGCACGCCTGCCCCAGATAGCTGCTATGGGGGTAGGTGGGAGATGCTGCCTTGCTGAGCACGGAGCCAGGACAACCGTGCTGCCCTTGGGGAAACTGTGGGCATGGCCAGGAACGGGCAGATTATTGTGTGCTGAACCCCCACGGCGTCGTGGCAAGGCTGCTACAGGCTTCTGACCAAGCCTGGATTTCACTGGGGCTGCAGTGTGAGTATGTCAGCAGACCAAGAGAAAGGATTGTGAGAGATTAGATGGAGGCAGAGGGGTATGTGGATGCCAGATGGAGACAGAGAGGTGGAGCAACTCATGCCCACGCAGTGAGGCTTGGGAAGAGCTGAGCACAAACCTTTGCACGTTCTAGTTGCCACTGGGTGGAGACATGGCTGCAGGCAGGGCTGAAGGGGGAGAAGCCTCCTGGGCACAGGGGGGAACCCGGTTTTGCCACTCCAGGAGATCGTGTTCTCCCTGAGCTGAGGTTGGTGACTGGGGAGCGGAGCAGCAGTAACTACAGCCAGGAGGACCCTTCTCAAAATCCTTCCCAAACTGCATCAAAGCATCTTGTTCGCGGTCAGGGTTCTCCATGCGCTGTGTCTGATACCCCCTCACTACAGCCTGCTGACTCCAAGCATTCTTTTTTTCTTCCATATTGAAAACATAGAGGAAAACGTGCCACCTTCAAGAAAGAACTGCCAGAATCGTGTTTCTCATAGCTTCGTCAGAGCCCGATCCCTAGATGACAGTGCTTGTCACACATCACGTGGCGGTTTAATACACTGATGCCATTTCACATTTAGCTGGAGGGTTGAGCGAAGTTCCTGACGCTTCCAGCCTCGGGCTAAGGTATTGATGTGACATGGCAAAGTGCTGGAGGAAAGTCACTGGGGACTGTTTCTGAAATAACTCAAGCCGGTGTCATACCAGTGGGGAGAGCAGTCAGACCGGGAGCCCAGAAATGGGTTTCTCGTGAACGCCATCCCCAGCGGTGAGGGCGGCTCTTGTCTAAAGGTGATGATTTGCGCGTTTCTGAGCTAACCTTGCTCTCCACTGCTGCTCCCTAGGTGGTACCATGGGCACCTCACTGGCAAGGAGGCAGAGAAGCTGCTGACAGAGAAGGGGAAACCAGGTAGTTTTCTGGTGCGGGAGAGCCAGAGCAAACCGGGAGACTTTGTCTTGTCGGTGCTGACAAATGAGGAGAAAATGGAGACTGGGGACCGCAAACCGCACGTGACCCACGTGATGATCCACTATCAGGTGGGAAAGGGGCTGTCCCCGCTCACCCCGCCGGGGGGGCTGGGTGGGTGACGTTCGAGTCTCACGGTGGCATTGTCATTCTCTCCTGCAGCCAGATGGGAAGTACGACGTGGGGGGAGGAGAGAGGTTCGACACGCTCACAGACCTGGTGGAGCACTATAAGAAAAACCCCATGGTGGAGAAATCTGGAGCTGTGGTTCATCTGAAGCAGGTAATAGCGGCTCTGGTGCATATTTGTTGGTTCTGGGCTTGCCCAAACGCCTGGGGGAGTGCACAAATCCATCCCTGCTCTTTGGGAACTCCCTGCCCCCAAGAACATCCCTCTGGCTACTCGTCCTCCTTGTCCAGGCTCGCACGCACCAGAGAGGTCCCTGGCCCCACACTCAAGGCCCCAGGAACGGACCCAAGTCCTGCCAATATCCCCAGGGATTCAGGAACTCTTTTTTTTTTTTTTTTTTCCAAGGGGAAAGTTATCTGTCTTTCTATTATTGAAAGTTATTTCTATTCTGTCTTTACCTGTCTTTCAGCCATTCAATGCCACGCGCATCAATGCAGCTAACATTGAAAACAGGGTGAAGGAGCTGAACAAAATGGCAGATCACAGCGAGAAGGCCAAGCAAGGGTTCTGGGAAGAGTTTGAGGTACAAGGACGCTCCTGTGCTCTGTCCACTTGTGCCTCTGGGTGAAGAACATCAGATTTGCGTGGGAGTGTCGTGGTTTTCCAGCACTGAGGATTTCTTCTCAACACTGTTTCTCCTTTCCCTGTTTTCCATGTTTAACTGGGTTACTTCCTGGTCCTTTTTTTCATTCCTTTTTCTCATGTTCAAGGCAGTTTCTCCTTCCTCATCCTAGAACTGCGTGCCTTTTGTTCCCTGCAGGGGTTTATGCCTTCTCCCCCCATTAACTCTCTCATCAAGCTGCTTCTTGGCTCCCCTTCCCTTCCTGCCAGCACTCCCTCTGCTCTTCTCGGCATTAGGAAGCCAAGCAGCCAGTCAAGAGCGCCCTTCCTTTGCCTCCGACTCCCCCTGTCCATCCAGAACAGTTTGTTCTTTTGTATTCTGCTCCGCAGATGCTGCAGCAGCAAGAGTGCAAGCTCCTCTACCCCAGGAAGGAGGGACAGAGACCAGAGAACAAGGCTAAGAATCGCTACAAGAACATCCTTCCCTGTAAGGAGACACTTGAACACTGGTTTGGGCTTTTTTCACCGTCGTTTCTGCAGCCTTCTCTGGGGCGAGTTAACCCTGCAGAGCTTTCTGATCACAGCTGAGTTGGAATGAGGTGTATGCTGTCCTAGTGGTGTGGTCCAGTTAGTTCATGGTGTTCTCCATCCCCTTTCTAACCTGTTCCGTCCCTTTTGCGTGGGAAACTGGTAAATTGCTCTCCCCTCTTTGTGCTGTGAGTCCAAATATGCTTCAGAGCTCAAGCGTGGTTCAAAAGTCACATGGAGCTAGAGCTTCCCAAGGAAATACTGGGAAACTTGAGCTCAGGTTAGTCTGTAACACTGCATATCGCTAATGTCCATCCAAGTCACTAGATTGACAACACAGCTGTGAGCCAGGTCGTGTGGAGTGGTGCTGAGTGTCATCAGGAGAGCGTTTTACGCCCTCCTTTGCAGTCGTTACCCGTGTCCCTTCATAGTAGGAGCCTTGTGGGAGCCCTTGCCGGGAGCCACGGTGACTGCCCGGCAGCAGAGCCCATCCCGGCTCCTGTGCTCATCCTGGACTCTCTTCTCCTCCTTCAGTCGATACCACACGGGTAGCACTCCAAGATGTAGATGAGAGCGTGCCTGGGTCAGACTACATCAATGCCAACTATATCAAGGTACTTGGGAGAGGGAAGACACGGTGGGGGGACTGTCTTCGGCCCAGTGCTGTGTTTCTGGTGGGTAAGTGCAGCAGTGGTGTAAATCTTGAGGGAATGCCCTGTCAGGACCAGTATCTTTCACTGGGTCTGGGCCAAACGCTGGATTTTTCTACTGTATCCCAAGGGATCTCATCATTCTACCATGTCCTGTTTGCCCCTGTGTAGGAGTTTGTCTCAAACCCCTCCTTTCCTTGCCTGTTCAGGAGGTCCTAGGGGACTGACCCCGACTCTCCATCACTGAACATTATCTTTGAGGTCAAATTATAATTACCATCTGTAAGCTAAGAGCTGCTTGAAGCTGTATTTCCAGCAACGCTGCTCTGGCACTTAAGCATCAGCCCTTGGGAAACCTTCAAGGTGGCTTCATTCCAGCCCACATCCACCTGCAACTTCAGCAGCTGCCTGCCGGCAAGGCTCTGTTGGGCAGGAGCGTGCGTTACAGCAGCGTAAAGCTCCCTGGAGGCCGGCAGACCGTTTTGCTGGCAGGGCTGTTGAAGCTGGTGGTGAGGGTGGTTCGTGGCCGCAGGTCTGATGAGTAGAGGGAAATCAGGTAGCTCAGAAATCCTGCGTGGCAAGTTGTGCTGACTTTGCTGCTAAAGGCGCACTAAAGCAACTCTCAATTCCTCATTCCAGCATCGTTGGCTTTTCCCCCCCACCTCTTTCCTTTGCTTCGCAGAGCATCCCTGAAGACGGAAGGAACTCGGAGCACTGCAAGATCTATATAGCCACCCAGGGCTGCCTGCAGACCACAGTGAATGACTTCTGGGCCATGGTGTATCAGGAGAACAGCCACGTCATTGTCATGACAACCAAGGA
Organism: Dromas ardeola; assembly: GCA_013398915.1. Taxonomy (NCBI): domain Eukaryota; kingdom Metazoa; phylum Chordata; class Aves; order Charadriiformes; family Dromadidae; genus Dromas; species Dromas ardeola. The sequence continues at coordinate 628,963 of VYZM01004414.1, read as the reverse complement.
GGTGGAGCGGGGCAGGGTGAGCGCTTGTAGGGTGCTGTCCTCAAGCCTGAACGTTACCTGCTACCAGCACGAATAGTGTTTAGTTAAGTTGTCTCCAGCTAGCTTTCGTTTCGTTTCTCCTCTGTCTTGTGACGTTGCGTTAGCTCTTCTTCATGAAAGAAACATACCACTCTGCTCTGCACAGCCCGTAAATATTAATGGAGCGTCCCTCATATGACTTGCTTGAAGGCTCTGGGGATTTGCAGGTGGCAGAGGGAGAGAGAGAAAGCAGCGTGCTTGTTAGAGCAAGCTGGAGAGCGGGGGGAGTGTGTGTCGCAAGCTGTGTGCGGGACAAAAGTAATTATACAACCTGTCTGTGTGCCTCCTGTACGTGTTTCACTAAGAGTGGGTTGGTACGGGCCAAGGAATACAGTGAAATCCTATGCAGAGCTATTTGCTCTAGGGATGCTCTAGGGAACAGCCTTCCCTAGTAACCAGAGGAGGTAATTACGATTGGCACGAGCAGTTTTGCTTAGGAATGGGGGGGGCTGTGCTTGCAGCAGCCCCGTGCAGAGGTGGGATAAAGGATAGCTCTGCTCACAAGCCTTCCTTTGGATTGGCAAAGTCCCTATAGCAAAGAGGGGACGGGCTGGAGGACAGGAGGGGTGTAGGCAGACTGTGTAGCCCCTTGGGATGGAGATTTGGCTCAGGAATTTGACAATGACCAGACCAACAGCTCAGGTGCTGTGTGTCCTTGGCAAAGCAATGCCTACCTCGGGCCGGGGCTGAGAAGGACGGTTCCCCTAGGGATCGCATCCTTCCTATAGGAATGGCCCTTTCCAGTACATCCCCAGTTCGAAGGAAATGCTCCGTGTGTATGGCTCTCCTCTAAACCTCTCACTGGGGCTGCGTGCCCCTGGAGTGCAGCAGCATCCCCGAGCAAGGTGTTCCGGGGTTCACCCTCCGGCTCCCCAGCCACGACTAACGAGCCGCTCTCTGATGTTGCCACAGAACAAATGCTTCCGTTACTGGCCAGACAAGAGTTGCGCCAAGGAATACGGGTGCATCTGTGTGCGCAACGTGAGCGAGCGCGAGGCCCAGGGCTACTACCTTCGGGAGCTGGAGATCTTGCGGACTGACCGGGTGAGTCCTCCGCTGCTGTCTGCCCGCCGTCCTGGGAACGGGCTGGTGCTGGAGGAGCTGGGGCTCCTCTGTTTGTGTTTTGTTTTTTTTTAAAAAAAAAAAAAACAAACCAAAAACTTAATAGTCCCACTGCTTAAGTTCTGGGTCACTATGCCCCAGCTTTGATAAAAGGAAAGGAAGGCGAAGCCTCCTGGTAGGAGGGGGTTTCTGACTGGGTGGTGGGTCTCTGCTCCCCGCAGGATGAGCGCCCGAGACTGGTGAAGCACTATCAGTATTTCAGCTGGCCAGACCACGGGGTGCCCAATGAACCAGGAGGGGTTCTGAGCTTTCTGGACCAAGTGAATCGGGCACAGCGAAGCATTCCAGGCACGGGGCCCATCATAGTGCACTGCAGGTAGGAACCAGCGGGGCACTGCAGTGGGGATGGGTAATAAAAATGCGTCTCTTCTTTTCGTTACACCTGCCGCGGGGTTATCGTGCCAGCTGATGTTGGGCGGTGGGGTTATGTGGATGGGGAAATACAGTGCTCCTCTAGAGCCTCACTGGTGATAGCGCAGGGAATCATAGAATGTGTTGGGTTGGAAGGGACCTCCAAAGGCCACCTAGCCCAACCCCCCTGCAGTCAGCAGGGACATCTCTAACTAGATCAGGTTGCTCAGAGCCTCATCCAGCCTGGCCTCGAATGTCTCCAGGGATGGGGCCTCCACCACCTCTCTGGGCAACCTAAGAAGAGCAGACCTAATCTGGAGGTGGTAGCTCTGATGCAGCCTGCTAGACTCTGATCTCCTGCGGGTCAGCATTTGGCTGGGCTTATCTTATAGCAGACACGCCAAATCTGCCCGGGATGGGCCAGACGTGCAGATGAGTGTAGGAGCTGAGCTGACTAACGCGGGGCAATATATCTTCCTGCGATGATTTTCTTCTTTTCTCTCTCCAGTGCTGGAATAGGACGCACGGGCACCATCATAGTGATAGATATTCTAGTGGATATTATTCACAGGCAAGGTATGTCTCCCTGTCTCATGGCTTTCACCGTTTGCCTTGCTCTGACCAGTTATGGGACAACCCTGCTCTTGTGCAAGCAGTGGGTACCTGATCTCCAAGCAGTGGCTTGGACTTGTCCGGGAAACAGTGGGCACAGGCTTAGTCTGAACGCAGGGCGAGAAGGGCTTTTGTACTGTGCCCGGTTCCCCCTTTCTCTGTGGGCCAAGAGATGGAGCTCTATCGTAATGAAAGGTGAACTCTCTCCAAAGGGGTGGGCACATGGACAGTAATGTAAGACTCGGGAGAGCCTTCTCCTTGGCATCAGTGGGGCCAGGATTTCAAGGTCTCCTGGACAACGCTCCTTTATTGAGGGCAGGGTGGGAGGAAACATGTTCAGTAAGGGCTATGCCAGTAGCTACCGGCTACTCCAGTAGCCCTTTTAGAAATAAGTCCCCCGAGCTCTTCTGTGTGGAAGGGCTGTCAGCCTTACCTGAAATTCTAGAGCTGTTGTGGATCTCTCTGTGGTATCTCTGGGTCTGGTCCAGGAGCCCTGAGGCAGGTGGACCCTCTTCAGCAATGGCTGTATCTATTTCATAAACCGTGCAAGGGTGGTACGTCTGGATCTGTAGGAAGTTGCCGCAGAACAGACCTGATTTTCCCCTTCCCTTGCTCCAAGCCAGTCAGCCCTGCCTCAGCCATTCTCAGTCCAAGAAGTTCTGGTGGGGATAAAAAAGAAAATAAAAATAAAAATCTCCTAGGCAGGGATGCACCAAATCCTTTCGCACTATTCTGTGTGCAGTGAGGTACTGAAAGCTTTCAAAGCTGTCTTAAGAAAATAATTTTTCAACCTAATTCCCACTGCCTAAACCTCGCCTTCTCGCTCCTGAGCAGGTTTGGACTGCGATATCGACATCCCCAAAACTATCCAGATGGTACGCCGGCAGCGTTCGGGCATGGTGCAGACAGAGGCCCAGTACAAGTTCGTTTACATGGCTGTCCAGCAGTACATCGAGGCTGAGCAGAAGAGGTTGGAAGAAGAACAGGTGAGTCCCGTTCGGCTCGGTTGGAAAAGCAAAGGCAGAACTTGACCCACCCCAACCACCACTGCCACCCCCACCCCCTCCCTGGAACTCAGATGCTGCCCTGAACTCATGGAAACCAACCCACACCCACTGCTCCCCTGCTGGCATACGGGATCTTGTAAGGTTTTCTTCTGCTTTGAGTGGGATTTGTATAGTCTTTGCTTTCTCTTTCAGAGGAATAAAAGGAAAGAGCGAGACTACTTGAATATCGGCTACTCTCCTATGGAAAAAGGCAGAGCCAAAGGGCAGCCCCCTTCACCGCGCACCCAGTCTGTGTAAGATGAATGTCTCTCTGCCAGGGCTAAGAACTTCTGCAGCAGGAGGGAGAACAGCTTGAGCAAAGGCCCCGGTATCTGTCCTTTGCCAGCCTGCTTCTCCCGTCCCTGAGACCTGACCGGTTGCTGGCTATCGTATGGGAATGGCTGAAAATAAACAGGTGATCCCACCACACCGTCAGCGCTGGTGGTAGCAGCCCACCGTGCTTGTGTTGCTACGGTTTTAGAAAGGAGAGGAGGAAACAGTTCCTAGCCTTTAGCGAGTTGTGCCCCGTATCCTTGGCTCTGGAGAATGTCTCCGGAGAATCAGCCAGAGTGTGAAACTGCTGCTGCCACTGAGGGTCTTCTACAGCAAACGCTGAAGGAAGACGAGAAGGGAGCAGGGGAGGTGGATTTGCACCCATGTGCAGAGGGAGCATGTACTAAGGAGCATGAGTTCCTTACATAAGCAGAGATAAAATACCCCAAATTATGTTTTTCCCTCTTGCCCCAAGTCATGGGATACCAGTGAGTGATGGAGAAGGGGTTGTAAATTGAAGGTGAGTGGGTAGGGACATCTGTCAGTTATACAATGTCAGAGCGTTTGGGCACCTTGAATTGCAGGATCGGTTTTGAAAGAAGAGCTGGCTGGGCAGGAGCAGAGGGACGGGTGCTAAAGTGGAGGCAGGGCAGAAATGCTGTCACCGGGCTCATGCAGAACAAAAAAACCCAACTGAAGAGGGCATAAGGAGATGTCACACGTTGGGATCTTCCCTGCTGGCCTCTAGAAACATTTGTGTCCTGTTTAAAATGCCCAAATTTGAAAGTGCAGCTCTGAATAAATGAGGGTGGGGAGGATTGAGTGGGACTGAGCCAAGGTGAGCTCTGCATGGCTGGTACTGTCAGCTCCAGAGAGCTCCTGTGAGCCCAGCTTTGGGCGTCAAACCTGCTTCAGAGGTGCTTGGATCTGGCCTTTGGAGCAGCCCTCTCCTTCCATCAGGTTTTGGAAAATCCAGAGAAATTGGGTATGTAGAGAAAGTAAGAGGAGCTGTATCCACTGGTCCTGCGGAAACTTTGCATCTGTGAAAGGCCGACGTGTGGAGGGAGGTTCAAAGCTCCATCCCCAAGCTGTGTTGGAATCTAGGAGGGGTGGCTCAGACAGAGGGAGAGAAAACAGGGATTGAGAGCAGCGCGTAACCCGGTGTCGCCCTATCCACAAGGCTGGGGAGGGAAAAAGGGAGCTTGGCTGGGCCGTCACCCGCTTCCCACTGGCCACCTGCCTCTGGGAAAAGATCCGGAGCAGTGAGCTGTTAATAACAAGGCTTTGTTTCTTGACAGGGCTGATGATGAGTCAGCTTCCGTCTACGAGAACCTTAACATCAAAAGCCCAAAGGTTTCAGGGATGAGTAATACAGGGCGATAAAGGAGCCGGAGGTGAGCTGTATGGAGGCTGTACAGGTAGGAATGCTTCCCTCGATTAACCGAGAGAGTGTCACCGCAGCCTGTTTACGTTGTGTTTGACCCAGCTCCGCGTAGGCAGATCTCCGCGGCTCTGCCTGCGGCGGGGAAGGCAGCTACGCTTTGAAATTTGGCAGAGCCTAAAGATGTGGCTGTGGCCGGCTGCTGATGGGAGAACAGGGGGAAATGGGGTGATATCACAGGGAAACGCATTTACAGCGATAGCAGCGATGGGGGGAGATCTGCTTTTTGGAGCGTTGCGTCAGGCTCAGGGAACCAGACTGTGCTACATATGCAAACAAGTGGGAGAGGAGACCGCACACGCCGGGAGTGTCTCAGCTCTGTGACCTTATCAGCGCACTTTTCTCCCGGTTATAAACCATGCCACCCTTCTTGTCTTCTTGTTTTGGAATGCAGGGTTTACAGTGTTTACGTCCACCCCTTTCCAAGTTCTGCAATTGCAGACAATTTTATTTTTTTTTTTTTGCCCGTCTTGCCTTCCCCAAGCACCTTGGATTCAGCGAGGAAGAAGCTGACTGTATGAAGCAAGCAGAGTCTGCGCCCAAGAACATGCCTTGACCTAACTTATTTCAAGAGAAGGATCTTCTCCCATTCTCCCCCGTATCAGTAGGTTGATATTTATGTGGAAGTGCCTCTGGACATTCATTAGGGAATCAAGGCTGTTTGAATTTTATTTTTTTTTTTATTTTATTTAAGATTCGTATTTTTTACACACAAGTTGTTAAGCGGAATGGAAATGACTATTTGCTTAGGAGCTTTCCCAGGGTTGCCCACTTAGGGCGTTAGTAAAATGTTAGCACAATTTAATGTTTTCATTAGGTCAATCATTTCTAAGCTTAGAAGTGTTTTTAGACTAAATCCTGGAGTAACTTTGCTGCCTGCGAGGGTGAGAAGCAGAGCGTGCTGCCTGGATCCAGGAGTTTGCAGCTCTGCTGATTCTTCTTCTCACGCTTCCTTTTTGGCTGTACCAGTCCTAGATTTCTATGCAACCCTGCCGAAGCAGACCGAGCAATCGCTGCTGCTGCAGCACAGCAGATGCGTGTGTGTGTGTGTGTGTTTGTGTGTGCGCGCACCTGAGAGCCTGCTAGCTCCTCCGCACGTGGGTTTCATAGAATTGAGACGGGGCTGAGCATCTCCATCTTTGACCCTGTGGGTCTGGATGTCGAGCTACGTGAAATCCCACCTAGCTGATGGGTGCTGAGGAGTAGGAAAGCAGCTTTGGCTGTGTGCTGGGCTTCCAGCCACCCGTAGCGAGTCCCAGCGGAGGATACTAATCTGAGCTGAACTTTTTGAGCCGGGCCCCTCTAAGCTTGATGCAGCTCTGCTATTACCTTGCTGCATGACCTCTTTTTTTTCCCCCCCCTGCAAGTATATGACAAGGCAAGTGTTATGTCTGCTGAGCAGGGGTGTTGTAGGAGTGTTTGTGACTTGACCAGTGCCGCGAAGATGAGTGTGTCACTGAGTGGAGCTTTCCAGCTCTGTTGATGAGTCTCAACTTGTGACTGCCAGTGCTTCCTGCTGTTCCAGCCTTAAGACCTGCAAATAATCCTGCCAAAGAACCCCTTCCTGCAGGAGTCGTCACTCTCTGAAAGTGCGCTCCGTGGGGAGCCTTGGGTCGGAGTGCCAGTGCCTGAACCTCCAGAGCGTGCGTGGGGCTGGTGCTGAGGTCCTCCTGGGTCTCTGGGACTGGACGGACTTGCTGGATGGTTGGGGTGTCAGTGCCTGGAGTGCCGACTCCAAGCGTTGAGCAGAAGGGGTTGAACAAAAGCACAATGACGTACCTTGGCTGTATTTCCTGGCTGGTCTTTCTGGTCCCTTGCTACAGAGACAGGAGAACTGTTTATTTTTATTGCACTTTTAATAAATGTTGAATATTCTCAAGGCTTTTTTTTTTTTTCCCCCTTTCTTTCTAAGTAGTTTGAATTTGGGGGAAGTGACTGACAGTTGGTGTGGACAGTGGGGCGTCCTGCATGTCTCCCATCGCCAAATGCTGCTGTTCAGGGCCCCGTTTTCATTTGCTCTGAATCTTCCCTTTGACTATGCATAAGGGAGAGGCTCAGCTGCCTGTGAACTAAACCTTCCACCTTTGCTTCCGAGTACATGGGGAGAAGGGGAAGCGCAGGGAGACAGTCCCCACAAGGATGCCGTGACAGACTGTTAGGAACAGTTGGAACTGTGAGAACATCTCCGTGGCCACTGTAACAATAGATTTTATGAGGCTGAAGATGTTAACTCCCTTCTCCCCTGCCCTTAGGTCTCATCAGTGGGACCTGAAGGGTGACAAAGGTGTAATGACAAAGCATTTCATCTCTACTAGTGTCTATTTGCCGGCCTTAGTCCCAAACACACCTTGGATAAAATGGAAGTGCCTTCTCTGCCTTAAGTCTGGGTGAGTCATTTTTTCCAAGAACAGACTGAAATTGCCGCTGTGAAGATATCCTTGCGGTGGCAAGCGTGGGGGAAAGGGACAGGACGATACAAGTGAGAATCCCTGTCAAGCCCAGTGCCTTTGGCAGGAGCTGTTACAGTGCCTGGAGTGGTTTCTGCAGACATCTGGCTGGCGCAGATAATACCAGCCTGCAGCTCGACGGCAAAGGTGTTGCAGATACAGCACACGCAGCAGCTTTCCGCAGGAGTTTTGCATAGCGACAGACTTGAGTTACTTCTGCCGTTGCTTCAGCTTTTTCTATTTCAAATTGTACGTCCTGGAAAGGGAGACTGGAAGCGTCTTTCATCCAGGTGGGAAGAAGCACAAGACGAGCAGCCTTCGCAGCTTCTCATTTTTTCAGGTGAAATCAGGTAAACCCAGAGGGAAGTCGCGCCTGGGACAACGCCGCCTGGATGGTAGTAAGTAAGAATTTACAGGAGAAAGCTGTCCGCGTGTGCAGGGTTGACAGCACTGGGGCAGCTGATGCACAGCTGGACTGCTGTACAGACATGCCACCTGCTGTGTAGCTACCGTGATCTGCGAATGCAGCTGGACTCAGGACTGCAAAGCGCACGCCCCCCAACTGCAAGTGAGAAGGGAGATGGGGAGTAATTGCTACAAATGGACGCCTTGCGTTGTATAAAACATAATTTAATACATACACGTATGGTACTCGCATACAATACTGTCTTACATCCATGTGTTTGAATAGAAAACATTTAATTGTAAGCCGCCTTCATCATGAAGACTTTTTGCTAATCACTGTCAGAAGATCACTGCATTAAATAAAAATATAGCGTAAGAAACTGGCCTGTGTCTTAATACTGGACACATTTGAAGATTAGGAGGGTAAAGCTGTCAAAAGATGGAGCTTTTATCGTTTTGGCAACAGTTTGCCTGTCACAAGCATGAATGAAGTTTGCGCATGAAGTCCCTCGGGGGCAGGGTTATACAGCTGTGTCAGTGTGCCTAACAGAAATCACCCCCTGTGTTCAAAATCGCTTTCCAGGTAAGGATGAGTGATTTTTTTTTTTTTAATCGTCATCTGAGGGGGGGAAAAAAAAAAAAAAGATTTAGAATGGCTACTCTGTTCCGTTCAATAGGTCATCAGGGATGGTGGCACTGCTCAGGGGGGTAGCAGTGATAGATCCGCGTTTTGTCAGCAGGAGGCAGCATTTACACCTCCAGCATTGACTAACGCCACGGAAATGTTTCAAGCGTGTGGAATAAGGCTAATTTTCATCTGCTTATACGACTTTGACATGTCTTTACCCTCCCAATCCCAGCTCCTCTTAGGAATAATCATGTAGATCCTTCAGTTTTCAAAAAAATAGCCCTTTATTCCCTAAGGGAGTTAGAGGAACTCTACCCACTGTCACCTGGTATCCAGCCAAGCCAGCACACGGCCGTGTGCCACTGGAGGCAAACAGTCCTAGACGCCTGCCTGCTGCTTTCCAAGCTCCGGTTTCCATGGAGAGTTTGGCAGCGGGATGCCGAGGCAGCTCCTTGGAGCACTCCTGGGCTGGAGACAAGCTTGGCAGGCAAGAATTTCAGCAGAGCTCCTGGAGGTGGGTGCGGGGGTTGGAGCGTAGGCACAAGGAGGAGTGTGGGGAGCGGGCCACGGGGGCTGCCAGCGAACCAAGGAATGCCGCCAGGGCAGCAGACCCTGCTCCTGCCTCCCCGATGTGCCGTGGGGAGGGAGCCGACAGCCTCGCTGGACAGGAGCCGGGGGCTGCCTCGCTGCTACTGGAAAGGGAGTTGTGTCACGGGGGCCGCCGCGGTGGTGTGCTTAGGGGGAAGATACTCTGGCCTGCTCATTGCAACAGTCCTTGTGAAGCAGCGGAGGTTCCCCGTCTTCAGGGCACACTGGACTGGCCACAGAATGATGCAGAACAGGATGATGATCAACGCGGAGAGGAGGACTATGCGTTTCCAGTCATCGCACATGTCACAGCGGGACAGCCTGCCAGCTAACCCAGTCGGGGGGGCCTCGGGACTTTCTGGCTTGCTCATGGCGACATCAATGGAGATACACGAGTCCGGATTCTCAGGGTCATCGGATGACTGGCGGCAGCAGAGCTTGGTCCCTTCCATCCAGAGCACCTTCTCCTGCTGGAGTTCAGGAGGCAGCGTGGCAAGGAGCTCCTTGCTGGTCTGGAGTGCTGGGGCACCTTCCAGAGGGATGCTGGTCAGCTGCCGGCAGAAGGGACAGGGGAGCTGGTCCTCTGGGTGGTTCGGGGGCAGCCCTTTGCTCAGACGGGCCACACACTCCAGGCAGAAAACGTGGGAGCATTGGAGCAGCTTGGGCGTCTTGAAGGTGTTGTCGTAGGTGTTGAAGCAAATGGAACACTCAACAGGGGAGGCTGGCTTCGGAGAGGTTGGGTTCGGAGAGCCTGGCTTGTCGGTTGGGGACCTCGCCTTCCTCTTGCCATCTCCTGGGGAGGTGACGACAATGGGGCTGATGGGGATGGGGATTTCACTTGGAGACGCAGGGACTGGGCTGGTGGGAGAGTCTGGCGTGTTGGAGTGCCACAGATGCGTGAAGCACGACATGACGGAGCCCGAGGAAATAAAGAGAGCCCTGGGAGACTCTAGAAGAGAAGAAAACCACAGCCTTCGTTTTAGACAATGTGAAGACACCCATCACCAGACCTGTGTTTAACCCCTTAAAAGGAACAAAGAGCCAGTTCGTGACTTCCACTGCATCCTGAGCCTGGAATAGATCCCTGCGAGAGCTGAGAATGACACAGGTAGCCTGTTCGAAGCTGCATACCGAAGGTGAAGTTAAACATCCTGCAAAGAAGCAAGCAACCAGCAGAGGTCCACCATCCAGCCAAAGCCTTTTCACCAAAACCACCATGGCATTACAGATGGGTGCAGCCTTCCCCGTACATGCCTCCCTCTGGGCCGAAAAAAAACACAACAAAAACCTACCCCAGCTGGTGCTCCCCGATACCTGAGCAGGGAGGAGAGCAGAAGACTCCATGAGGTCAAGTAGGGACCTCGCTATGGCAGTCTATTAGTCTGGGAGGCACTCAGATATTATGGTGGCAGCATGAGCAAGGCCTAAGAGACAGATAACACTATTCAGTTGTGGAGGTAGAGGGGGTGTGTGTGTGTGTGTGTGTGTGAATCTCGTCTCTCTGGTGTGCTCAGACAGAGCTTCGTGCCTTGAATCACGGTTCTGCGTGCTGCCTGGCAGGAAAGGGAGGCACCACCCAGCGATGCTGCCTGGTTTTGCCTATCCACAGTGGGATCTGAACCCCCTCGTGTCACAGGAGCAGCCAAGGGAGGTGAGAAAACACTGTTAGCTTGCTAAGTCTGTTCGATCCTCAACCCCACCCAGCACAAGAAGCATCTCTGTCTTGTCACCGTGACACAGCAAGAAAAGCAATATTGGAGGAAATGGCCTTGCTGCCAGACCAAGGGGAATTTGTTGCTGTTTCCTTGTTGCTCTGCTTTCCCTAGGGAAACACAGTTCTTCCCTGTCCGCAGCCCTGGGGGAGGGCCAGCACGGCCCAAGCCTTGCCGTTGCTGTGGTGTGCGAGCAGGAACCTTGAGATCTTGAATGGCTAAAACGCCAGTTCCAGCAAATTGGTTTACAGCTTACTCCAGCCTTATCAGCGACCTCAGTATTACCTTGAATTCCAGTTTTCCTGGGCTAGACACGCAGCTTCACGTACATTCTGATATTCAGATCCATGACTTTTCAGCCATTGAGTACTTTTACCTGAAAGCAAGTGTTCAGCTGGAGGAAATTCCCAGCGACGAGGGCCCTGACGCTGTATGCCTGGGGAACATTTTTTTAGGCTGTGTCACTAAACTAGCCAGGCTTGATTCTTTGTGTTCTGAGATTTAGCCATGACAAGCCAGAAATGTTCAGATTGCTGCTGTAATTATAGGTCTCCAGTCAATCCAGCAATGGCTCACCAGCATGGGCTAGAGCCTCAGCATAAAAGCTACTTTAAGGTAGCAGAAAGACCGCGTATTCCTCGCATTGGACAAAAAACAGTCTCCATTATTTAAGAATGAAGAATTCTCTCCCACCACCGCTAGCATTTGCCAGCGCTGAAACCAACTTTCGTGAACCTTCCTTCTTTTTCTTCTCTCGTTCTAAATCAAGACATTTTCTGTGAAGCCCCTCCTCAAGTTAAATTTTCAGTCACAGACTATCTGCACTTTTCGGCAAATTGCAATGTTTTTTTTAATGTGTTTTTTTTTTTTTTTCTGGCTACAGATCGCCCTGCATGTTTTAGCACAGTCTGGCAGATGCTGATGAATTACAAATCCAAACCCGAGTTGGCACAGAGATGAGGGAAACCCCCGTTGTTTTTCTTTTTTTTACTGAATCTTCTGCGTTGCAGAACTCCATCCCCTACGTCCAGTTCTTTGCAGTCCCTCGGCTTGGAGTGTTTGTCGGAAATTCTGAGCAGCAAAACCCGTGGCAGAAGGTAACCTCAGAAAGAGAGAGCCTTTGCTTACGCAAACTGTAATTTCACAACCTACGTGTAAAAGCTCTTCTGTTGGGGTTTTTATGAGTTTGTGATACGACAGCTATAGCAGCAGCAGTATCTTGATAGGAAACTTGAGGAGGTTTACTCACAACAGTCGCTTTTTTTTATTGCAGATAAAAATCTGCACTATTTGTCTGCGTTTTTAAATGCAGATGCAAGCTTTTGCCCACGTTTTCCCTTTGCTAAAGATGATCGTGACAGTATGGGTGCTTGTTAGTTTTAATAAATCTAAAGTCTACTTTTTTTAATCTACATCTTGGTGTTATGTGGCAGGTAGCTGACTTAAGCCGGGAAGATACGAAGAGTAGGGCACGGAGCTGAGGCATGGGAAAGACAGTTTTAATTCATACTCCGCCACACGGGACAGGTGAACCTCTGCCTGCTTCTTGTGTCTTCGGCTGTGTTGCCATAGAGCTGATGCTCAGAAAGTTAAATTGGGTTTGGGCAGCAGCTAAGGCAGGGGCCAGGAGCTCTCCTGGGCTTTACTGCTGTACTACTAACTGAGAGCCAGCCGCTAAAGCTGGAGAGTCCCAGTGAAGACATGCAGTGTGGAATCTCAACACAATTAGTCAGGGTTTGGGGTTTTTGGTTGTTTTTCTATTGTTGGGTTTTTTTTTTCCCCCCACTATACAATCCCTTTTTTTTTTTTTTTTATTTTTAAATACAAGACAATATTTTCAATTGTTCAGACCGCCATGGTCACACTGCATTTCCTCAGACCCTGCAGCTATTTACCTTGCTTTACCTGGGCTTTCCAGAAACTTTGGCAACGTTAGTACGTAACTGAACCATTCAGGAGAGACACGTAAACTCAGATTTAAAACTAAGTAGTTAAAGTACTTTATACTTCCCCAACAAGTTTGAGAAAACGTCTTTCTACACCATAAAACCAGACAAAAGAGAACACATGGTTAAGATAGTGGCCAACACTGTTCTGTAATATGATTCCCTAATGGTATCTTTAACTCGGAGCGACTGAATACACAGCAAGTTAAGAGGTGTACAGCAGATTAAAGTCTATAAATACCTGTTCAGAGTGCTGTTTAGAAGGAGAAAAGCATGTTCTGGGCTCTTGATTTTGACTCCTGAAGAGTCTTCTCTCCAGAGGACAGTCTTAGGCTCAGGGTGGTTTGTATTTATAAGCCGCCTTCAGGTATTCGAGCTCCCTGGTAGCTTCCCGCGTTGTTTCCAAGCACGGTAGGGCTGGCAAGACAAGTAACCTCTAACAGCTGCCTGTGTACAAGTGGCCCTGCCGCTGTAATTTAAGTATCTTTTATACCTTCCTGTCTGGAGGTGACTTACCTGCTCCACCTGCCTTTCCCCATCACCACTGAATCACTCCATTGGCTGCGAGCGCTCCCGCTCCCGCTCCGGCCGGTTTCTATGACAAACAGGGCAGGCAGGAATGCTCCTGATAAGGGGCAGCGCTGAGGACACCCCGCCTGTGCCTGCCCCGGGGAAGCGATGGGAGAAATGTTTATTCCTTCGTCTTCGCTGGACTGGGGAAGGTCGCCTGCTTTCTGGTAAATTCTCGCAGTTCTTCGACTAGCTTTGAGGGGTTTTCTTAATCGCTCTTCATAATCTGGTCCAGTTTGCGCGGACGTACCGGACACGTTTTCCCAGGGCAGAAAACCTGCTGAAAGAAAATTTGAGGACACCTAAGAACAGCAGTTATTTTTCCCTTGTTTCTTCATAAAGGACAAATTAATTTGAAAGTCCCTCAGATTAACAGCAGAAGAAAGATTCTGACAGTCAAATTGCTTGCCATGGGTTGAGAAAAAAATTGTTGCAATAGATAATTCCAGTATAAATTTGAAAGACAGAAAGCTGGTTCTAAATTGATCAAACCACTCCATACAGTCATACGCCTGCTCCAAGCTCCTACACAATTGTTCAAAATAAAACTGTATGGATTGTCACAGAGAAGGAATTTCATTCTTTGCAGCTTTTGGTAGTAATTGACACAGAGAAATATTATTCGACCTGCAGACCTTTTGTGGTTCAAAGGACATCAGTCAATGATCCAGAAAAAAGAACCGACGAATTTACACTCCTGCAGGCAAGGGAGCGAGTGGGGGGGGGCGGGGGGGAAGTGGCAAACATTCAAAATTTAGTCCAGTTCTTATTTATTGCAAATACTGCTGTTCTTTGTTCAGTTTCTCAAAAAAAAAACAACGCGAGATGGTCTGTGCATTTTTTCAGGATGGTATCCAAAAGTCCCTTCTTAAAAAAATGGCTGAGAAAATTCACTCTCAAAATGTACGGAACTGTATCCATTTCTTGGGACAAAGATGTGTCTGAAGCCCATAGACTTTAACGGGCGTCAGATACAACTCGCTTTGGCTTCCACATTCCTCTACTTCGGGTCACACTTGAAATCCCAAAGGAGGCTTTTAAGAATGAGAGAAGCATGTTGAAATTACCTAAGTTTTAAATCAGTTTTAGGATCAAAACTAAGGTAACCTGATCCTTCCACAGCTAGAAGGATCTGGTCTAGAGCATTGTTTCTCCAGGGGATTCACGGTGAGCTCCGTGGGTGACTCTAGAAGACAAACACCTCAACGGAGAATGCAGGTTAAGGCTAAATTTTCCCAGATTTCCATCTCCGTGGTAGAGCAGCGCGCATATACCATAGGAATCACCATCCATACCCGACGCTGAGCAGGAATACCAGCACGCTGTGCCCCCCCCAGCTATTTATGTTGCCGTTCAGGGATGAGTGAGGCCGGCAGCAAACACTATCCAGAGCTGACAAAGCAGGATGTTTGATGAATGGATGTAAATCATATTTTTAAAAGTCCTGCTCACTTAGTCACTTGCATAAGCACTTTAGTAAACTGGGCTCAAAATCAACAATGTTCCAGTGACATGCTCAGGTATGTCAGATTTGGCAACACACCGAAGAACAAAAATCCTTGTTTTGGGTCTAGCTGAGACCCTCTCCCTTGGTAGTCAGTGGAGCAACTGATTTGCTTTTTGGTCATGATCTAAAGAAAGACACAGGTGTATTTTAAGCCCTTTATCCACTGACAAGGCCGGGATCGCTGAACTGCAGCGTGAGCAGGGTACTGCCATTTCAGAGCTTCAGTGGTTCTGAGGTTTCCCTCAAAGTGACCGGACCCTGGAACGGGACGAGTCCAACCCCGAAGCCGAGAGCCTGGGGCAAACTGGGCCGCCCCACGCATGCCCGCACGCTCCTCCCTCCGCAAGGACACACCGGCTACGCCAGGCACGGAGCGTGCCGGGACCCAGCACCGTGCTGGGATGACTGTCACGGCTTGGCTCCCAAAAGTGAGTGGGAGGCTTGCTGTTATTTTTATCTTCTGCTTGGAGGAATAGACTGAGCATGTCAGGAGCTGCAGCTGGTCTTGGGTGGATCCGGGAGGATTGGGAGCAATCAGTTGTGGGAGCACATACTGTCATGTCTGCACTTAAAGGAACAGTGGTACAAAGTAGAAACAGTTACTTCATTAATACTGTTAATTTCCTTGCATTTGCATTACACATGCACACCTCGGGTGCTTCTCAAAGGTATTCCCTGTGTAGAGGTATAGGGGTACGCAAACAGCAGTCTGAAAATACTTGTTCCGAATGGATTTTTGCTAAGCCATGCAGGAATGAAGACGATGTGACTGGAGCACTGGGATGAGATGGAGGAGATGCATATCTCTGGTTATAAGCACTGTGACCTTGAGCAAAACACTAAATTTCCACAGACTTCTGGGGCTCATTTCCTAAATGAATAAATAATTGGATAAATGAAATAAAATTAAGAAAAGGAATTGTAAGCCTTCCTTTTTGGTCATAGGCTTTGCCTGGATTGTGTATTTGGATGGGAACCTGGGAGGGATGGTCACAGTGGCTCCAGACACAGACCTAATGTAGGATCCCACCTGCAGCGAGTAACTGTGATGATTGAAACATCGAAGCTTTCAATTGTCGGACCCTTCCCACCATCACCTCTCCTTATTTTACCAGCATCAGTAGCCACCGCCATCTCCTCCAGGACTGTGGGTGAAGTGCTGAGATCTTCTGAAGGGTATGTATTCTTTTCAGGGGGATTTAGGAAGGTTTGTAATGAAAAATATTATTTCTAACAGCAACTACCAACTGGTTGAGGACATGACCATTTAAAAACTTCCGAGCCAAGCTCCTTAGTGTGAAAAGCAGCAAAGTCTACTGCAGAGTGACAAAAACAGGCTGCTGATTATAGCTTTAGGCTGTTTCCTTGGCTTGCCTCTACCTCCACCACTGCCTAAGTATATAACTCTTTTCATTCTCTGCGTAGTTCATCTCAGTAGATAAACTAAAGCCACCAAATAAAGATGGGTGGGAAAAACAATCAAAATCAAAAAACACTAAGCAACGAGCAAGAAGCTGCTTCTGATCTCTCTCCCCCTTCATCCAAGGCTAGATAGTTGCTTGTTATTACGTACCACTTAACACATCTGGGGTTCTACTTTTCTGTTTATGTTTTGGGTACTGTTTACAGCTCTGATTTGTTGGGCCATATCCTAAGGCCGTGTATAATGCCTGGAAGGGCTTTAGAAGGCCCTTTGTGTGGGAGAAACCCAAGGGAGATGTTGCTACAGAAGCACAAAAGTGTCAAGAGCCAAACTGCTTTGGCCTCAGCCTTTGCAGGACAAAACTCCAACATATGTAAGTGTTGTTCCTGCTTACAAAAGACGCGTCTACTAGGTTCATGGAGCTGCAGCTCACTTTCAAGGGGAAAAAATATGGGTATGGCTTAGGACAGCTGTGCTGGTTTTATCTGGGTGAGAACAAGCCTGTCTTAAATCAAACACCCTTGTGCAGCGTGGAATAGAAGTCTCTGCAGGGTTAAATGCTTACAGCCGGAGGATGCTACTTAAGACTACGCTTTTCTATTAGCTCACGCATTCAGGTGCCTGCTCCCAAGCTACTGAAAGCCTGTGAAAACACACACACACACACACACACGCACAAACACACAGAGCTTCTGCGACTTTTGGCATAGGTCCAGCTCAGTAGCTGAACTCTCCACCTTACGCTGTTATCGTCTGTTATTCAGATGCAGAAGAAGCGGTGAGACCCAGTACTGCCTGAGTGTTCCTGGCAAACAATTCTTTGGCCTCCAGCTAGCATCGCTTTTTGATCCTACGGAGTTCCTCAGAGTCAAGAAGGCCTGGTGCTCTATGCAATTAGTGCTCCGGGGTGGTAAACAGCACCATTAAGTGACGTTTCCCATGCTAACTCATGGAGCTCTTTTATTTGTCTGGCTTCACATGCAGCTAGCTGCCTAACCAGGTGTTCGCTGTGAAGTCTTATCATTGTTGCAGTAGTTTGCACCTACGGCTAGACTGGGCTATTTAAATTCCAAGGTATATATTACGTACTGTCAGGAAAGAGCCCTGGTGAGTCATCAGATAAGCTAGATGAGAACTCACTGTGGGATATTTCTAATATAATTATATTTTATCCTTCTCTAACTGTTTCTATCAGACAACCTCAAGACACTTCACAGACATAGTGCACTGAGCCTTCCAATAACCATGTTTATCAAGGATGTTATCTCATTTTACAGCTGAGGGAGTTTTGCAGTGCACGAGAAGCCCAGACAACATTGAGAAGAGCTGCTGTGACCTCTGCGCAAGCAGCAATGCCTGGACAAGCTGTGCCCCTTGGCACGGCAGAGTGACGTGCCAGAGCAGAGGGATAAGAGTCTAAACGGGCGGTGGAGTGGGAAACCCCACCAGAGTTGTGCATTAGCGATAAATGTCCACTAAGGTAGCTTGATACGGATTTAGAGAAAAACTGTTAGATAGAGCCACAGATTGTGTCCCTCAGGTGACTCCTGTTCTCCAAGTGGTGCCCATCTTTACTGACTAGGCCAAGCCCAAGTTCTGGAACCATGTGTCTCTGTAGTTTAATCTCATTCAAACCCTGGACCCACCTGCTACCTAACTTTGCACTGTTCTTCATTTCCTGTAGCCACCAGGAAAGCACCATGATTAGATAATCATTACAAGGTACAGATGCAACGTAGCAATTTTCCTGATACTCTATAACTCATGTGACTATTACTCTTCAGTGGCTTGAGGCTGTGTGATTCAGCTTCTCGCGGCTAGATTCTCAAATAGCAAGAATAGCATCCATTCCCTGGGCATAAGGTCAGGTCTTCTTTTCTAGCCCATTATTTCTGAAGGACTTAGGTGGCTTGGACCAATGGCCAAACTGCGGTCTATAAATCACTGGTGATCCATGATACCATGCCTAGGAGACTGTTGGCTTTCCAAATGTTTATGCTGCTTCTATAGTGGCTTGCAAGGAAAGTTTGATATAAACAGTGGCTCAAAGGAAGAGTAAATCACAGCAGAATTAAGGTCCTTGAAGTATTCAGTGAGTGTGGCAGCTCTTTCAGTTAAGATGATACCCACAATGTGGCCCGCAAAAGGAGTGGGGCTAGTGGAAGGGTTGTTAGATGTTCCCAACAACTGCAGCGCCAGCTCCTTCCGATGCTGTGAGTGGCTCAAGTGCGGCCGGAGTTGAGATGTAGCACACGTCAAGTGCATGGGAACCAAAGCAATTACTCTCCTGAAACACAAACGGGATGCTCTTCCCATAGACCAGCACGGTAGCTGTTGTTGTTGCCAGCCCTAGAATACATTATCCGGAGGCGGCTGCAGTCATAGCATGTTGCTGATGAGGGAGACTATCAGCAGGACTAGAGGAGACGGCAATACAAGCAAGGTGAAGGGCGATGCCAACAAGCTCTCACCAACACATTGTTAATTGCTCTCATGGTTGTCCCACAGAGGTCATGTTCCGGCAGTGTTACTCACTTCCCGGCCCGGTGATGTGACACAATGAACATGGGAAATGGCCTGTGATGTCAGAGCTGAGGGGTGAATGTCTGCAGGGACACCTTGCTTCTCCTCTCCAGTGACTTTTCCTTCTGTAACAAGCCACCTGCCCTCTGCTGGCTAAATTCTCCCGCTTCCACGCGTGATCTGTGCTCAGCTCAACTTACAGCATCTATTCAGCAGAACAGATGCCTCACCCCGCAGTGGGGATTGTTTGCACTCATCAGAGCACATCCAGCCGGGAAGGGGGTGTTGGGATGCTAATGCATCTGACCAGGGACATTTTCTGGTACACCAGCCCTGAATTCCAGTGTGTGGCTCCCCATCGGATCACTAAAAAAAGCATCTGATGTTGATGGTGTTGAGGGACAGGTTTCTCTGTGGTGTCTGTGGTGAGTGCTCACACCCTGAGAGCTCTCTACTAATACTGATCTTTTCAGGTTACAAATAGCACATTCTGAATTGATCCCTTTTGCTTTCGGCACCCTGCAAGAATCCACCAACTTGAGAAGGCCCAGATGACCGACACAACTTCTCAGCAACCTCCAAGGACAAGCGTGACCCGAAGCTCTCTGTTTCTGTGTCACGTTCTCCCCATCCCCAAAGATGAACAAGCAGCCTTCCTTCTCTTATCCCCATGGATGTAATCCCACAGTCCCTACGTATGACCTGAGAAATCAATGGAGACGCTTCTCCATAAAGCTCAGCAAAGCAAGCAGAACACTGGACGTGGCAACCTCTGTAATTTCCAGCTGGGGGAAGGACACCATCACACCTTGGGCTCAGCGGCACTGTCTTTCTCCTGCACTGAGCAAGCACAGGACTCCACCTACTGTCTCCTTCCCTTTCCCATCCCATATCATAGTCCTGAAGCTTTGCAGTAGGGAAGTGCGTCCTATCTTTTTTTTTCTTTTTTTTTTTTTCCCTTCTTTCTCTAAAGCCCCAGAGAGCAATTGTTTCTTGTATGCCCTCTACCCACCCAACATAGAAATGATGGATGTGATGAAAAAACTTAGGACATGCCACCCTAGCTGTCCTTCTTAAACTCTGGTCATTTTATATCCCTGTTTTATGGATGGTGTCTATATTCGCTTTGCGTTCCTTGATTTACTGAAATATTGATGGAGTTGATCTTCTCCAGACAGTGGTTGAATGCTTTTCCAAGTGTGACACTTCAGTTATGGACAATGCATAATAGGTGTAGTTCTTGTAATTATCTGCACTTCGGTATTCATTTGTGTTGCTAACATACACAGTTAATCATTCAACTGCTTAAGGGAGTATAGAGTAATATCCCAGATTGAGACTGGCTAAAAGTACAGTAAGAAAAATATCTTAGTGAGTTGTCCATGCTGAAGAGAGCAATTTATACTTCAATCCTAAAGAATGTGGTGGGACAAGAATGCAAAACATATCCTTATATGAATTTTTAAATATATTAGTAGATGCAGAGATGTAAACTGAGTTCCAGTAAGATAAGGCAAAGTGAAAAAGCAGTTCAGTGTTGGCACAAGGGTAAAATGTCCTTCTAGGGCATCAGATAATTTATCACCGTTGCCCTTATATGGAGATATAAAAAGAACATAAGGATGTTCTTTCTGCCTTCATAAAAGTTTAATTTATAACTTCATCCCTGGGTCTGGTTCTGTCCCCAAACACTTTCTGACATATGGATCTGAGCTGGAGAGGCACTCTCATGCTCGGCGTTCCAGCAAGAGACATCATTTCAGTTAATGATTCAAAGGGAAAGAGCAATCATAAGTGATGTCCTTTTAATATATTTCTGTGTTTTCCATATGCATATTTATGATGCTATTTTAGCAAAGTAGGTCGCTAGAGCCCTTTGCAGTTCTCGCCTCAGACTCCAAGTCACTTGGTGTTCACTCTAGGGACTGGAAGAGTCACAAAAGCTGGTGTTTTGTAAGTGTGTGACTAGAGAGAGCAAAACTAGGGGATAACTCACCAGATCCTCAGCGGATACAAGTGCGTTTTACACTGGGCCATTCTGGAGTTCCCTGGTGTGCTCACAATCGCGGAGGACCCAGGGCTCAGAACACTTGGGCAGCCTTGGTGTCTCCTGGGGCAGCTCTTTGCCTTCCGTGCGCATACATGTGCACACACACAGTTGCGCAGGTGAATGCATCATCTTGCCGGGGTCTTTGTACACGGCATGCCCTACATTGTGTGCCCTGTATCCTCTGCTCAGCACTTCGCACAGCGCAGAGCACTGGGGCCTGTCAGTGCTAGCATAACAACAATATTCCAGTGTAATCACTGGACAGGAATTCTGTCCAGGCAGGGGCTGTCTGTCCCGGCATAGGGGAAATAGGAACTTGGAAGAGGGTTGTGGGATTTGGCCCTTTGCAAATAATGGAAATGCAGGATCCCTTATGCACGTGAGAAAGCACAGAGGAACATTACAGTATTTGTATTCACAGTGCAAACCATTTTCCATCTGTTAATACAGATACTAATTCTAGTTTACATATGAAATGCAAATGTTTGTGGGTTTATTTTACACTCACTTCCTTCAAGCCTAATCCTGTGCTAAATAACAACTACTTACAGTGAGTTCAGTGGAAAATGAGGATGCTCAGCAGCTTCCAGGAACAGACCTTTGGCTCTCAGACAAATTCAGCATCATGCCCTGCCACTCATTCCGAGTAAAAAAACTACACTCCAACAGAAGAATGAAACTTTTTTAAGGTTGAAATATAATTGCTGCATATTCTCCATAGAGAATATGATCTGGAGAATTCCATTCTCCCCTCTACTCTGCACTGGTGAGGCCACAACTGGAATACTGTGTCCAGTTGTGGGCTCCCCAGTTCAAGAGAGACAGGGAACTGCTGGAGCGAGTCCGGCGTAGGGCAACAAAGATGATTGAGGGATTGGAGCATCTCCCTGAGGAGGAAAGGCTGAGAGAGCTGGGGCTCTTTGGCCTGGAGAAGAGAAGGCTGAGGGGAGACCTCGTTAATGGTTACAGGTATCTAAAGGGTGGGTTGAAGGAGGATGGAGCCAGGCTCTTTTCAGTGGTTCCCAGTGACAGGACGAGGGGTAACGGGCACAAGCTGGAACACAGGAAGTTCCAATCGAATATGAGGAAAAACTTCTTTACGGTGAGGGTGCCAGAGCACTGGGACAGGCTGCCCAGGGAGGGTGTGGAGTCCCCTTCTCTGGAGACTGTCAAGCCCCGTCTGGGTGCAGTCCTGAGTGATGCGCTCTGGGCAATCCTGCTTTAGCAGGGGAGTTGGGCTAGATGATCTCTAGAGGTCCCTTCCAACGCTGAAGATTCCGTGATTCTGTGATTCTGTGAAATCCTCCATCTAGCAGCAAGATGAAAGACAAAGTTCTAGACTGTGGATCTGAGGTAGCAAACCCCCAGAGCCTGGATTCTGAATTCAGCTTTCAAGGATGTCATATGGATGTACACACATCAAGCTATTACATGAACTGCATGCCTTAGAGATTCCTCCTACCACTACTCCACCTCTGTGAAACACACCAGTGAAGATATTTAAGCTCTCTTCCTTAGCTGTGGACCTTTTGTGAAAGGGAAATATGAGAACAGATGTCAACTGAAGTTATGCCAGGGAAGGACTGGCCTCAAGCCTTCCCACAATTAATTTGCGTTGCAGGCTTCTCATCCCTTTGTCCGGACCTTTTCCCAGGTATAGAATTACCCAGGCAACATTCCCCTGGAAGGTCAACACCTGGATTCAGTTCGTCCTCAAGTAAATAGTTCTCACTGATCAGAACACAAAGTGAGAGAAGAGCTTCTCTGGAGGGACTTTGATGTATTTTTAATGTACCTAATGCAGACAGTGGGTGTTTTAGCAATGGATATGATATTAACAGCTAAACTAATTGTACACCAATTTGTTTTTCCTACGTGCAATCTTAAATGTTTGTGCAGTCAACATGGAATAAGCAACTAAGTTTCTGTAATCCTTCTTGCCATTCTTGCTAACGATCAATATTTATGATATAACACGATTCTTTTGGAGAGCGTCAAGCTTCCCTGGGTCTCCTGAGTGCCTTTCTTTTCCACATCTTGTGCTTCCTGACCTGTGAACAGCCTAAGTTGGGCTTAACACAGTTGCCGCAAGGGAAATAAATATTGGCTACGATGCAGGTGTCAGGAGGGGACACGTCTCTGTGTTATAAAGGGGTCTTTGATCAAAACTGACATCAGGGAGACAGAGATGAGGAAAAAAAAAACTAGGAAGGTCTCGGTGAACTGTGACAACGGTGACAAAAAATGGAGAAGAAAACAAATAAAGCATACGTCTGCTGCTTTGCAGATTTGTGAGATGCGCTACAAATCCCTCTGTTACGTATTTCTTCAGATCTGTGGCATAATAAAAGTGCCTCAGTCCTCTGTGCTATGTGTAAAACAGTTCTTGAAAGTGTGGCTTTGGTTCATGGCTCCAGTACCGGTCCAGTAATGGACATACTGGCCAGGCTTTAACAGCGCTGTTCAGTCCATCATGTACCTCTTCACATAGATAAGAAGACAAAAAAATTTTAAAAGCTCTAGAACCAAATGCTGTTCTTTTTCTCCCCTGACCTGAAGATGATTTTTCAGGTTTAGAGTTGCAATTTAGATTAAACCTAATATTTCAAATTAATACCCAAATACAAACCCAAATACATCAATGACTATTCCTATTAACTTCATTGCACTCTCTTTACAGAAGGAAAGTTAAATACTGACAGGTCTGGCATCTCTGAAGGGAAGCGGGAATCTTGGGGCTTCAGTTTCTCAAACCTAAGGAAGATTTGTCTTTCCATTTCTTGCTTTTTTGCTATTTTCTATAACTGAGAATTCTACAGCAAAATATATTGTAACTTTTTTTTTTTTTGCTATATATGTTTTATTTTGTGCATCATTCATATTTATTTTAAATGTTTTTGAGACAGCTCAAATGACATACAGCTGCCGTCCTTACCCAACAATAGCTACTCCTTTCATGTTTACAATGTAGTACAATCACAGTGCTGAATTGATGGGAGAATTATAGGCCTGGAAACAGACTGCGATGTCATAAAAATAAGATCTTGTTGCCTGATCAGTGGGTTAGATGGTGCTGCACCGCTTACAAACTGAGTCACTTTAGAGAAGACAGATGAAGCATTTACAGAAGAGACAGGTCATCTCCATGGTTTTTCTTTAAACGGTGAAACATCCTACTTAGTCTTATTATTAGTAACAAGAGAGAGTGCAGTAGTTTTTATTTTTGCAACTGTGGTGCTCAAAGGTGGTGAGCTATAAGAACCACAGAAAGTCTTGGCTTATCCCTGTAGCATTTACAGTGAAAGAGAAAGGAAAAGTTGTTCAAAGCAGAAGCTGAGGGCTCAAACGCGACAGGCTCCAAGCGTCTTTGGTTTAGGAATTTCTTTTTTGTATGGAGCACTTCGATTCAGAGATTTTGATCCCACGCTCCCCTCCCCAAAGCACCCACCCCCAGGAAACGAAAATACAACTCAATTCATTCTGGTTTTTTGTTTATAACAAGATGTGGCTGGTTGTAAGAGAGCTTTTTAATCCTACACTCTCGACTGTGTTGCTGAGGCAGTTTAAATTACTACTGCCCTAAAGATGTTATTTTGAGCGTGGAGCCTCCAGCAAGCAGGAGATCACGAGTGCCATATGCTGGTATTGTACGGTACGGATTTTGCAGCCATGAGTAGGTGTCTGGAAAATTGCTGGTTCCTCTGCTCACTTCCCGTGTATCTGCAAGGATGCACGTTACGTGCTGGCTTTCCAGCCCTGGATAAACACGCACTGCCTCATCTCTGCCGTGTCCCCAGGGGACGGGGAAGGAATACCATGGTAGGAGGGGAGGAGCGGACTGGTTTAGGGACCTGGGTTCCCAGCGCTTCTGACTGGTGCTGTACTGGTGCAGCGTGTAGGATGGGAACAAGCAGCTGGCAGAAACTCCAGCAGGTGCCAGTGCCCACCAGACCCCATGGAGCCACGGCTGTAGGCACCGAAGAGTTAGTCAGAGCCATGGGTAGAACATACCTTCCCCATCACTCATCCCATCCTCAGTTCTTGAGGCAAAATGCTAAAAATTACACTAGGGTGAGTATTCAGTTTCATTCTCTGAAGAGTTAGGCACACGTTTTCATAAACTGGCAGATGAATTCCTTAATTATTTTATTGTGTTATATCGATTTGCCATGTTCTTGTTTATGCTTTACCCTGGGTCTAGTTATTTTCTTTTCCTTGTAGAATCTTTATCAACACTCAGATACTCACAGGACATCTTTTTTGTTTACTTTACTTATTTATTTGTATTTACTGTGATCAAAGTAGTATTTAAATACTGCTGCATGTGGAGATGACATGTTGCTTCTGGACCCAGAAAACTGGAGGTACAGAATGAGAGACTTAATAGCTGTTAAATAAAAGAGAAGGGGGAAGAAGAGAGAGAAATCAGTGCATCTTTTGCTTAATATAAGGCAAGCATAGGGTTAAAAAAAATTCCAGATCAGAGATCTGATCAGCAAGCTCTTGCAGGTGTGCCCATTGAGTAGGTGTTAATTTGGGAGGACCGGAGTATAAATAGGGAAGCCCCGTGCTAGGAAGGATTTTTTTTCTTCTCTCTCTTGTGTCTCTTTATTTATTCTATTTTTTTTCTTCTCTCTCTTGTGTCTTTTTTTTTTTTTTTTTTCTCCCTCTTGTTTTTTTTTTTTTTTTTTTTTTTTTATGAACTGAAGACAGGATAGTGCTAATCAAGTGCTGGAAGATTAATTTTAAGAAAGTGAGTTGTAATTATAACTTTGATGTCCATTAATGTCTTAGCTGACAGGCTGGGAACTGCAGGACGGAAGCTGGTGGTGAATTCTATTTTATGGAAGCTATGTCACTCAGTAAAGTCTTATGGAAGACAGCACAAGCTTGTCATGACTGACTCTTCAAAGTGATTTTTCCTTTCTGGTATGTGTACTGGGTAGCTAAACCTAGTGAACAAATTATTTTCTATAAGCCTCTCTTGCCATAAGATGAATTAATTTAAATCAAAATATAACTTTTAAAGCTAGCAATGGATTTCTCCTGTTATTGAAGACAACAGCTTAAAGCTGAATTTGTGGGAGAGTCTGGGAGTGCAAAAGTGAGGTTTTGTAGGAAAAGGTAATAGCTTTTTCTAGACAAATTCTGTTAAGCTTTCAGCTGTGAGAATAGCTGAAAGAAAATTGCCCTGAGCTTTAATGGAGAGATCCAGAGATAAGGATCTGAGGCTGGGCGTCATGGTGCTGCTGTTCCCAAAAACTATTGGAACTGCTTACTTTCATAAAAGCAATAGAAAAAGATGCCAGGCTCCCTCCTCTTTCTGCAGCTACATGTATGCCTTTTGAAGTATGTTATGAATTTCCTGGAAATGAGAAAGATATTTACAAAGCATCGACTGCTTGCTCAGGAACGGAAAACGTAAGCCCCCGGGGACAGCTTAATAAATGGCAGAAACCTCACACTCCATACTCCTGTAAGTAGGAGAGCCATCAAATTACCCAGTTTCAGTGGCTGTGACAAAAGCCTCCTGGCAGGAAATCCTGTTGCGCAACTCTCTTTCCTTGTTGCTTCCTGTGCTGTAATTTTTTCAGAAACAATCCATGTCTCGAATGTTGTGACGGGCTGAGGGAACTGAGTTTTTGCTGTGTCTTGATTTATTCTTTGCTTGACTTTTCTCTCGGGTCCCTCTGAGAAATCCTAAAGCCAAGCTTGTTCTCTCCAAGAAGCCCTAGTGCTCTTTCTGCTCACTCTGGACAATTTGTAAGTATTGAATTGTGAGCTGATTTTTCTGTGACTCAGCAACTGAGTCCTCTGTGAACAGAGCGCAGGTGTGAAAGAGGCGCTGATAAAGGAGGAATGTATTGAATTGTGACAATGCAAAAGGCAGTGAGAAAATGCAGGAGCTCCCATCAGTCCAGATAAAGAAGTTCTCCAGGGGAGTAGCGCAGATTTTCCTCATAGCTTTTGATGTTGTGCCGCTCTGATAATTGCTCAGATGTGCCTGGGATGCCTGAGACTCCTTTCTTTGGTGCAAAAGGAAAGATGAGTTGCTCCTGTATATGTGACCATATACTTCACATATTGAAAGGACCGTGATCTTTGCTGGTTTTAGATATGCATGCATAGGCGAAGATATATATAAAAAACAATACAGATGTATATTTTATATATATAAAAAATAAGTTGCTGTCTACTGAATCGTTGCTCTAAGTAACTGGTGGGGAGATGAAAATACGCATGTGGCAGATGTATGTCCACCTTGTTCAATGGTTGTATTCTCCAATAGCCCAAATGGCCTCATAGCCCAAACTCCCCGAAGAGCAGTGACTTGGGTGGTACGCTGTGTGCACTGGTCGTATTTAACAGTACTTCTGGATGCTTTAGGTTCAAATGCAAGCGTTGCCATGTTGTGAATGCATTGTAGAATGTCATGGAGCTACAGAGCTTGTGAAATAAACTGGGCATCTGCTTTTATCCTGTTACATGGAGAGTGGAAGATGGCTTGACCACATGGAGAGAGAGAGAAATAAACGCAGCATTCCTCTAACAGACTCAAACTAGTAAAAAAAGAGGACCTTAGAGTTGCGGGGTTACTTTTCTTGTGGAAACTTTCTTGCATGTTTAGGCTCCTAAATCAAGTTAGGCCTTTAGGAACGGCCATGAAACAAGAGTAATCTCCTTAGTTTTCTACAGCCTCTGCTCCAAAGGCTCATCCATAATCTTGCATTGATAATGGTTAGTGATTCCATCCTAAGACCACAGTTTATCTTTTAAAAAAGTACCACTCCATAAAGCAGTTCTCCAGTAAGTTAATCAGTCGCCAAGAGGGAAAAACAGAAACCACAAAAGCAAACCCAAAAAACTCCAGGGGCTTCAGAAATTATGATGCTCCTTTTAAAATGCAGTGGCAATTCTTCTGATTGCTCAAGAGTACTAGGTTCTTCCTCCTGCCCTCAACTTAGTAAGACCCACTGCTGTGCATCTTGCCCAGATACTGCTCATTCATTCACAAACACATTCTAGTTAATTTTATAGCACATGATGCATGCCAGCACGTATTACATTCTGGGACACCTATGTAATTCACTGATCTCTTCAGACTGCTAAGATATATTTTCACTGACATCGATTTTTGTGCTTATCAAGCCAAATGAAAAATACCACCAAAGCAGAATGCAATTTACTTCCTAATAAAACTTAAATGGAAGTCAATATATCACTGAAAATCTCTTTTCAGTGTGATAGTAATTAAAGCTATATATTACTGGAAGCATTAAAACTTTAATACACTTTTACGTATATTTATATAGCTTATATTTAATCTTTGTACTTGCAGCAAGAGCCTCAAGCGTGATTCCCCCCTCCCTTTTTCTCCCTCCCTGTGTGAAATGTATAGATAACATTTGCAAAGCCGTGGAAATTGAACAAGATTAAAACCTTATTAGCTGTAATTCATATAATTATCATATTTGACAAATTTGCCTTCAACTAAACACGCGGAAATAAATGTTTCATTAAGAATGATGAATATGTATGTTTTTCCACCTTCTACCTTTGCGTGCTTTACAAATATTTGCATACGAAGACACTGGTTTGGTTAATAACAAAGAACAAACACCTAGGGAGAGAAAAAAACAAATCTGCAATATCACTTGTACAATTTGCAGAGTACAACTTCCAGTATTAGAAAAGTTTAGCTGATAGAGACATCATAAATCACCGCGAATCTCTTCTACGTCCACACAGAAATAGTTCAAGTGGAAAGCTAGATTCTCCTCGTGTTGCAAATCAGCAGATTGTTGGGGGGGAAATAAATACAGCTGCATCTACAGAATTTTCAATTTACACAAACTGCTTAACTCTATAAACTATTTCTGTACCTGAATAATTCTTTTCAATACTTTGTTCCAGGCAAACATTGTCTTTAATATTTGGGATGGGAGAATCTGCTTTGGAGGCTATAGTCCTTTGGTTACACATCGGTGTTTAGACCGATTAAACGACATTATTTTTATGGTCTTAAATTTCTAAGCTGAAATTATAGTTCCTTAACAAAGAAAATACAACAGTGCCTACCTGTTATATACTGACCTTCAACTATTAGGTTTTTTAATGCATTTAAAAGCTGAATTTTGGAGCTCTCATTTATACAGTGTCAATATTTCCAAATTGTATCAGCATTTATCTGGTCAAAAAGCACACAGGTTCATTGTATTGCAATATGGAAGAAAGCTTTTTATAAAATTACTAGAAATATATGCTAACATCTAAGGTTCTACTATTAATTTAGACAAAGCTAACAAATAATGTTTTGTTTCGTGGTCCAAGTCATGCTGTAATGACATTCAGGTCCCTCCCAGCCTGATTCTTGTTGCCAAGGTCAGTCACTGGTCAGTGCTTTACAGCCTGATAGCTGTGCTCAGATGGAATGGCAGCCAAAAATGCGAGGCAGCAGCTCTTGGGTCTCACCAGATTGCTGCAGGTAGAGGGCAAAGGCAAGATAACGGTGATGAGCAATTCCCAGCATGTCTAACTTCCAGATGAAGCCTAAAAGGCTTTTAATTTGCATGCCACAACTCCCTTGTCAACCTTGCAACTGCTGCCTAATGGCAAAACATCTGATGCAAATTGACTTAGAAATGCCAAATTTAAATATATATGTGCTGCTAAGTGGTAGGATAGCTCTAGAATTGGGGAGGTTGCTAGTCCTCATATACATGCGAAATAGCAACAGATTAAAGGGGAAAAAAAAGAAACCACACAAAATAGCAAGGCATAATAATGACAGTCCCTTGCCAAATAAACTTGCTGTGCCTACGGTACCTAATCTGTGGGTTGCGGATAACTTGGAATGTGTAGATTACTTCTAAGGGATTTACATATCAGTATTTAGCTAAGAAAAACATTTTCTCCTGTACAGGAATTCTTCATAAAGGACTCTACACCTCTGTTAGAGGAAAAAAACATAAAATCAGAAAAGATTGAAAAGCACTGTACAAAACAGAAATATTCAAACTTCTATTCTTTACTTGTATACTACAGTAAGAGTAGTGTAATTACAGAGGCAAAGCCATGCAGCTATCTGATAAGCGGTACGCTTACAAGAACTCCTAGCTTTCCCCCGCTGCCAAGAAAACCACAAGCGCAGCAGCAGATTACCAGTGACAGCGTGGCAATCCTTCTTACAGTAAATATAGTTATAGAGCATTGGTTTCCATATTTTGAACAGAAAGAACATTTACCATCAACAGGGATGATATTGTATGCTGCTTGGTTTTGATTCTGGTTTTGGTGTTTGTTTTGGTTGGGTTTTGGGTTTTTTTTTTGAACAGGAACAATTTCGTTTTTGGTGCAATATTCTTATTAATACTTGATCCAGTTTTCTTGAACTGCTTTTTGTTCTCATGCGCTTTTATCTTCAGCTCTTTCTAGCTGTATTTCTCAGGATAAAACTTGAATTTCAGCTGGTAGATCTTAAACACAGACTCACAAAATATTTTAAATGGAAAAGTACTTCTAAGTTTGCACCATGAACTTAACAGCCAGGAAGGTGATTCTAGCTTGGGGAAAAAAAAGGACTTGAATTCTTCTGTCATAAATTATAGCAACCTCGGACATAACAATAATTTCTTCTTGGTTTTGAATGCCTTTTGTTCATTATCAGACTACATGTAGCCTGTCAATTGCTTATCTCATGCCCCGCTGTAACC
Source organism: Dromas ardeola (assembly GCA_013398915.1). Taxonomy (NCBI): domain Eukaryota; kingdom Metazoa; phylum Chordata; class Aves; order Charadriiformes; family Dromadidae; genus Dromas; species Dromas ardeola. The sequence continues at coordinate 598,528 of VYZM01004414.1, read as the reverse complement.
CAGAGATCTATTATGCCCATCTGTTGTTTTCTTTTGAACTCTGGAAACTTGTCCTGTATGTATCAAGCCTGTGACTGCTTTTCATTCATCTTCTGCTTTTAAACTTTCAGGATTTACCATAAAAAGCAGTTGTGATTTCATTTTCCCTTCTAAAGCACTGTCTTAAGAGCAAAAAAATGTTCAAAGGAAACTTGTAAATAAAATATAGCTGGTAAATCAAGTGATGGGCATGTTCATCCCGGTAGTACTGAAAATCCCAGTTTAACAATAATAGTAGAGCAAGTTACTTTGGTACTATATTAGTTTCAAACTGGCCATGAAAATTGCTTTGAAATTGCCCCTTCCCTGCCTTCCCCTGCCCCAAAAAAGCTGGCAAATGAAAGAAGTAAAGGGTGTACTGGGAGCAGAAAATCTTAAGGAAAGGGCTTCTGCTTGATAGGAGCATCATGCGCGGCAGTAGATAGGCCCATACGTGTTAGTTCAAATGGCTAACACATGAAATATCCTTCGGCTTGATTGAAAGGTGTTTCTCAAGGAGGTCTTTAATTCCCATAAATCATACAATGAGAAGTCAGGGAATCCTCTTCATATTTCCCAATTAACAGTTAAGTAATCTTGGAGTGACAACCGTTAAACTGCCTCCATCGATCCAATTACACTGGTAATGTAGTTCTCCTGAACGGTTGCTGCATGTGTCAGGAATATATCAAGACGTTTCCAGTTAACAGAAATATTGCCAGTGGATTAGCAGGCCATAAAATCATGTCGATCCTAGCAGTGATTCTCTTGACAAGGCAACTAATGTTTTTACTTCTGTTATGTAGGTCGTATCTGCTCAGCCTTCTGCTTGGCTGCCTAGCTGTGTGCCGCCCAGGTAATCCTCCAGGAAAAGTACAGGATGAGCAAATGCACTTGTGAAAGGGGGTATCATTTACCACCTGGTCTGCATTGTTTGAGTCCCATTACAAATTTTATGCGTAACTTGTATATTCTTCTTAAAAACAGAAAGCTTTTGAGCTTTTCCTTAGTATTGAAGCAAATCTACCAGTAGACTTTTATCATTTAAAGCTGACTTGAAAGAGAAAAGGCTTAAGCTCTTCCTATTCCTGCTTTGATCAAAAGCAGACCTTTGAAACTGTCAATTTGAAATCAGCAGTGCTTCCTTAGTGAAGAGAAACCCTCGATACTTGAAATTATGTTCTTTAGAGGCACTGTCAGGGCAAGCAGCCTAACAGATAGAATTCCAGAGTAGAAGGTTAAAGATCTTGGGGCAGTTTGAATAGGAGCGAGTACATATAAGAACTGATGCTTTAATTTACTTGCAGTATAGCAGGTCAAATCTGGGAAAACTTGTCGGCGTTGGTCCAGATGGTGTCATGTCCCACATGAGTCAATATTCCAAGCTTTTTCCTTAAGGATATGGTATTCACTGAAAAATGTCACTGGTCAAAGGAATAAGGAATAGAGTACGCTCAGAGGCATCCGGCTTTCTAACCTGTAGTCTCATCCCTGCTCCCCAAATCCATCAAAGCATCCTTTCAGACAGCAATATCAGAAAAGTCGGTCATCAGCTCTGCCGTGGATGAAAGGAACCAGGCTAACTGCTAGCGTGCCTTTCGCAGCTTTATAGAACATCTCTGTGTAACAGCAGCTGTTGCACAGAACAGAAATCTCTCTGAAGAAAATCACTGCCTGAATAACTGCGCCCTGTATGTTCTGCTTTGTTTCAGAGCTGCCGTGTAACATGCAAAGTGAGAGTGTTTTCGCTTTGTCTCTTAGAGGAAATCTTGGTAACTGCCTCAACCAATTGTTAAAAGCCACAAATCAGGAAGTCGAAATGACAGAACACTTTAGCGGCCGTTGTGTGCAGAAAGAGACAAGACAGGAAGCCGAGAACCGAAATCTAATTAATATAACCATGTAAAAGCAAGGCTAGATTTAAACTTGCAGGATGCTGACGTACCTCCTAAACATAGCAGAAGTGTGGTTTCCTCCCAGCTGTAGAAACTTCTAGAGATGCCTAAATATTACACAGATACACTGGAAATACCCTTCAGAGAAAATGGATAATATGATCTACAGAAGTATTTTGTTTTCCTTTCTCTCAGACTGACAATAGAGTTGATAGATTAGATCTTTCCGTTAAGTAACATGCAATAATAGCTGTTTTGTTTATTTTGAACCAATTTGTAATTCTCTGTCTACTAAAGGAATGTTAATTTCGACACCTCTTCTGCCCTGCGCTCAAAACAATACGTAAGATTGAACACCACTGCAAAGTTATGTCTGCCAACATCACTTTGAAGAGATGTCTGGACGTGTTGTGTGAGAAAACCTTACTAAACTGAGCTGAATGGCATAATTCAATACAGTAAGAATTATTTTAAAAGCACTGCTGAGGTATAGTAGACACATTTGGAAAAGATTTTATTAATTGTGTATCTGGTTGTAATTAATTGTCACAGTAGCTTGCACTTTCACACAATGAAACTTTCCATCATCTCCCACTTTTTCCCCCACCCTCAGATTGGAAAGGTCATTGCAAAAAGCTGTTTGAACTGTATGTGCTGCTCATTTACTCACACTTTTGTTCTGGTAAAATATGTGCTCATGAGCAGCAACCTAGTTTTGAAGGTCTGCGCTTTATTTTTAGTGCTGCAGTAGCAATAACTAAGGGATCGGTCAGAATGACAGATATTTAGTGTATTCTTTTTTTTTTTTTCCAGCATCTACAGTTCTTTTCCAGCAATTTTATTTCACAGCAGTGCTGCCCTCTGAGTTATGGAGGAAAAAAAACCCCAAAACACAAAAACAAACCACCAAAAAACCAAGCTGTGCCTGTCGATGTACAGAAGTTTTTTCTGCCTTGTAAATTGTTTGTTGACCCTAAATTCAAAACTCACAATTTCTAACTTGCCTTCCTCCATCTATAAACTTGACAGTAGCATATCTTGTCCTGCACAGGCACGTTGTAGAGAAAGATACTGAGTTTTATAGCATAACTGGTTATGGAGAAATGTAATAAGTTTGGGTGTCAACTACTAAGCTATTCATAGGATGTAAATCACAGCCTCTTACATGCATTGAATCTGTTAGGCAAGAAAAATTCCAGTCACGCTGTCACACTATGTATCCAGCCAAGTGTCCTGTTTTGTGAAATGCTGATAGAAGGCTGGGGTGGGAAGGGATCACGAAAAGCTTACGGAGCTGCAGAACAAATTTCAAGCGACACATTTACGAAGTAATGCAAACCACAACACACAGCTAAGAAAAGAAGGCGAGAAATGTTTTTCCTGGCTATGAAGTCATTGTAAGTTTTATAGCTAGTGAACAGAATAAAAGGCAGAAGGCTTAATCTTTGAAGACATAAGGAGGAATTTGATATTGAGATGAAGTAGTGCTTTTAAGTCAAAATACTTTGTCAAAGTATAATTTTATGTGTGTTTTTTGCATCCCGTAACTCACTGAATCCAAAGGTATTCGAGAATAGTTTTAACTGTTCTGCTAATATGCAAATTAGGCATTTCTGAAAGTTCTGTGTAACTGCAAATGAAACCAATGACAACAATTTGCTCGCAGTTTCAGCACTTTAGCTACTCTGTATATTTATCAGAAGCTGCATTCTGTGTGTGATTGGGTGCTACACACAAAGAGCAGAAAGCAAACAAGTCTGTCCACCCACTTCTCCCATTTTCATCTCTCTTTAGCAAACTGTACCGAATTATACCCACACATATATATACATACGTATATATATATATATATATACACACACTGAAGTATATCCACAATTTGTGAAACTCTACGACTGCTGTATCAAAAGTTCGGCAAAAGTTTTTTTCCTGCGGACTACTTCAGTCTTGACAATAAGTGGTGCACTCAAGCCTTTCTCTGAGATTCTAAGTTCTGTTCTGAAACATTGCGCCTACTTTGGAAAAAAAAAAAATCACAGTAAATTGCAGTTCTTCTGAGGTATCCATATTAGGAAATTTTTTAAAAACTGCACTCGGTTTTCATCTGCAGAGTGACATAAATATTCAATAAAACTGAACAAGAATTCTCTTCGTAAATGTTTTTATTCTTATACACTCCATGTCTAGGAGACCGCAACTCTCAAAGAATTTCAGTATGTCAAAATCGTTTATTTAAAAAAAGGAATTCTATAGAATTGATATCTTTATCCAAATGACATTTGGCATTGTTTACAATCTTTGTATTTTAAACTTGCTACAAAAGGTACTGCTTTCTCAAACCTGGAACAAATTTTAATTCTCCTTTTCCAGAGCCAGGTAACTTCTGTTGCATGAAGGCATAGATTTCAGCTCAGAAGTGCAGCTTCTGTCTTGCCACCCGTTTCGAAACTTAGTTTTGCAAAGAGATCCTGCTCTTTCTGACACATTCTGGCAGTTAATTGGGCTGAAGCGTGATGGTATTGGAGTATGCTCAGGTGAGCAGCTCTGCGGTGGGTGTCATCCTGTTGGACACAAGCACCGCCCTACATTTCTGAGTTTTTGTCTGAAATCCTAGTGCTTGTGAGGAGGTTGTATCAAAGGACTTGTGTAACGTGTGAAGGCTTGGGAGGAGTTCACACGTGCCCGGGCCTCCTTGTGTCCCCTTCCCTGACGCTCCTTTAATGAAATATTTAATCCTTTCATCGTGATCCCCCCCGCTTGCCAGAAGACTCCAGGGACGGCTGAATAGGCCTTCTCCTGCCTGTCTACCTGCCACTTCCTTCTCCCGCCCCGCGCGTCCGTGTCGCCCAGCAACCCCTAAAATGGCGGCGCCTGCAGAGGCGGGACTCTCTTTCCCAGCAGGCACCGCGCGCGGGGGGGCGGTGCTGGCGGGAAGGGGCTGCGGGAGGGGATTTACCTGGGGGGAGGAGGGACACAGGTAGGGCGCGGCGCGGGGGATGCTGGGACTTGTAGTTCAGAGCGGGCGGGACCGTTGGGGGAACCTGCGCGTCGGCCGGCAGAGCGCGAACTACAACTCCCAGGGCGCCGCGGGAAGGAGCGGGCAGGGCGCCGGGGGAGGGCGGGGGGTACGAAAGGGAACCTGCCGCCGGTGCCGCCGGAGCTCGTTTTCCTCAGGTAAGGAGGCGGCGGGGGAGGGCGGCTGGTCGGTTCCCTCAGGCGGCAGTGGCGGGAGGGGGGGAGGGCGGGCGAGCCCCCGGGGGGGGCAGTGGAGCCCCCGGGCGTTGCCCCATTGTTCGGGGCGTGGGAGGCGCCGCCGGGCAGGTGAGGCGAGGCGGTGAGGGCTCCGGCGCGGCCGTGGGCCCTGTCAGCCGCCGCCCAGGGTCCCCCCACCTCACGGTGTCCCGCCTGGTGTGTGAGGAGGGGTGTTGGGGCCGGCGTCCCGGCGGCAGAGATGTATTTACTGAGCGAGGTAGCTGGCCGGAGCACAGCACACGCCTTCCCTCAGAAAATGCCCCCGAGGTGGTCGGGGGCGGACGGTGGCAGCGGTTTGGCCTGTAGAGTAAAGCAAGGGAAGAGTAGCCCCTCGTTCCTCCTTCTTGACCGGCTTTTTGCAGGCTGCGTGGTTGCAGAGGTTATGGTTGGAAGGCGGTATTCTCCAGACACATTTGGAAAAGAATAATCTCTTTCTCATGGTCCACTAAAACTTTGGATACTTTTTTCCTAATCATAGAAGCACAGAATGGTTCGGGTCGGAAGGGACCTTTGAGATCATCTAGTTCCAACCTCCCTGCCCAGGGCAGGTTCACCTTCCACTAGACCAGGTTGCGCAAAGCCCCATTCATGAGTAATAAGTGAACTCAGTTTACTACAGTTTTTGGCAATCTGACAATTTATAGGGTTGGGGGGGTTTGGTGGTTTTTTTTTTTTTTTGGTGTTGGGGTTTGTTTTTTTTTGTCTGGATAAACTTCAAGCAAATATGTATCTCTACAACGCAAATTTTTGTCACACCGGTTAGAGGGAAAAAGAAGTCTTAAACAGGCCATGCGTACTTCCTGAAGCAAATTGCACCAGTCTTCATTTCTGCTCTCAGTTTTTAAGGCTGCAATGGCTATTTAACAGCAGAATGTGTTACAGCCAAATTTTTGTTGAGTGAACAACAGCAACTGTTGGTGATCACTGGTGTTTGCTCTAGGCATCTTCCAGGTGTGTAACTGTTTTTGAAGCGAAGCCCAGCTTAAAGTAGTTATCTTTATTGTCTTGGGTGGAAGGTGTGTATGTTTAATTGTTGGTTGCTGGCCTGTTACACAATCATTTTGATGTAAAGGTAGAGATAGTAGTTCTTTTCATGGGCGCATGTTAAGAAAGCCGGAAAAACAAGTCCTCCCTCAGCTTTAATTTATAGAATATTGTTCTAAGCATAACCCGTATCTGTTCTCCTTCCGTGCAGGTTTATTGTGAAACAGTTGCAGCGTCAATGAGACATTAGCTGTAAACCACATACCACAAGTGTGCGTTCAGTGTTATCTACAGAAGATGCAGAGTTCTAGTGCATACCTCTGAAGGAGCTGGTAAGTGAGAGTTCAGGCCTTTACAAGTCTCTCGTTTGTGAGACTGTGTTTTAACTTTTCTGGTATCACTGTTTTATCATGGCTACTTGAAGGTCATATCAGAATTTAGATGCCTTTGGCAGCAGAATGAGCGTGATATGGTTTCAAACTCCGATCTGCTGAGTGAATTATAAAACCACCTGAAATTTAGGCAATATTTCTTTTTAGTGCCACCTTTTTCCATGTACCTGAAAAAATTGCCTTGCTCAAACAATGCTCCAGCAACACTTTAAGCAAGAAAGGTAGTGATAATACAACAGAAATGATAGATATGTGGCTGTATGTATGGAAAATGTAGGCACAAAGATGAATTAAACAACACTTGCTTCCAAGAGTGGGAGGAAAAAGCCTTCTAGTGCTTAGCGTTCATGAATTGTTTGTGTTCTTTTTTCAAAAGCAAAAAGAGGAAGAATTCCCTTAGTGAATCTTGATGTGTTTAGCTTATGCGTATTGTGGCACTTGAGATACAAGTTGACACTGATTTGAGATTTATTTCAAATGTGGAACTCTGGTGTGAAATACTTGTTTTAATTAAAATGTCTGTGTTCTTGAAACTGCGTTGGCATTTCAAGCATAAATACTTTCTAATTTGGGCTCCAGTTTGTGCATGACATATCTTTTTTTTTTCCATAATCCAAAGAGAAGATGCTGCCAAACATGAAACATATTCGATGGCCTTGTAAATTATTTTGCTGAGGGTATCTGATTCTGATCAAATCCATGTACTTAATTTAAAAACTAAAACTTTAGCTACCTCATTCAGAGGCACAGTTAGTATTTGGGTATACTGAATGTCTTGGAGGCTCCAGGGCTTTTTCCTTTCTAAAATTAAAATTGTGGTGTAAAATACTGTTCGGGTTGGCAACAGAATGGTTATGATTGACTTGTGGCTGGAAAGCGGTAAAATGAGTTGTGTTACTTCTGTGGTTTTGTACAGGGAGACCAATTAACAGTACAAATCTCTGCTTGAAGTTGCTGTCTTGTTTGGAAGTTCTGCACTTGATTTACAAGTCACAAGCTCTCTCCAGCCTTGCTGAGGTGTGGCACAAGCAGGCTTTAGGAACGCTATATATGTTTTTCATATTATTACATCTAAAGAATATGGATGCTTAAGTCTGTCTGATATCTTTCATGGCCATTACCCTAAAAAAAAGTAGACATATATTATTACCTTCATGGCTTGAATTTCTGCCTCATTCAGACAGGTGTTATTATATATTATATTAATAGGCTTCTAATTTTTACTGGCTGATAGAGAATCCAGCAGGATGTCAAGAAGTGATTCTGGGACCTGGAGTAAAATGTAAATTGAGTAAACATAACAAACAGTAATATGTTTGGAAGCTTTAAAGCAGCTTGTTCATCTCTGCTTTCTTTTCCTGCAGTTAAAACTGGTTCAAACAAAAAACAACTAAACAACAACAAATATATGTGTGTGTGTGTGTGTGTATATATATATATATATATCTTAGATATTGTCTCTCTCTCACAGAAATAAAAAATATTGGCTGATTATTTGAGGGCAAATAGATCTCATGTCCTATTTCTACTGGAACAGCTGCAGGGCAGATGCTCTAGTTTGTTCGAATCGCTACTGGCTGTGAACAAATATCTGCCCATAAATGCAACAGTATTGTTGATTAGTATCTTCATGTATTTCAGGAATGGAAATACAACCAATATTGACCTTATGGTGTATAACTATCTGCATGCATAAAAAGGCGGATTGGGCACTTAGAAGTGGCTAGTTTCACAAATGTTTTCTTGTTTAGTATGACTTGTTCCTGAAAGTAAATATTTTTCTAGATAACAGGAATATACTTGTTTAAACAAATGCCTTTTTCATCTGCCTTTTCTTAGTATTCACAGTTATTATAATAATCGGGTGTTGTCAAAAATCTGTGCATAGCACCCAAAATCATGAAGAATTTATCAGCAAATGTCTTTCCCAACTCTTAACTGTTTTCCCCAGAGGAAGTCTTTCTCAGCCAAAAAGTAGCATCTCATTTCTGAAGATAGATTGTAGAAAACTGATAGGTAATAAGGCAAACTCTGTATGTATTTGTTTAAGATAAGTCCATCCCTATGCACATCCTGAGGATTGTTTTAACATTAGACTCTGCTGGACTGCCTCAAAAAAACACTAAAGTTGTGTTACTCAACTTTTACTGCACGAGAAAGGCATAAAAAGAAAAAAAAAAACCCACCTGTTTTTTAAAGGTTAAATGTGCAAATTAAAGTTACACCCAATGTCATCTAACACAGAATTATTCATAGCATTTATATAAATACTTTTACACTGTCATATACAACTGGAAAGCACTCTGTCAGACTCCATAAGTGCAATGCCTACATCAGCAATCATTTACAGTGTCGTAAGTAGCTTCTGTTCTGCTCAAATGTGCTCAAGAAGAAACTGTTACCATGAAAGGTATGATCTAGGTGCTTTTTGGGGTGTGTACTGCATTCTAGAAAGGTAGTCTCCTTTTGTCTTCTGAGATGACTTCACCTTTTTGTTAAAATAGGTGTTTGCGTTTGAGGTATCTTGTCACCTCAGGTATGGTTTGAAAAATAACATTAAAGCTTTTTAGTCAGCAATTGATGAGCTTAGCTTTAGCTTAGAAATGTATCTTTCCATCATTGTGTAAAATTCCCAAAGCTAAATTTCCCCTGCTGTTGTTGGCAGTGCCATCGCTTTCCAGCAGTTCTGTAAACTGCCATAATCCATCTTAATTTTCACTCCAGGGTGTGGTGGTGGTACCATTCCCGAAGCTAACTAGCTTTTAGTATCTTATTCTGGAGAATCTCTGTATGTACAAAGGCTCCTTGCTGCTTACGTTCCTTGGTTCCTATAATCTCCATTGCCAACAGTAAGGGTAATCGGGTGCTGTCTCGGCCTTTGTCAGCTAGCATTGCATGCGTAGTGCACTTATATTGACTGTCTGCTTTTCATTTTATTATAGGTGTCATTTTATTTATGTGTATCTAAATGTGAACTGATGAAGTTGTGGATGCTGCAGCTTGATGCTGACAGACTTGACATCCGTTGTTACACTTAAATTGGAAGGCATCATGACACCGCAAGTTTTTCCTGCTCTGCCCCAATCCTCGCTAACTGTAGAAATTAGTTGTAGCAGTAAAACTGAAATTTGGTTTTCAGGATTTTCAGTCCTTGATCTCGGAGCTTTCAGCTGATAGCAGAGGATAATAATAAGTTTTCCCACCAAGCTGAACTAATCTTGTTTTGAAGTTGAGGCAACAGGCTATGTCTTAAGTGATTTAAAATACTGAACGGAAATTAGTCATAGGAACTGCTCAATGATTTTTGCTCTTTAGAAAAACAGGTTGCCAAGGGTCATGATACATATTTTGCAGTAATTTAAAACTCATCCACTGGATTTTTATTTAACAAAAAATAGTAACAAATTTCAGTTTGTGAAATGAGTCACTAAAGGAGTTTTCCCCTACAGTTGAAGGCTTCCTTTCAGATGCTTTCCTCTTACTAAGCTCCGGTTAGAAAACCTTGTCTGTCCCCATGTTTTATTTACAATATGAAATACTATGTTTTCCTGTAGCTACCAGGTTGCAGGTACAGTAGTTCTGAGAACTGGATGTGGCTTCCAACATTATATTGACTAGAGAATAGGTAGGTATTACAATATTGACATAGGGAGTGTCCGAACAATGCAGATCAAGCATGATGTGGTGCCTTTTAGTTCATCCAAACAATTTAATGTAAGAAATGTGGACTGTCTTTAGGTTATATGTGGAGTTATATGGCAAAAGTGGAGGGGAAAAATCAACGGCTTGTAGCAGACTGTCCACAATATTCTGTTTCACACTGAGAAAGCCTGTTCTCAGGCAATTGAGAAATACTATTTATTAACAGACAGACTTCATTAATGCTTCATGACTGTGCTGTCATGGGAGAAATTAATTGCAGTATTGCCTTTTCAGAGTGGCGTGTGCTCTCTGTCCTGATACAAATCCATCACAGTTCAATGCTGCTGCCAGAGGAGCCTGTAACTGTGGGGAGGCTTATCAGTGGTGGTGCCAGGCGGTAACCGTTCTATTGCAATCACATTGATTTTTAGATCCTGGGTGTGGAATAGGCTCTGCATGGCCCAGTTTGGAGCAGGCTGATAAGGCTCCTTGTTTCTTAGCAACCACGGTCTGCCATAGCCAGAAACCTGCCCCTCTGCAGCTGGAGGGAAAATTCTGAATGTCTCAAATTTGTATCTTGAACCAAGGTAAGTCATCCCCCCCGGCATATTTTAATTTAAAGGCCTTTGCATTCAAATAAAAGGAATGTGTTGGCAAAAGTTCCTTAATAAAGGGAAAGCATAACTTCTCTGTTATTAATAAAACATTCTAATTTCTTTCCCTGTTCTTATTTAGACCTGTGTCTTTCCTGGGCATGGAGGTGCCATATGTCCTTCTCTTAACTAGACTCGTAGCAGAAGTTGCCAGCAAATCTGCTGAAAGTTTGGTAGGTACTTTGTGTTTTTTGTCATGCTAGGCGCCATAAAACCAGAAGGATCGGACTATTTTCTTCTCACACTGCAGCTTATGGAAGGCTTTCTAATCCAATAGAAATTACCTATACTGCTAGCAGTCATTAGCTGAAACGTACAGTGGGTCAGTTTGGTAAGATGGCTGATTGCCTATTAAAGCATTGAATTTTTCCTAGTCATGTGCTTGTAGGCTAGCAGGGATGCAAGTAATAATGTCTCGCACCATGTGGAAAAAGCACCCTGATGATCTAAAAAACCCCCCACTTTTCAAGCTGCTTGGCAGTTTAACTACAAACAATCCAAAACATGGACACCCAAACATTAACTTTTCAAATGACTGAGAAGCTCTGAAGCAAACACTGCTTCAAGACACAGAAAAAGGTCAGAGTATAAAATCCTGCTTGCAGGAGAGTTCGGCCAACAAAATTTTTTTAAGCAGCTGGTACTAAGCACGTTATCTATAGATCTTCTTGTTCTTTACTGTAGTCTACCTCCCCGTGATGCATGAACAGTGTGAAGTCAGCCTACTAATTTCACTTTTGACAGTCCCAACCATTCCTCCTGATAGCTTTGATCTTTGTAATCCCTGGATTTGATAGCGTTCACTGATAAGCAGAACAATACTGGGTGTTACATGTTAGGTATATTTAAGTTACTTCTATGGCTGAATATAGATCAGGTCTTGTTACTTTTGACCGAGAATACTGCATCCCTTTTTAAAACTGATTTGATTGCTATATTCTTTAGGGAAATGTACCTGCAAAACTTTAAAAGGTGTGGGAGTTTTGTGACTGACTTTTCTTGTACAGGTTCAGAGAGTGGATATGCGCAAGTCTTTATGGGATGTTACTAAATCTATTAAAAGAACCACAGAGTTTCTAACAACCATTTATCTCTAAGCTTATGTCACAGCTTGCTGTAATTTGTAAATAATTTTGAAACTGTTTTTTAGATAAACAAACAAAAAATAAAAATAAACTACGTGCCTTCAGGATATGTGATGTTATTCTTTTATATTCAGTGTTGAAGGAAGAAGCTTTTGTAGTTCTGCTGGATTGCTCTGCCGAATGTAGGTGTTATCATCACTTGCAATGCAAGCATTCAGTGAAAATTGGGGTTTGCCAGTCATTTTGCCAATGGTATTTCTGAACAAATCTGTTGGGGCATTTGTGTGGTGCTGTGGGAAGGATGGCTCCCCCTCTGAACTGTGCTTCACTGAAGAATTTAGCAAGTATATTTCTAAAGCAGTTTTTTAAGGCTTTGTCCAATGTCGACAGCAGAGTGTGCATTTGTTCTCAAAGTGCTGGTTTGGGTAGCAGCTGCCAGGTCAAAATCAGCTTGATGGTGCATCCAGCTTATTCTCTCCTTGTAAGGTTGCCTAATGCAAAAATAAAAAGTTACAGCAAGTTTTAACTGCAGTTAGTGCTTTTTCCTCTATGTTCTCTGTAAATTTTTTTTGTTGTTGAAACATTTTAGTAAATTTAAGAACCCTGTGAAATGTAATGTAATTTCTTTTCTTAGGTTTCAGAAACAGAATGCTGTGTAGATACGTTGGATTCAAACAGTTCCTGTCCAGTAAGCAACCAGTGCAGTCCAGGTAAAGTGTGTCATTGTTTAATAAAATTCCAGATTGTTTTTGACAGTTAACACCAAAATACAGCGCCTGATTAATTGTGGAGTGACAGCAAAATAATTAGTGCATGTACATATTGAAGTCTTTCTTCCTCTATATATGCAAGGTAATGCTTCTTATGACTCACAAATGTTGTTCTTGCATGGTAAGGAGAATAGACAACTATTAATAAGGTTATTCTTTATCTTTTTTATTTAGTGTGCAGTTAGATTATGTAAGAGCTATTGTAAATGCTTAAAAGCCCTAAAAGCCTATATAATAAGCATAAAAACCAAAAATGCTGTAATGCATATCTAAGGGACATTAAGAATAATTTCAACGTTGTCCTGTTAGCAGCAAATGCCTCACTCTTCCTTGTGCCAGAGTTGTTTTCTTCTAAATGGAGTTAAAAACTTCTTTTGTCACTCTCCAGAAGTAGCAAAAGGGTGGTCTTTTTTTGAATGCCGTTTTATTTAAAATCAGAGAGTAAAAATGGGAAAATGGCTTCAGAGCCCATAGTGACAAGAGAATTAGGGACTTAAAAATTTGGGTCCACTGCTGGGTTCAGTCATTTCCTCGTGATGGTTTTTAAAGCATTTTAAGCCTATCTATTTTCACTGCTTCGTTAGCTTCTCTAACCGTTGCTCCATTTAGTGCATTCATTTCTGCTTCTAAATGACCTTAGATATGGTATGAACAATTGTCTCTGAGTTATGGGATTGCGTTCTCCTAAATTTTACTGTAAACTGATAATCCACCAATATCTTTGGTGTCAGATAAGTGCTTCGATGCTTCCTTGCTATTGCTGTAGAAAGTCTTTGCCCTTACATTGGGTCTGTTTGTGTTTAGATTAAATGTCAGATGTAATTTATTACTGTGGGCATCAAACGTGCCGCTTCTTTCTAAGGAAAACATAGCAGTAGAACTGTTTTCAAATCAGCACCTTACTAATGGTTTGCTTTATGGGATAATTGATACCAGTTTGGCTCAAGGCTCTATAGAACTGGATTTTAGCCAGCACAGTAATTTTTTTTCCTTTAAATGTAGACTGTAATATGATCTAGTAGGAATATACTTCTAATCTTCATGTCTCAAGTCTAAGCCTCAAGTGAAACCACCACGGCTTTATTGTATTAAATGAAGTTGTTATTGAAGATGTGCCCAAATATATTTTTTTTTTTTTTTCGTAACAAAGACATAGTAGTATGTGCATTTAAACATAAATTGAGAGATTTGAGCATCAAAGACAAAGGCCAAGATGAAAGTTTAATCAGTTTCCGGCCTGCATGGTAAGGTGACTGATATAAAACACTTGCCATCTGTCAAAGAATAGTTTAAACAGGGCTGGGTTCTTCTTAAAGTGAAACAAATAGTACAGTGCTTGAGAGGACTGAGGCATGGGAAAAAGACTGTATTACAGCAGCATTTGTATTTTTAGCTTGCCATGCTTCATGTGATTGACTATAGCATCTTTTTTCATCCAAGTACGCTCTTTCTGGTTCTTAGCATCCTTGTCCCTGCCTCCTTCTATTTTCAACGCTATATATTGAAATGGCATTAAATTTTGTTTTGACACTATATGACCTCTGAAAATAAATGGTAAAATTCTGCTTCTTTTTTAGTATCGTTGAGGGCAGTTACAGGTTGTTAGACACTTGTGTTTTTCTCCAAACTAAAACATGTGAAGCAGTGAATAGAGCTACGTTGAAACTCTGGGATTTGTTTGCTCTTTCTCCTTTCTAACCCTTGAAAGGTTATATCTTTTCTGGAATAAACACTTTGAAATGAAACCTCTTAACTTGTGTAACGTAATAGGAAGCAGGAGATGTTTTTAACCAGTCGACCAAACAGAGGAAATTTCTGTTGCCTCTGTCTCTTTCTGTAGACTAGGAAATCTCTCCAGTGTTGCTTTTGTTGTTTTCAAACCTCTGTACGTCTTATTCTTGTGCAGGTTGTTACAGACGATGGAATGAGGATGGTAGTACCAGCTGCATTAAATGCAAAAATGAAACTCTCCCTGTTTCATCTATTTACAACCTGACTGAATGCAGAAATAGTGAGTCATTTACCATCCCTTTATTTTGATGGGTGTGTTTTGGTACCGAGATCTCTTCTTGCATGGTCCAGCAAAGACTGTTCAAGAAGGCATCAAACATTGCAGATTTCTTTTTTTCCCCTCCTATGTAAAACTTCAACCTTTTCCAAAGTCCTCATATGACTTTGAGCTTTTGAACATACCACAAAATCTATGGAAACTTTGAAATTTAGTCTGTAGAAACTGCAGAGTGCTGTGGAACCATTTCACAGTCTAGGAGGGGGCCAGGGAGGAAATCAAAATCTTGTTATGTATTACAGTACCTAATCTGTGAAACCAAATGCAACATTAAAAAAAAAAAATCATTGTGACCAATGGAAGTTCTTAAAATAAAAAAAGCAAAGTCCTAAACATCAAAATGTTTAAACTTACAGGGTAGGACCTGTATTAAACAGACAGTGAATACTGAATTTTGTGTCTGCTTTAATCTCTACTGTAAGAAAAAGGCATTTGCTGTGGGCGTTTGCTAGGGACTTCTCCAGAGCACAAAATAGCTCAGACTGTACTTGAGTTCCTTGAAAAAAATCTGTATTAAGGAGGCTAGATTCATTTTGTACATGTGCTTTGTTTGAGAGGTGAGAACCACTCAATTCCTTGTAAATATTTGTGATGAAAGAGATAAGAACTTGATCTAAATTTCTGGGAGATGTACCAGTGAATTATTTTCTTTTTGTACAAATTGTGGTGGTGGTTGTTTGCTTCCATTTTTTGAAATTCTTATAAGTGATATAAAGAATGACGTTTTCGTGGGAGAAATCAGGATTCTTATACAATTTCAAACAAATGTTGAGGAGTATAATAGCCTTTTACTAAAATTTTCAACGAATCTGTATTTTGTGTCAGATTTTACTTTAAAAAATTCTTTTTGATTACAGCTGGTATCAGAGGAATGAATTTCCAAATGAATATAAGCACCGTAACTCCTTTCATACATAACATAGGTGAGTAAATGGAAATAGCTGTTGAGTGCAGGCTTTGTGATTATTCACTGCTTACCAGCCCCCTCATGACACGGCATTTGAAACAAGTTGTAAAATATGTTTTTCTGTAACATAGGTTTTATTCTAAAGGTAGTAGCCACTTTTACTTTTTCTGGCTTGTTCTCAGCAAGAATTGTTTATAAGTTGAATTTTGAGGTAACTGTATTTTACTGAATGGTTCTTTCATCTTGTCCTAGTGATCTTGAAGTGATTTTTCTGGTACGGGTTGAGCTGGTTATTTATGAAACCCCGTAACTTGAGTTTTGAACCTTATGCTGCAAGAGTTTTAGTTTTTAGGGATGAGGCAACATGTTACACATGTGTTACTTCTTGGTTAGCCTTTCTACAGTTTTATCACTGCTGACCATTTCTGTTCAACCTCCTAAAAATACTTGTTCCACACTGGTAATACAAATGGAGAATGTTTCGATAGCAGCGTTGCACACTTCAGCAAGAGATAGGATGCCAAATGAAGTGATTTGGTATTACAGGGGGAGTTCATATCATCAGTGCTCTTAAAAAGGAAAGCTAAACAGTTGTGGCAAACTTGAGTGCTGCTGATGCCGTTCTACCATTTGCCTTGTCATGTGTGCACTTACTTGAAGTATCTATTGCTCTTCAGAATGCGGACTTCTCAAGCAGAGCTTGTCAGATAGATCTGTTTTCCTAGTTCGTCTGCAACAAGATCATAAACAACTTTTGTTTCTTAAAATACTTGCTTTCTGGGATCATAATGTTAAATAACTAAAACAGCAGAATAAATATGCAGGACACTTTTTGAGGCAGGGAAAGCAGGACAGAGGTGAGGGAGGACACCTTTTGCTAATGTCTTCCTCCTTGGGATGGTTTCTGTATCAGTGACTTGTCAAAAACATAATGCTGGGTGTACTGTAGCAGTGGTATATCATAAGGTGATAAGTTCTGTCTTTAGGAGACTTTATTTAAGGAATAAAAGAACAATATTAACGTTGAGTGCCTCCCATCAGTGGTTTCGAAAGTTATATAAAAGAAACAGAATGATGGATTAAAATGTTGTGGTTTTCTTCAGGAAAGTAGAGACTAATGCTTTACTGACGTTTGGCAGGTGGGGCTGGGGCAGTTGTTCATATAATGAAATGAGTATTGTAAGATCTTTGCAAATGTTTCGGTGAGGTCTGTCTGTATATTAAAAAAAAAACAACTTTTTTTTTCTCTTATGAATATCAGGAAGTTGGTCTTTATCTTTTGTTTAACCCTTCTATTAGAAGAGATTTCTACTGAATAATAGTTTTTTTTTCTCTGTCTCTTTTTCTTTTGTTTTGTTGTTTGGTGTTTTTTTTTTGTACAGGGGGCCCGGAAGTAGCAGCCTCCCTCATCTTAGGGACATTTTTCATCAGTTTATTTCTGATTCTGTCTGTTGCTTCTTTCTTCTACCTCAAACGTGCCAATAAACTCCCTAATGTTTTCTACAGAAGAAACAAAGGTAAAATGCCTCTAATTGTCTATTTATAATCTCTGAAGTTTTGCCCTTTGCTCAGTTTCTTAATTTAAAACCTTTTAAATTTCTTCGTCAGTGTTCTAACTTCATCTAGTTACTGCTTTCTCTTTTGATCATCCAAAGCAATGCAAACTAATTAAAAATTTTCTCCTGCTATGTGTTTACAGCATCATGTTTTCATGGCAGTGCAGAGGTCTGTTCTCCGTCTAAGTGTGCTTAGGTGCATATTACACAGCATCTCTCGCTAACCCAGCTATTGGTTTTTGTAGCTTTCAAAGATTTGCCAGAGTACAATACTTGATGTTAGTTGTCACTGAATATTAGATATCCGATTTCAAAAGGGGGGGTGAGGGTGAGGGGGGAATCATTCAGTGCATTTTGCACATAGAGCGTTTTTATAGAACTTGTTTATTTCAGTACGCAATATGCCAGACACTTGTAAAGCCTTACAAAAAGCAGTTGTTTATTCTTGGTTTAGAGAGAAGGGAACTGTAATACTAAAAGGCAGTATACTTACCATGGATGTGCCAGCAGCAAGAAAAAGGGGATGGAATTTGAGATTCTTCATTGTTGCACTACGCATTCACTGTGTTTGCCCTCTAAATACAAGATTTACTGGGGCTTGGAAGACCCAAATGCCTGATTTTTTTTTTATTACTTTTTTGAAGCAAATACCCCTTGGATTTTCTTTTTATACTGAAATTTATTCTTTATTTCTGTTACTGAGAAATGAAGCCATGTAACTAAAATGCAGTGACCTGACTTCATGTCAAAGCGATTCCAGCAAAGATAGGGAAAGAACACCGTGGATGTGCTTAGCCACAGGGAACCAAGACTTTTATGTAGACATCTGGCTCTTTCAGATGCTTCATTTTTTTTGTGAAGTTGTTCTATGGTCTTCAATTTCTGGGAGGTGGTGAGCAAAATACGTGGAAGGTGATGTCTCCGTTTTGCCCAGTGTTTTGCGTGAAACTGGGGATGATCTATGACTCTGTCTCACCCCTTCTATGCAGTCACTTTGAATGATTCCCATGACAACCTCTAGCACAGCATTTGCTGTGTTAGAGCTCCTTCTGTTGAAAGCAAGCTGTTTACTAGTTAGGTCTGCGAAACAAATAGAGCTTCTGTTATTTTCATTCATGTCTTACAGGACCAAGCTCAAGCTAGACTGTCACAACAGAAATAAGCTTAAAAAGAGAAAAAGAAGGGGGTGGGTGGAGCAATACAATTCCATTGTTTGGCTAAGAATGTTGTATCTAGTCATGGTAACTTCATAAATACACATTTCCAGTCGCTGTGGTATCATTTCATGTAAAACTATACAACAGTAGCTACCTAAGGTCTAAATTGATCAGTGCCACAGGAACTGCTAGTATCCTAGTCACAACTGCCATACTAAAACCTCTGGGTTGCTTTTGCATGTGTCTTCAAGTAAATTTAGTTTAGTACAAGGTTCTCCTTCAGTTTTTAAGTGGGTCAAGAGCTGTTGTGCTATGACACTTTGGAGCTGGCAGGACACCAGACCTCTGTTGAGGCTTCAGTGATACTCATCTGACTTCCACATTTTGTACTCATAGTTCACTCTGGTCCAGCAGGCTAAAGCACTGGTGTCCTTCATTGCAGGAGATGCATCAGAAACATTTCTCTGGCTTATTATTATCCTGTTAGCTTTCATTCTGTCTGGATGGTGGTTATCATGTGGTCAATGAAGGCAGTAACCGCTTGTATAAAAGTGTTGCATCTTTCACTGCTCCATTGTGTTCTGTTTGTACTGTCTTTTTCTGGTAGTTGGCTCAAAGTCCTATTTTTCCTACTGAAGCTTCTTCATATTAAAGAGATGCTGCTGTGGCTACCTTCTTTGAAAGCAAAATAAGTCATTTTTGGAGACCTTCTGCAACCCTTCATCTCTAATCTTGAAAAGAGTCCTACAGGCAATGTGTTCTACTAATGGCATTTCTGAATGTTCTCATCTGTTTTGGTAGTCTTTGTGACAAAACTATTTTTTTTTAACAATAGAACTATTCTGTTGCACGCATGTATTTTTAGAAAACTAGCAGTTCTAGCCTTCTAGAATAATGATGGTTAGTCTCTCTCTTTCTCTTTTAGCATCTGTTCTCCAGCCTAGTGAAACAGTAAGTAAATTCTGTCCTTCCAATAGGAACAAGCAAGCATAAATCATCACGTAAACAATAACTTGAAGTTTTAACAGTTCATTAGGGAGCTACTTAATCTGATGTATGAGAGATTGAAATAAAAATAAAAGATGTTTTGGGGTTCTTTGCCCAAACTGGAAAAAAAAAAAAGGTGAAAGATGAATACTGACAGTGTGGATTCCATTGAATTACTTTCTCCAAGAAAGACCATGTACACAGTAAATGTTATTGGAACCCTAAAATGTTCCTATTTTTTTTTAAAATGAGACTATGAAGACAAAAGGTGCTTTGTTTGACATGATCATTCTTCTGTTATGCAGGCATCCATGATACCTCCCCCAGCTTCTTCAGGTGAGGAACTCTTCTCTGGGGCATGCTGCTACAAATACTTATGCGTTGGCTTCCCTTTTATGCATGTCGTTATTGAAAAGCAGGCGAACTATCTCAAAGTGGATATGCTAAGAACACGCAGCAAGTCAAAACAGTTACCTTTAAAGCCTGGTATAGAACTGTGGAAATCTGTTGCAGGGACAGAAATCCAATGAAATCTGTCTAGTAGATGTTTTTGATAGGATTTATTGGTTTAATTAATGTTGGCATACAGTATTGATGGAGTACTTGTGTTAAAATAGATCTTTGACAGCTCCTAAAAAATAGATCTTTGACTTGTCTATCCTAATAGAGAAGCCTTACAATTAGATGCAGTATTTTTTCATAAGTACTCAAAAATAAATCATTCAGTCTGGGACCTATTTTCAGGATTGCAATCTTCTTGGCAATGCCAGGTTGGCTCATTTTCAGGCTTGCTGATTTGAAGCTTATCAGCTTGAAACAAATAAGACAGACTGTTTGGAATATATCATTTTGTGTGTATGTGGTGTGTGGGGTATTTGTAGGTGGGCTCTCTTTGGCAAGGTGGGTTTTTAATATGTGTGAAACTCAGGCAGAAACTTATTTCTTGGGGAAGACTTCATCTAATCAGCTTGTCTCAATTTTTCATAATTTCAACCTATAAGTATTACTGAGAAGTTCGTGCTCTATCCATTGTGTAGACCAGATCTGGGTAAGATCTTTCTTAAAGTGTAGTTGTTGGGGGTTTTGTTAAGGCTGAAAATGGGAAGCTTCGTGTAGTGTAAACACAAATAATGGAAATGTCAGTTTGTAATGAACACTTTATTTAGCAGGCTGTAAGAAGCTTGTTTAAAAAGCTTATTTGTGGACTTTTGCTACTTCAGCTCTATGTAGGGTTTTTTGTGTTTTGGATTTGTTTGTGTTTGTTTTTTTTTTAAGGCCCAAAATGACTTTGGTCACTCAGGAATTGTTGGATGGCATGTGGTGTTATGAATTATTGATAAAGGCATGCTTATACAGCAGGTGCTAATGATGTTTCTGTGCCCACCATTTCAGTTCGGAAGCCACGATATGTCAGACGAGAACGGTCACTAGTGACGTCTGCCTCTGCTGCTATGATCTCTTCTTCCGAAACCAGGGTCAGCAATGTTTAGCCTTCATTCTTGACTGAGGACTTTATAAGTGTACACAGTGTCGAAGAAACTTTTTCTGAATCCACTGAAGTGCCAGGAAAACATCGCAAGCAGCTGACCTAAATGGAAGCCCAATTACTGTGTCAAAGGGTTTGTGCCAAATGTTAACAGAGAAATGAACTACTGCAAAGATACTGATGGCAGGCTACATCCAGTTCGGTGAACTGCTTTGGTGATCTTGAAATGCACTATTCCAGCTCTGTGGTTTCATTTGTCTCCTACAGATGCTGTGTTTAAAATCTTTAAAGAATCTACCTTTCTTTGGTACACTTTCAGTTTTGGCAAGTTCTTCTTCCTGTGTTGTGTTCTGTGTCCCCAGAGCTGAATGTCTCGGTGCCAACACAAAACACTGGGATTACTCAAGGATGTGGACTTGTTTGAAGGACCCACTTGTCAATGCTAACACTAAGTGCCACTGCTTTACCGTTGTAGGACAATATAACAATACTTAACATGCAGTATCCTTTTGAAGCAAAAAATGATGCCTCCTGGAGCATCCTCTTCAGTCTATGACATAGCTGGCCCTGGCTTTTAACTGTGAATATAGACCCACTATCCAGATACTGTTGTTCTTGGTGCTTTTGAAGGCTGTGGTCAGTATGGGTCCAATCCCAAGTGGGGGAATTCGTTGGGAAGCTTTTCCAATCGGCTTCAGCTCAGTCCTTGGACAGAGAGCCATTTGTTATGGCTTTGTAACTGATAGGCTGCTATGTCTGTCCTGCAAAGACTGGCTCCACTAGTTTCCTTCCCTGAACACGGAAGTGGAAGGGAAAGCAAAATACCTGCAGGGTGGCTGTGCATCCATTAGATATGTCAGTTGAGTCTTGAAATGAACTGGAAGGTCAGGTGAATTTCTGCCAATGCAATAAGGGGTTTCTTTGGTCAAGCCCTTCGTTAACTTGCCTGTCATCTGCAGGCCTGCACCTTATGACAGAGCTTATTGAAAGTCCCAGCCTAAAGAGCTCCCACTCTTAGATGCTTGTTCTTGCCCGTCTTATGCCAGCTGTGTGGCCGAGTACTCACTTGATCAGGAAATTAAAGTAGCTGTAAAATAAGGTTTTTTCCCTAGCATGGTTGACTCTGTTGCCATGTGAACACGTATATCAGCATAATGGGCACAATGGTATGGGCATAAGAGTGGGTGAATGGGAAATAAGTGAAAAACCCGAGGTCGCTAAATTGGTTGAAGTGTCACTGTCACCATATGTGAAATTATAACTATGCAGCTTGTGCATTCCCACCTGCCTGTGTTGCTGTTGCCTGTTTTGGTTTAGCTGGCACTCCAGTATGGGTCTATGCTCCTAAAATAACTTACTTGGAAGCTCTTCATCAGCATCTACTGGCATGAACATAAACTGGAACAGTCGGTTCTCTTTTTCAGGAAAATGTGAACATAACTGTCTTGAGCTGACATGACACCCATATGGAGAGTCCAAACCTTGTCATCCAGATTCCTTTTTCTCTGTGGTTAGAAGCTTATTCAAAGCTAGAAGATGAGAACTAGGATGGGAGGAGATATATTTATCTTATTGAATAGACCTGGTTTTATGTTCGTTTCAGTGCAGTTGTATTTACTTTTATCTCTCTCCTTACAAGGTAAGGAGATCTCTTGTAGCATCCAAACAAGCTAGGGCAAAGACTGGGGATAAAGAACAAACCATGAAGAGGCCCCGGCGCCAAAAAAAAAAAGCCTGAATTGCTGTACGGAGAAACTTACGATTTGTCTTTCTACCACAATGATAAATAAAATTTTTGTTCTATTGGACAAAACTAAAGACAGCAGACAATGTCGTTTTGAGACCCTTCAGCTTCCAATATGAAATGTGCTTTATAGTTCATGTGTTCCAAGTTTAGGAGGCGGCAGTTTTGTTTCTGTCATTTTGATGGTTTTTTATCTGTGTGCTGCTGTGATTTTCCACAGGTAGAAATTATGTCTGGAGGTCGTAGGTTTTTTTCCCTGAACTTAGTTGCTGAATATTTTCCTAACCGCTAAGGAAAAGGAGTAACTATGCAAAAAATGCCAAGAAACTGCACCTTTGAAAGCAGGGAGTTTCTGCTTGCGAATCTGTCAATGATAGTGCATTCTTGTATTGCTCAGTTGCTAATGTATTATTTCTGCACATAAATTATTGAAGGATCGTTCATGTCATTGTACTGTCTGAACCCTATCTTATCCTCAAGCGCATATTGTAACCTGGTTTAACGTCAAGCATCTAATGCTCTTACTTCTGTGCAGTCAAGTTTTTCTCAATGATAACTTCTCTCTTCCCCTTCCCACGCTTTTCCCTCTCCCCTCCAGCAGCTGTTTTAAATGCAGCAGATATTTTTACTATTTTTTTTTTGTGTTTCAGGAACTGTTCAGCTTTTGTGATTGCTGTCTGACACAGTGGACTCCTGGTCTAAACAGTTTCTCATTCGTTTGCACTGTCAAATTAAATATATTATGTGGTGTTTTGGTTTTCATCTCCCTTCAAAATAATAATGCATACCTATATATATTTTAAAAAATTGGCGTTAATGAACCCTGATATTTAATGTATTTGTATATTTTTAAATTGTGCCAAAATAAACGTATTTGAGCTTTTTTTTTTTGTAATGACTGTGGAGGTCATTCATGTGTTTCCTTTTCAAGCACAGAATGAAAGGAGCAAAATTAGCACCCGAAGTAGATCATTGTTTCAGCTCATGTGGCATCTTACCTCCACCAGAACTGAAGTTTAAAAAACAAAAAAAGAATGTCTGCTGAATGATCCCGCCCAGTTCTGCAGTAGGAGAGCCAGGCTGTTCTTCTGCAGACTATATTTTCACACCTTATAGCCATAACTGTATGGCAAAAGCTACCCATAATGGCTTTACCTGTAGTGGCGTGAGAATGTAGCTTTAGTAAATGACAGAATTTTTACATTAGTGTATGTTTCATTCAAAAAAGATAGGAGTAGCAAGAAAACTCTAAAAGAGGAGGCTGCTAAACAGCGCCAAACATACCAGAAGTTGAGATAATCGGGATGATTTCTTATCAGTTGAAGTGAAGATGATGGTCTTGGGTTTGAGGGTTTGGATATCTTCCCCCATCTGATCTCTGGTTAATTTTTTAAAAGTGTGTTGTTGTTCTCCTTTCCCTTCCCTCCCTGGGAATTTGGTACTCTTGTTGAACTTCTTTCTTACAAATGTATCTTGTGTTCTTAACTCTAGTTGCCAAAACAATCCATAATAACGAGAGCTGAGCCAAAGGAAATTGGGATGCTGAGCAATATGGTCCGAAATACTAGTAGTTAAGTTCGGCAAGGCTTGTTTCCCTCACAAAACTAGCTGAAGTAGCCTGATGTGTGAGAAAGATGCTGCTTTTAGTGAAGTATGCTGACGAGGAAGGATGAGCCAAATGTTTTAATGCCTATTGTGCATGCACTGTGGAAAGTCTAATAAACTTTGTTGTCAAAGCCAAGGTGACAGTGCCACATACAACGAGAAATTGACCTGGAAAATTATCCCACCGGGAAAGGAAGACTTAAAAGTGGATTTGTCAGTTAAATGGACTCTGACCACCATGCATGCCAAAATATAACAGCCTTTGGGATGAGGGAGTACTAAGTGTCCTTGCCATTAGTCACCCGACTGAATTCAGTAGGTGAAATTGGCAGCAAGTGAACTGGGGAGAGCCGTAAGTGGATGTACAACAACAGGGAATGATTTGAGACTGTATTTTGCACACCTGAGAGGTGCTGTCTCCCTTATCCATATGACACCATCTGAAGGTGAGTGCATCGTAGATGAAAGACTATGACAATCATTTCGTAAAACTGTAAGTCTAAAACCTTGTATTTCACTAAAATGTATTATCCAGTTATAGGCCCTCCAGAAGGCTGGTGTCATATGCATAAAGAAGGAAAGAGAAATGAAATTGCATGCAGACACTGTGAAGTATTTAACTGTGTAAAACTGCATGAAGCTTGCTCGATTCACTGATAAAGCTTTGTGCAAACAATGACTTGGGTTCAACCCATAGGTATTAATCAAAGTTCACAGAAACTGTGTTCTGAAGTTGTCTCGTGTCTTTCGCTGCCCTTTTTTTCTTTTTTTCCCCCCTCTTCACTGGCACCATCAAAAGCTTCTTGGTAATGTTGCTTGGAAATACACCTGGGATTACGGGCACAAGTCTGTAACTTCCTGACAGTAAGATCTGAAGGTTGAAAGCTGTTAAAATGTAGAAGAATAGAAAAGAACGGAAGAGTAGGAAAGAAAGTGGATGCAAAAGCTTAAGGCGCTCTCATTTACTTGAGATTTGTAGATAACTGGGCAGAGACGTTCAGGTGTGTGTGGCTGCACAGAAATGCTGTCTGCTACAAATGGCTGCGCGTAGCAGGAAAGTGGCTGTGCTGTGCCGAGCTAGTGCTTACAATGGTGTGATAGTAACTTTGATTGAGAAAACAAAGTTGTACCTGCTTGCACTCAGAACTAATTTGGTTGTCACTTTATGTTGTTTGAAAGAATGCACTTAAGATATAGTCAATATCTGAAGTGTGCTTGCATTGCTGTTGCTACCAACACTATGAGGCTTGTTGAAATGTCTAAAGGCTGCTTTGCATTTTTGTCATTTATTTTTAATGCTCCCTGGTGAGGGGAAAAAAAAATGAAGTGATGCAGTGTTTATCACTTTAATAGCCTTGACATATTTTTATTGTGAACTGATGGGAAGCAACAGTATTCAGATAATTGCACTTCCTGTTTCAGAGCCTGGTGATTTATGTCCCTTAGTAAAGCGTTAAAAGTGTTTTAAAATGATAGTTTCAATAAGATGCGATGCAGCTCTGAGGCATTTGCTCCAAATGATTAGGTCTTTACCATTAAGGTTGCTGTATTCTGTCACAGGACTAATACAGAAGGGGTTAGGTTTTAGACATGTCATACTGATTTTGTAATGAGTGTTGTTTATAAATAAGTCATCTGTTTTGTTGCAATTTTACATCCATCAAACTGTAATGTTCTCTTCTGCATCGCAATCCCAGTCCCTGCAGGAATGCAGTCATTTGGAGTGGAGTGCTCAACTTCCAAAAATGCTTGGGCTGTTCCACAGTGGTGTAGTACAGTCCATCAGCTCATCAAACTATTATAACTTGATGACAGTGCCTGTAAAACGCCAGTGTCTCTTTCTGATGGCAGTTACTCCCCTTTAAATACCAATGCGTAACTGTTCTTTCGTAGAGCGTGGTCTTTTCTTACAAACCTTTTTCTGCTACTTTCTCTCCGTTATCTCCATAGTGTTCACGCTGCAGGCTCCCAAGATACAACCTACAGTGGACAGGAGGTGACACCAACATTTGTATGTGCTCCTTACCATGTGAAGAATTCCTAGACTTATATAGTGAAATCTGAAACTTTCAATGGGGGTAAGGAAAAGGGAGAGTGCAAAAAGAGTTCATTTTAAATATTTAAATATATATATATGCACACATACACAAAATGACGTTAATTTTAAATGCTGCTCAGCCTATTTTTGGCAGAGCTTAAAACAGCTACAGAAATGTTTTTAGCAGTAATTGTGCCGAAGGTAATGATTTGGGAATAAGTTAACTATGGAGAGGCATCTCGTTTGCCCGCGAGTTTATATATTTGATAATGAACTGTTAGTTTATAATGTATTGAGAAATGAGCTGTTAGTAGTAAGGTTCAGGACCTTACTTAGACTGAGGGCACTTGCGATTAGATATGTTAAAATGAGGGGGAAAATGCTTTTCATCAGCATCTGCTGCCAATTCACATCATCCCAAATCATTACTGACTGCAAGTTTCTGACTGCTGTGAAATGGGTTTGGCAGTCCACTTCCCAGCACGTAACTGACCGTGTCCCAGGCCTCCAAAACTGGGACATTTGGTAATTTGGTCGATACTGCTGCTGCCCTCCCAGCAGAATTGCATCATGTCTAGTATATTCAAGAATAAGTGCGGGATTTGCGTTCCCCATCGCCATCACCCCTTTCTGTG
>VYZM01004414.1:521227-571602 GCA_013398915.1 Dromas ardeola | reverse complement strand
AAAAAAAAAAAAAAAAGGCAGTCGGTCATATTTCAGTGATGTTGGCTGTGCCGTGTCCTTTAAAATTACAAGGAAACCACAAATCAGTCTTGTCAGTGCAGAAATTAGGGATGAGACAGAGGATTCTTCAGGTCTTGGGACCTCTATCACCACAGAATTATTTTTAGTATGACCTTATCTGATAAGGCCAAGTTTGCACAGAAAGGTGCAAACAGTCCTTCAGTAGCTTTGCTGCTGCCCCGGTTATAAGTTAGCAGGATTTGAACAAATTCTCCTCTAAAATCTCTATGGCCTTTATAGCGTGGAAGTGTGCCCATGCTCACACATCCATCTGAGAGGCATGGGTTCTTGTGAGCTCTGTGGGCAAACAATCCCTGAGTCAGTGCTGGCTTTTCTCCTGCTGGCTCGGCAAGCTGGCAGGAGCTAATACACAGTTTTACACGTCTGTCTAATGAGAGCTACATGTGTACGGTCCTGAGTCTCCATACTTCACATAGCTATGAAATTAAACCGTTGGGAACCTTCGTCACATTCAGCAGAAGTCAAAAAAGCAGTAGGTGTGATTAGTTTAATGTTGTGCTTTGAATCCAAGCAGCTGAGAAAAGGCATGCTCTGCAGTGCTGTGCTCTCTCGCTAAGCCTTTAGCATCCACACTGACTTAGCTTTCTATTGCTTGTGCTGACGAACTAAATAGACGAAAGCTTGATAACAGCTTTCAGTTATGGAGCAGTTGATACAAATTGCGATAATCAATTTGTACGTATGTGCCATCAACTGAATGAAGTAAAACATATCTTCATTCTCAAAGGAATAGGTTGAACCTGCAGTTCTAGGGGTCAAATACCTGACAAAATGCAAAGAGCACTACTAAAAGGTTAAGTATTACTTGAACTGGATGCTCACTTGATGAGAGTTTATGGTCTGTATCTTAACTAAAGAGACAGTTAAAGCAGGGGAGGATGAGATTTTACTCAGGCCACATAGTTACATTTCTATTGCTGGAGTGATAAAGGCAATTATCTGGATGGAATATGGTGTTACACACTGCAATTCGGTATGAGATTAAACCTCATATCTTGACTTTGATTGTGCCCTGATTTCTTGGTGTAGTTTGTGTTCCTTAGGTCCAGTGGCTGGTGTCACAAGCCTAGTACTGATCTTTCTGTAGATGTTTTTAAGTTCGCTTTAAGTATTATTTCCATGACGCTAACTTCATCAGACCCTTCTGAATTTTGTAGTGGAGGGTTTGTTTTTGGGTGGTTTTTTTTTTTGAGGGGGTGGGATGGTGGTGGTGCATGGGGTGTAGTGTTTTGAGTTTTTGTTGTTGTTTTTAATACATTCTGGGTCATCATCTTTTAGATCCCCAAGCAAGATGCATCGGAAAAATAGCTTTGGCTTTTCTATTGAGTTTGCACAGGCTAATCTGAATCTTGAAGAGTTTGGAGTGTCCTATGTGCAGATTTCCATAATGTGAGTACAGAGGTAGAGCGTCCCAAACTGTGGGACAACCCCTCCTACCAGTAGAAGGCCAAGCAGAGGAGGATCTGGGATGCTGAACATCCTGTGCTCACCTAAGCACAGGCGGTCTGAGTGCTCCATGTTGCATTGCCTGTTTGACATGTGTGGCTTTTTGAGGCAGCGCAGTAGAACTTTAGCAGGCTCCAGGTGATATTTGGTGGTGTATGTGAAGGCTTCTCTTTGCCTGCGAGGCAATAAAGATTGACTGCAAACCCTGCCATGCTTACTCCGCTCAGGGCCGTCCCTGCTCTGCAACCTGTCACTGGGCAAAGCAAGCCTTGAGAATTAACTGGAATCAGTGTTCTGGAAGTGGTCTTCAGCCGAGAGAGGCCAAGTCACCTGCAAGGCTGGGGAGCGGTATCTTGGGAAGCTGCAAAGAACAGAGGTTTGTGGTAACTTGCCAGGGGCTGTGAAAGCACCTTTGTGCCTGCCCTTTTAGCTGTAAGGTTGGTTTAGCTGTGTGGATCTAACCTGCCTGCCCGCCTTCCCTTGGCCTGAGCTTGCCTGGAGCCTTCCCTTGGCTCTTAAGCTGGAGAGGAGCTTTTTACAAGGGCGTGTAGTGATAGGACAAGGGGTAATGGCTTCAAACTGGAAGATGGTAGACTTAGATTAGATCCCAGGAAGAAATTTTTCACTATGAGGGTGGTGAGCCCCTGGCCCAGGTTGCCCAGAGCAGCTGTGGCTGCCCCATCCCTGGAGGGGTTCAAGGCCAGGTTGGACGGGGCTTGGAGCAACCTGGGCTGGTGGGAGGTGTCCCTGCTCCGGGCAGGGGTTTTGGAACTAGATGGTCTTTAAGGTCCCTTCCAACCCAAACCATTCTATGATTCTCTTGTGGGAGCTGCCAGCAGCTGCAGAGCGTGGGGGTGGGGGGGGGGGGGCTGTGAAGTCCAGCCAGCCCTAGGTGTGGTAGGCAGCTCTGGTTTGGGGCACACTTTAGTTTCTCTGTAGGTTTGCTCTGTGTCTGCCCGGGTGTTTTTAATGGCTTGTCCCACTGCAGTAAAGCAAGGCTGCCCGCTGGCTTCAGGCAGCTGGAAAGCAGGTCCTAAATCCATCCAGACAAAAATGTTTTTAGGTTGAGTACGCAGTATATTTTCTTTTTTTGCCCCCAAAAGAAACAGCAGCAGAATTTAAACCACCATTTTCCTGGCATTTAGCTGTGCTTTCTGGACAATCTCTTGTGTCTGCACTTGCATTTTTTAGGGTGAGGGAGTGTGTCGAGAGAGCAGGAAAAACATAATTGGTGAATACTCTTCTCTAACGTGTTGCTGACGGGTGGCATCAAGAAAATTACTGCTGGGTGATGTCACTCTTCTTCCAAATGCACTGCTTCGTTTGGACTTTCTTTTGCTTTTGAATCGGTCTCCAGTTGGGTGATGTCTTTGTGTGGGCCTGGCTTTATGAAACACAGATAGTCCTGGGCAAAATGGCTCGGGGCTTTTTTCCAATCCTGGGAAAGCACGTCTTGCTGACTGGAAACCCTTTTCAAATGTATTTACTTTGGCAATCCTGAATCTGAAAGGGTTGCTATTTTGCAGTTGGACTTCCTTTATGTTTTACATAATTAGGAAGACAGGTTTCATCAAAATAAGAGGGTGATGTTTTCTTAAACTCCCTGGGAAGTTCAGTCAGCCCAATGCCGATGATGGTTTTATGCTCCTGGTAGAAATCTAAGTCTGACTCACAGAAAGCAATGGTGTAATTCTTTGTCTAGGTTTAACATTCTCAAGCTTGAAGACGGGAAGTGAAAAAGAGGTGAAAAAAGATTAAGAAGACTTAATGGAGAAGTATTTCTGTTGCAATTATATGACCGTGGGATATTTTACTTTTCATTTTCACTGCCTAATCTCATTTTGGTAAGGCAGAAAATAGCCGAATGCCCTAGCACCAGGAGCTGTATCAGTCAATCATTTAGATATCAATATTCCAGCACTCCAAATTAGGTGAAGGGGAGATGGTTAGTTAATGTAATTGATTTAATGCTAATTACAAAAGCAGGGGGGAAGAATAATCCCTGGCACCTGATTTGGATGTCCTGGATTTAGCCTCTAGCCAGGGAGTGCTGTGCTAATGTTGCTGGAAGGTTCTGTTATATGCTCTTTTGACTTGGGCACTTAGTTGCCAGTGTTGAAATCTTTACCTTGCCTTTGTCCTTCTCTGGAGTTTGTGTTGAAGATGCTGTTAATGAAGATGCTGCCTGCCCTGCAAGCAGCTGTGAATATGGTATGGAAAGGAGCAGTGGGCCAGTGCAGCATTGATGTTGGATACCTCTGCAGGTGTCGAGTCTAAGAATCTCAGGCAGGGTCCAGATTCCCGCACTGTGAAAATTAGAATTGTGAATAACTTGCTGGCTCCTGTCTTAGTGGTCTCAGCCATGGTCAAAGATCAGGTAGGCTACCAAGTGGGATGGATTTTATTGCCTATAAGGCCCAAATTTTTGCGCTAGCAAAGCAGTAGGTTCTGATCATATTGTTGCTTCTCTGTTCTCAGAAGCACTTTCATTCTCTACAGGCTGTCAGTCATTCTGGCAGCTTTTAGCAGCTGTAAGTGAGCATCCATTGTTAATTACTTTTTCATCAGTTTTCGAGGAAGATGGCAAAGATCCTAACTAAGTTAATTGCATGATAGATTAGGGTACGCTCTGAACCACACAGAGTATTTCACGGCTGAAAACCTTTGGAGCATTAGCTTTTTTCCTCCTTTTTTTTTTGAAAAATAATTAATTAATAAATAAATAAATTCAACTTCAGTACAATCTAAAAGAAGCACTGTTTAAAAAAAAAAAAGTAAAATTAACTACCCAGAGAAGCCAAGACATTCCAAATGGAAGTTGATGCTCCAGTCTACTAAGTGTACTGTTGTAGTTCTGCATTCATAATGTGAGAGACATTTTAATTGTTACAGCTTGAGAGGCATCAGCTTAAATCTGCTCTAAACAATACTTTTTCTTTTTTTGTGTATATATGTATATCAGTTACCACTTTAAAAGCCCATTGGAGCACGGGGTAAGGATTTAGGCTGGGCAAGAAACATGGCAATAGAGAACTACATCAGGCTCTCTGTACTCAGATAGCATTGGTGCAAGCTTGCAGCAGCTTTCATGAGCTGATGAGTTTGAAGAGTGTTTACGTGCCTGTTGATATGAATATTGTCTTGAAACTATTGTTTGTGTTGCACTTGGTGCCTTAGGTCAGGGTTGGGAAATGTAGCCTGCAAGCTTCACCCTCGTTCTCTCTTACCCCTTCCATTGTGCTTCAGCGTTAGAGTTACTGTGTTATCCTCAGAACAATACCCAGAATGAATGAGAGCACGTTGCTTTTCTGTACAGATTCACGGTGACTGCAATGCAAGAGTCTTTTCGTAGGCGTTCCTCATTGACCTTGAACAAGTTACTTGAGAACAAAAAGGCAGCATTATTTTCAGACTTACTGGAGAGCACATTAAGGGCTGGGAAGTGCTCAGGCACTACAGAAGTGTGTGAGGTGGTATCTAGGCTTTCTAGCTATATGGTGTTAGAAAGTGCAATGCAAACACGGAATTTAAGCACCACTTGAAAACTCAGGGAATGAGGAGTAAATGGGAACAGCTTCAGACTTACACGCCTAAGAGTGTCATCTCGCCATAGCGCTCTCTGTGAGCCCATGTCCCTGCCCTCCTTGACATACCTGAGTCCTGTTTTACCTGCAAAGGAATGCTGAAGTACTGGTGAAGAAAGAGTGTGAACAGGAAGATCTGTTAACAAGAGCGACTTATCCTGAAGCTTGCTAAATCCAGTGCTAGGCCAACAATAGAAGTCAGGGGAGGGAGAGAGAAAAACAATAGTTAAAATATTATTACTCCACAGGGAGCCAGGTCACAAAGCAAACACTTGAGGGAGGTGGCTTTTTCTTGGGGAGTTGTAGTCGCTTATTACTCTATGGAGGACTGCTGTACTCTGTGGCAGAGATTCCTGTTGGGAGAACGGACTCTGGTGCTGGTCTGAAAAATGGGCAGGAGGTCTGGAAGATGATAGGTAACATGCACATTGTACATCAGGCTCCTAAGACCATGAGTTGCAGGCTTAAATCAGTACTTAACATGTAACTGTTTTGAGATAGAAAGCAGATTTTTGCTCTCCCATATACTCAGGGTGATTGTTTGACTTTCTGACTCTGTCTAAAGGGCAAAAAGCCATACCCCTCGCTTAAGGGATGCTCCAGCCCAAATTCTTAGTAGATCTGACATGAGTAGGTCTGTGATGAGGGGACTGGGTGCCTTAGCAGAAAGGATGTGATGTGCTAGTTTTATTATTGTATGCATTCAACTCTCTATGGACTTCCAAAATGAGGAGGATCATTGAAGCTTCTTTATGATATTGCTGTTTGTAGATTATTATGTTGCATTTGAAGCATTGCCTGCACTTGTTGTTCAAAGTTAGAACAAAGCTGTTTTGTTGCTCCTGGTGTTTAAAATGCCCGTCTCTATAAATTAACTGCAACTATATCAGCAACGCTTAGGATCTTCTCTCTTATATCACAGCAAACAAGTGCTAATTAGTTTTTTAAAGCTTACTTAGCCAGGCTGCTACACAGCATCTCCAGATGCATCAGATGGGACCCAACGTCAGACCCAAGGGTAGGAGATTAGGGACAGACTCAGTCTTGGGACCAGTGTGGTTTGGTGTTTTAGAGTATAGCATGTATCGAGAGGATTTCTCTAGCTGTCCACTGGATTTAGGTAACTGAACTAAGATTTGGCCTGTAACAGCAGAGGTGCCCTTGTGAGTGCACTGATTTTACTGAGGCTAGACAAGCTCAAGGACAGAAGAGGATTTGTCCTTTATGTCTGTCTTTCTGGGCAAAGATTCTAGCTATTGGTATCCGGTTGATAACCTGGTACCTCTGCAAATCTTCCGAGTATTTGGCAAGGAAAAATGAAGAGTCTGAGAAGCTCTGTGAGACTGGTACCATATGTGCACATAATGAATCTGGAATACCCGCTCTCACCATAGAAAACAATGAAATTGGATTATGTTTATTGTCTGGGTACAACCTGGGAGTCTTACATGCATTTTCCTGAAATAAATGCGTGTGAGGAAAGATCATTTCAGTGGAGAATCTGTGACATTCCAGCCCTAACAATACCGATAGCAGGATCTTTCTGAAAATGTGTAATCTTAGGTGGACTTTTTCTGTGGGAGTCTTATGCCCTGTTCTTCTACGCCAGAACCCTGTCAGTTGTCTTTGGCTTACCAAATTGCGTGTGAGCAAATTGTGCTGCTCACCAGCTTTCTGTATTACACAGGGACCTCTCGTCTGTCACTGCGTACTGGGTTTATGAACACCCCCCAAAGGCCAGGTGAGCTGAGATTGATGCTGGCTTTTCAGCTTAGCCACTAACAAGGAACTCTTTCATCTACCGTGCATTTTTCACCCTACCCCTTTCTAGTACAAGGCGGTTCCCGCTGCCTCAGGCACTATCTGTGAGGGCTGTCTGATTATTCTTGCTTTTACCAGCATCCCAGTAAATATTGGTTGAAGACAAGGTGTATATTACTGAGGTGCCATTTTACAGCACACCACGCAGCTCTTTATTGCTGGGTGACACAAAGTCCGGACCATGACCTTTGGAAAGCTCTCACTCTCCCCTAAGGAATTTCACCAGTAAATCACTGACTTTTCTTGATGATTATTGCAGTTGAGCAGTGGGGAACAAGCCCCCTGCCTAACTTTTTTTTTTATAGCATTCTATCCAGTGAAGTATCAGATCTCTGGTGGTGGCTATCACTTGGTCTGTGTGTCCCAAAAGTTAAATTCTATTTAAAATCTTAATACTGGAAGCTTCCATTTCCTTCAAAACTGCCTTGGAGCAACTGTCAAACTGTTTTAAGTTTGATTTATGAAAATCATGATTTGTGCCAGCTATGAGATCCACTTTATGCCTTACATACTTTCCATGTGCTATCTACGCTTTGCTAAAATGCACCTTCTAAAGACAAGGAGGTGAATGAAAATTTTCCCTCTCCGAAACAAAACTTAATTTCAAGAGTCCTCATGCAGGAGCAAATTGAAAAAAAGAATAACAATGCTTGCTGGAAGGGCAGCTTCTGCCCCTTCTGGAGGTAAGACTCTTCTCTGCTGTCATAGTATCTAACCAAATATAGCTCAAAGCAAATGCTAGTCCCACTCACAAGCGCTCTCACTCATGGCTTGTTTCTAAGAATGCTCCTCTTGTTTAAAAGAGCTAAATCAGTCTGAAAACAAGTTTTACAGCTAAATCACAGGGAAGAGATGGCTGGAGATACTTGTTCTTGTTTACATTTTAAACACTTTGTAACTGCGTCAGTTCTTGAATGAATTTTCTTTAACAATGATGGCTTGAAGAGATAAGTGCATTCTTTATAACCCCTGACTTATACAAGTAAACAAAAAGCTGGTTATGACCAGCATGGAAACAGGACCTGTCCTGTTGCAGCGAAATCACGTTCCAGCCAGATCTGCAGTTCTTGGGCTCTAAGAACAATTTGCCTAAAAGAGCGAGTGGGTAGACTCAGGCAGTATGTGTGTTCCTTTGTTCATGCGTATCTGAGGAGCAAGGGTTCTGATAAGCTTCTAGTGCTAATAGTGTTTACCGTAACTAAAAGGAAAGGATCTTTTATTATGTTCATGTTACATGAAAACTATAGGACGGCTGTGATGCTGAGTGCATAAAAGCTGAGATGTGTGCAAGAAACTAATGCTAGTGATTGTTGTTTGTACCACTTTGTATTTTTATTTGCTTATAGATCTTTGCTGTCTCTTTCTTTTAAAGTAAAAGCTGTAGGCTGATACCGATAGCCAATTCTGTCTCTAATGTGTATTGTAGTACAAACCTGCATTTCTGCAGAAGGCAGGTGATGGCCCACGGAAACAGGGTGTCAGGTATTGAGGACTTCATGTGGCATGTTTTTTCCTTGGACTGCTGGTGCCCTTCATCAGGCTGTGGAAGAGAGCTAATTCCCATTTTTACAGAGCAGGAGACTTTTTGTCCGCGCAAGCCCTCTGGCTTAGACCCCAGCAGTTTTGATTTCCAGTGTCTGTTCAGCAGAAGATGGATTGTGTGCTGAAGCACCTCACTGAGCCCTCACACCCCGGGGCTCAGTCCTGCTCCCCTTTAGAGTTCAGAGGGAGTCAGGAGGGCTCCAGAGCGTTACTTCCACCAACTCGGCAGCGTTTCCTCCCAGAGCTCATACATCTTGCATCTGTGAAGTGGGAGGTGGGGCGTATTGTAGAGGAGAGGTTGCTCTTTATTTGATGTTCCCATGACTGTTGCTCCACCTCTTCCCCATTGTTCTGCCAGCACATAACAGGGCTTCTTTCTGGTTCTGTGTTGGAGGCCTCCGCTTTTCCTGGGAGGTGCGGAGTCCTGCCGTCGTATTTATATGCAGGAAGAAAGGCAAGCCTGTTCAGTCAGACAAAGCCGGCGTTGTGCTACATGCTCCAATAGAGGCTTGTCAAAGGCTTCGTGCTCTAAACATCCCCTGGGCAGTGCTTGCTCAAAAACCCCAGGCAGCTGGACAGAGTGAGTGCCACTTGCGTGAGGATTCTTTGTCTGCAGGGGAAGGAGAAGGCAGTCTCTAATCAGAGTTTAATACACTCTGCTACCTGCTGGAGTTGGTGTCTAGTGTTTCTAAAGTGTGCTGTAAGAGCTCTAAAGAGGAGAGGAGGATGTGATAGGAAGCAATTGTACAGAAGCAACAAAAGCGATAAAGGAATGCTGCCCCTGCTCCCAGCTGATAGAGGCTCTGGACAAAAACAGGCAGGGGGCCTTAAAGCCTGTTAATGCTGAAGTTGTAAGAGATTTTCTCCATTTCCCTGAGGTTCTTGCCTGTGCGATTGCCCCAACTATCTTGATTTAAAATATCTCCTTGGTAGACTTCTGGGGATGTAGAACTGTCTGGTAATTGGCATAGATCAGCTATCAGAGGTTTTTCCTCTCAAAGAACAGCTAGTTCTTTGAGAACTAGCTTTTTCACCATTTTTCATCCATTAGTGCAAACTGTACAGTCTTAATATATCCTGCTAGCATGCTTTGGAGGAACAAATACCATTTTCTTAGCAGAGGACACTTGAAAGGAAGCCATGCAGTACAGCACTTTCCTTGTATGCTTATTTGTGTTTGTTTGCATCATATTGGTTGTTGGATGTGCAAGACTTTTGTAGAAGCTTTTTCTGAAAGCTCAGGTTCCCATGTTTCTACAAAGTTTTCTTCCTTTTCAACCAATAGTAAATCTGGTCAGCTACACCAAAAACTTCCAGTATTGTTTTGATGGGGATTTGACAAAGTTTAGCCTATTTCCGATAGCAGTAAAAGTTTTGTGCCAGAGTTAGTTCAGAAAGCACTGGGGTATCTTATCATCACCATTGAGTAAAACAGAGATCCTGTGTGTCATGTTCTGGACCACTCTTCCTTAAAAAACTGCTCCTTGTCAAAACTTTGCCATGCTCTGAAGAGAGGACTCATTCTGCAGAGCCTTCCTGGGATAGTAAGTGGTATATGGGTGACACCTTGTGGTACGTGGCATAATCTCAAAATTCCACTTTGTCTGGCACATCTGCAGAATGGATGCTGAACTGGTCCACTGCTCTCAGCTCTGTGATGAAGTGGGCACACGCCAGCCTGATGTATTTGTTGCCAAAATTTCATTGCTTGTTTGCTCCCTTAAAGCCAAAGTAGAAGCAGCTGATGGAGTTTTCCCAGTGCAGAAGCTGCTAAAAAAAAAAAAAAAAAGAGAATCACATCTTTGGCTTTGGAATGTGCTGGGTGCCACTCCAGAGCTGGTTTTTTGCTCGTTGTAGCACCTCACAGCAGTGAAATGGCAAGGCACGAAGTATTAAACATTAAAAAGAATCCAGTCTTTCTGAGTAGCAGTCTCCAGATTACACTTTTATAGCAGGTCAAGAATCAGTTCAGCAGAAGTATTTGACATTTTAATTGGCTTGGTTGTGAGTAATTTTGAATATGTGCACCACAGATATAAAATAATGGTGGTTGCTTTATTTTTCATTACAGATTATTTCCTCATTCTACAATACAATTTCAGTAAGAAAATTTATTTCTGATTGAGAGAGAGGGTGGTAAATAGAATCTTATTATCTGTTCTCATGATAGGAGAAAGGCTTTATGTTGAATGAGGAAAGAAAAAGCCCTAACGTTGCATTTAATTTTAGTTTGCAACCTATCAAAAGTCCTCTACTTCATGAGAAATTCTCAATTGGAAAATATAACAAAGAGAACAAGTGGGGAGGTAATATTTGAAAATCTAATTCAAAGCATATGCTGCCCTCAGATAACACAGCAAGAGCTAATCTGTTCCTACAGGTAAATATTCTTTCAAGAGATTCGGAGCTGAACAGTGATTAAGATGAACCGAGCGTGTAATTTCATGAATTATCCACGTTCCCACTTCAGATTCAGCAGAGAGAGTGCTTTATCTAATTCCAAAAGGGAGACAAATGTCTGAACTGCTCTCTGATGGAACCTTCATTATCTCCAGTGTTCATTTTTGAAACAAATTTTAATTCTCAATAACACTGTTGGCTTGAAGGCTTCTAAATTTTGGCAGAGCCCTGAAACTACAGTTGATAACAGTGTAAGCATACCCCAGGTGAATATGCTTTTTAGTTTGAGTTTCTGTTCTCCTGTGTGAGTATCTGCCCCACCAGGAGTGAAGGTCAGTTAAACGCAGTGGATATAAGTTACTGACGAGTTGCTAGAACTGATTTTTTTTATTCAGCAGAGAATAGGGATGTAAGCAAACCAATATATGTGATGTGAAATGCATCAAATTAAACTGTAAAAAAAATAAGTGCATTTGGAAGGAAAAAAGTCTTTTCTCTGTGTGCTTTTCTGTGGAAAGCAGGATTTTTCTAAACAAAAGGTGAGTAGATATGAGTCTTCTGACACTGGACCACTGCAGAGATGTGTGAGATGGGGTGATGGACCTCGTTAATTGAGATGTGGCTAATCAACAGTCGCAGTACTTCTTTTGCCCAGTTATTGGAACAGCCTATGCAATCTAGAGCATGAATGTTCCACCCGAAGGGACCCAGTGCCCTCAAACACAGGACAGCTGTCAGTGTTGCCAATCCCAAATGCCCACAGCCACACAGATGGCTGCTGCCTATTCAGCACCAAAATGAAGCAGGAACCTTCCGAGAAAGGTTTAGGATCCAGCTTGTGTGTGTCTGATATGAACTGAGCACTCCAGCCCTACATGCTGAGATCCTAGGACACCTAAAACTGTAATATAAATGGAAGGGGTGCCCTTTTCTTCTGTGGTGGTTGTTTCAGGCCGGAGAAGGCTTTGTGATGTTCAAGCCTAGAAGACTTGGTAGTCTTGATATGCCGGTGGTAGGCTTTAGCGGTGGCCTATTTTACCGTCCTGCTGTCTTAGCCACAGTACTCTGCTATTGCCTTACCTTTTATTCCGACCTTATTCTTTCAAGAATGTAACCCCTGTAAAAACATAATCTGTAGCGAGAGACAGCCCACTGAACTAGCGGTGCTCTAAACTTAGAAGATATTACACGAGCCTTTGGCAAAAGGTTAGCCAGGCACTTGCTATTCAGGAGTTGACTACCATGAAGGAAGAACATAAAACCAGTAATCTACATATTGTAGCTCTTCCTTGGTGCTGTCTCTAAAATTAGTTCTCTGTATACAGGAGTTGTGGTAATTAACACTTTTATAAGGGAGTAAATGTTTAATATGACTGTTTAATAGTGCATGTTAGGCTGATAAAACCCACTTTAAGAGCCTGAGTGTCCCTGCTGCTGCTTCATTTCTTTTTAGCATTGATAAACCCAGAGGGGATCCTGCTGCAGCTTGGACAGTGGATTTTGCCATGGTATCTCCATGTATTTAGCGCATGTGCCACGGGGCAGATTGCGGGTGGGAGAATCTTGCTGGGAAAGTCACTTCAAACTTTCTGCAGACCTCTTCCCTGATGGTGAATCCATGCTGTTTTCCTCTTTGTGTACTACTGTGTTGGTGGGAATTTTGCAGAACGTGAAACAGTTAATGTATGTGGACTCTCACAATTAATAATCTAAATGATTAAGTGAAGATGGAAGAATAAGGACATCCCTCTACTGCATATGAATTTATGCAGAGCGGGAAGCAGGTATTTGTTGGTCTGCCTCGAAACCGAGACCAACAAGTCTGTTGTGGAGCTGGTCTTGTCCTGAATTTGGCAGCTAATTGATCTTTGTTAGAAGGTGGATGCAGCCGCAGCTTGAAAGGAAAGACACAGAGCAGATAAGAAAGTCTTTGACCTACAAACCTGGTCCACCGTTGTCAGGATTGAGTCTTGGGGATGGTTTAGCAAAGCGTGGTTATTTAATACTTGGAGGATTCAATAACAGAAAACATTTCAGGTAGTAGGCTAAGCGTAAAAGCTTGGGGAAGGCATCTTGTTGAGTCAGTGCCCAAGCAGAGTGTGTTGCAGCTGTGGTTTTTTCCCTGACACAGCTGGAGAATCCCCTTTGAAGGATGACGGTCCCTCAGAGGCCGCTCAGGCCATGTGCAGACTGTGCCTGAACTGGTGACGGCAGCAAGGGTACAGCTGCTGGTTGCCGCACTGGAGCGGGGCTGGCACTTCCATGTCTTCAGATTTAAGGATAGTGAATGCAAGTGTATTTTTTCCACGATCAGTGTGATTTTTTTTATTATTTTTTTTTTCTTTCTTCCCCACCTCCGCTCCTTGTGGGAAGACAACCTCTTGGGCAGCCAGACCCTATCTGTCTTGAGACTGGAGGAGGAGGATTGTGAACTGTTCAAAAGCGTTTTTCAGTTGTAGTACCAAAATACGCTTTCTAGGTCTGCTACACTGTTTCTATTGCAATGCTGGGACTGGTGTGCTATATTTATGACAGAAAGCCAGCACTTACTGGGCAGGGAAGCATAGGTTAACTTACTGTTATTATTAAGCAATGTTACTCCTTTGAATTCTGTTTCCACTTTCAGGAAGTATCAAAACTGATTTTGGAAGAAATGGAGTTATAACCTGAGCTAGCTGGGGGACTTTCTCATGAACTATTTTTCATTATAGTGCTGTGTAATGTATAAAACTGCTCAGAAAAAGGGAAATAAAGCACCATTCACGTCAACACTATAAAATATGCTTCTGCAAATCCCATTTCACATCTGTTTGCTTAACCCCATGGACACAGTTCTTTAACTCTTTTAAGTTATTCTCATACTGAAGAGGATAGCGGGTAGAGTTGAATGATAATGAAAAAGCTGACGTGGAAATAGGGGATCCCTAAAGGTCAGACTAATGAACAGATGAGGGGATTAACACCTCTCCCCAAGTGAACTCCAGTGATCTGTCAGGAGGCTGCAATAATGTAGGGCTTGTAGTTCAGAGAGTGGTTCAATTAGGCAGTATACAGTACAATTAACTGCCTGCAATTAGAATGAGTGCCTTAATTACTATGTTTACATTTTGCAACCTCTCTGCTCTGATCAGACAAAGCCTTCTCTGCATATAAAGCTGGGCGTAAACATTGTGCTTTTCACTTTTGTTTCCCTACCATATGCTAATTTCAAGATCTAAGATTGAGTTTTGGCAAATTATTATCTATCTCAAATAACATAATATAAAGCAACAAAGGCAGCAAAGTTTTGACAGTTGTTTTGGTCTGCCTTTTGCCTTTATACTTAATGGATATGGATGTTTGCTAATCACTTCGCATTCATAACTATTCCTCCAAATCGCAAGCATCCATAAAATGGACTGTAAAGCCTCTTAAAAGATATTTTGTCTGGAGTTGCTTTCTTTTCCCTAAGCACTTTGCTTAAACAGGGATGTTTGTCTGCTCTTACAGGCAGGAGGATATTTTTTTTTCTCCTATCTCAAGCGGCTGCTGTCTAAGGCTTGTTTCCAGGGTGTTTCAGAAGTTAACAACACAATATCCTCAACTCCTTTGTGGTGTCAGATTTGGCTTTTGAAAATCCAGAACTCCCACACTATGTAAGTTTGGTTAATTGGCTTGCTCTATACCTGGACCAGTTTACAGGTATGGCCATCCAAATATATATCATATCTAATACGAGATTCTGAGATATTTATACATCCACTGAATGGAACAGAGCGCCCTACGTTGCTGTACTGTAAAATGAATTGCTTACACTATGAATTCAGCTGTGAAGGTGAGACAAACTAAGTTAACATTAAATCCAAAGCAACTGATAAAGCAGTCCAGTAGATCACAACATCTATTCCCTGTGTACAGAATAGTGGAAAGAGCCACGAAGGAGTTCAACATACAGATGATGACTTCTTTAGAAGATGCATAATTACTCCAGGAGGTGTCTGGTATGCCAATTTTTTGAAATCAGATTTACTTAAAGCTGCAATATTTCCAGATGACAGAACTGCACCCCATCTGTTAGCAAACGTTTTTGATAAAAAGCTCTAAAGACTCTTCAATTTTTCCAGTAAAACTCCGCTGCCTACAGGTGATTAACTGGGAACAGACCCATAGAGAAAGCTGGGCCAGGTAGTGTCTTGCTGGATTGCACACCTGAGGCTCATCAACCTCACCACCAGGTATCAGCAAGTATTAATAATGCCAAAGCTGTAGGGGCTTTCACTTAAACCAGTTTACCTGCGCAGTGTTTCTTTTGAAAAAGTAACATCTTGAAAAATGATGTGATAAGGGAAGGTATTCTTCCTGTCCTTCGTAAGCCTATGAAGTTAAGAGTTTTGTGGAGCACATAGTGGGGAGAAAGGGAGTCAGCCTTTCCAGCCAGTTCACGTGAAGATGCTGGAAAGCTAAGCTAACATACATGGGTTCATGTACCTTCATAAGAAGAATGAGGCCTGCTCTTTTAGCTTTCATATCTACTCAGCCCATCTCACTTACAAGAAAAGATGATTCTTTGCTACTTTTAGTTAACTTATTTGTTTGTTATCTTCAAATCTTTCATGTGAACTGCTTTTGGAAAGCAACAGTTGTTTAAACTTGCATGATTTAATTCAACTTTGTGTTGAATAAGAGCCTTCATGCATTTCTTTTCTGATTCCCTCTACTTCTGTCTATTACGTGATAGAATATGCTCAAAAATTATTATTTTTTTTTTTAGTGCTGTGAGTGTTGCCATTGTGAGAAGCGGGAAGTCAACAATTGCAAATCAGTAATTATTATTGTCTGTGCTTTGCCCTGGAGAACAGATGTGCAAACAAGTATTGAAAACCAGTGGGGAAAAACCAGATGTTAAGTCGAGCTCTCTTCCCTTTGGCCTTGTGCTAATGACACTTTCAGGTGTGTGGGCCAGCTAAATGCAGAGAGCATAATACCGGCTCGTCTCATCAGAGATGGTCTTTTCTTTATTCAGAGGTTCTGCTCCAAATGTTAAATCACTTAAAGCTCGAGGATATTTATGTCTAGGATTATTTGAAGGCCTGTGTTTGCCGTAGGTTTGTTGTTGGGGTTTTTTTAAATGTTTTTTAATATTGTTTCTCTGTATTCTTTATTGTAAAAACTCTGCTGGCAGCAGTGGTCTCTATTGCAGTTGTTTTATCCTCAGCTGATAAATGAGAGTATGAGAGAGGCTGATAGGCAGTGTGTGCAGCAGAAGTTCTGTGATACTTCAAGATTTTGGGAAGGAGAGGAAAAGCAGCGTGTGTAAAATGTGTCTCATGATCAGCGTATTAGGAAATAAAAATTGGTACTGTTCCCATCAAAATGCAACAGGTGACATCCTGTGTCACCTGACATGCTATGTCACCTTCATGCTTTTTGCATGTATCTTGTCATCTTACCAAACTTCTACCAAAGACAAAAACCCGTTTCATGAAGACCCATCGTCTTACTTGGTTGCTTGAACCTCTTCCTCCTGCCAGCTCTGCTCACTGCTGGAGTCTAGTGAGGGCTAGAAATTCTGAATCGGAGGGAACACAATGGTTAGCTACTCCAGTCCCTTTTAAACAACAAACCCTGACCCTAAACTAGCGATACCCACTTCACTTCCAGTTGTATTAGGACATGTCTTCCTAGAAGACACCCAGACTTGATTCCAAAGATTTCAAACGGGGGAATCCCTGTTTGGTTGTTAGGTATACAGCTCCCATACTTTAATTTCTCTCGTGATGACTTCTGCAGTGCTTTTACATTTGTAGGCCACTTTCAAATTAGAGCAAGATGAAGAATGATCTGTTTATTGATGTCTTTTGTGTACCGTCCCAGTGCCCTCGGCAATGGGAGCTACCACCAGGCAAATATTTACTTTACAAATTGGGTTAAACAGGATGGAGAGACTGAAGTATTTTGTGCTCTAAATGGAGTAAATTATCAGATTATGTGAGTAAATGTATGCGGGAGATATTATTTATCTGTTTGTCTTATCTTAATGCGTGCTCAAAAATAGGAAGGCAATGATAAGGATGGTTCTTGAAGGGAGGGAAAAGGCTGAAGGGGCAGAAGTCAGAGGACAGAGGGATGAAAGTGAAGCAGCTTATAAGTGAATATCCCAAATCACAAGGATTTAACTTGGCATTCTGGTGGAGTTAGAGGGGGCTCAGAGGCCGAAGGCTTGCGTACTTCAGGGTAGGGTGGAGCTGAATGCTTTAGGTCAGTGTTCCCCCTGCGATGCGTAAGACTGCATGTTCCAAAATAGCTAACAATCGTTTGTATCAAGCCTTTTTTAAGGATATTTCAGATGTGGCACATTGACAGGCGTGGTCAAATAATTCTGAAAATACAGGTTAGGGTTCCCTTTACTGTAATAGCATCATAGACAGCAGAAAATGTATTACCTTACTTATGCTGTTATCTAGTTTAAAGGTATTTTTATTTCACTGGGTATTAATGAGCCTTGAGAGTGAATGCAAAAATAGAACACGGTAGAGAGATGTGTAAATACACAAGTTGATTCCATGAACTGTGTTTTATTATTTGCTTAGCTAGTAGCAGGCTAGTGAGCTCTGGGATTTGCTGCTTTGCTGGTAATATGCATTTTTTTAAAATGTTGGGCAAACACATTGAGTGTGACTCTGTGTAGTAGAATTAGAAGAACAAGTGTATTTTTATTACTTTCCTTTTTGGGTAAATGCCTGTGGTTACTGCAGCAGATGTCTGGGTTTTATACTTACAGTTGCATGGTGGCAGTCTTTCAGGCTTCATGCTGAATGTATCCCTAACTGTCACTCAACTGCTGATGGAAGAAGGAATGGAGTTAGAGAAGGTGAAACAACGAGTGTTATTACTGATCAGTGGTAGGACTAAATGCAGGACTGATTAGTGTCTATATTTGTTCTTTCCCTAGTGAAAGCTGGCAGGTGAAGGAAGTCCTTGTAAGCGTTTCTGAAGTACCTTTACTCAAGAAAAGTGAACCATTACAGTTCTTCTAAATTTTAGGTAGGCCATACAACTTCAGTGTCAGTTTGGCTTGGTTTCCATAAATACCCTAAGTAGTATATGAGCCATTTATCCTTGGGCATGTACAGATTAAATATATTTTTAAGCCATAGGTTCCATCTTCAGGTGGTTTTTTCCACACTGGTCAGGTATTTACATGCATAGCTG
The DNA here is from genome assembly GCA_013398915.1 of Dromas ardeola. NCBI lineage: Eukaryota > Metazoa > Chordata > Aves > Charadriiformes > Dromadidae > Dromas > Dromas ardeola. The sequence continues at coordinate 553,537 of VYZM01004414.1, read as the reverse complement.
TCCCTAACTCTGGGTGTTAAATAGATGCACAGGACAATGCCCATTCGTTCTGTGAGAAATACAGCACCCCCATGGAAAAGGAACTGACTTTGCAGGATTCAGAGCACGGGTTTGTTTTGGGTTCTTTTAATTGGGTCTCTCCATGGGAGTCATGAGCTGTTGTTTCCTTTCCGCTCCTCCTTCCCCCCATCAATCTCAGGGAACTTTTTAGCAATTAATTGCTAATTTTTTTGATGCATGTGGAATATCACATTGCTTCTGGGCTAAGCTGACATAGAGCCACCGACTGCTGTAGCTGTATTTAATTTCACTGAATGTTTACAATGATTCTTTATGTAGCTTAAGACAGAACTAGGGTAAATGTGGTGGTGTCACTTCTCAGTGGAGTTGCACCCTGGTTGTAAAGCTACAAGCTTTTCATAGTTTGCAACACAAAGTGTCTTTGGCATACCTCAGTGGCAGGAGGCTCTATGGATTTCGGACGTGTCTTTGATGAGACGTAGGAATCTAAGTTGTAATACACAAAAATTTGTCAGTCTTGATGAGCACTTCTGCTAGAAAATGTAACATGCAACTGAAGAGGGAAAAGACATAGCAGTCTATCAATTAAAATGGACATGGTTACTAAAAGGAGGTCACCAGTTTGCTGAAGTGGACAGAACTGCATTGGATATCTCTTTCCAGACAGTTGATAATTCTACCCTTTGTTCTATATTGGTACAAATCTTGGGTTTCTCTGATCAAGACCTTCCCTATCACAGACTATTGCTTTCACCAGCTCTGCCTCTACCTTAAAAAAAAAAATCAGGCTTTTTACTGTGAAAAGTCTGTGCCTCCCCCTCTCCTCCCCTCCTTTTTTCCCCTTATTTTAGTTTCCTTTTGCAGTCACAGCACAGTCTCACTGCCCGCGCCAATGTTTGGGTGGTGGAAATCCATAGACCCAGAGCAAGTAGCGCCCTGTCGTCATGGCCACTTGGGGGTGTCAGAATGCAAGGCGTGTGCCCTCCTCTGCCCAGGAAGAACTTCACTTTCCAGCAAAGCAGTGGAGTGAGAAGAATGGGGGGTAATTCGTGTTCCAGGAGATGCTTCAGTCAGTGGTGCAGGCTTGGTCAAGTTTCTGAGTGTCAGGAAACTTGATGGTTGATGGCAAACACAAACTGCTAGCAATCTACAAAAGAAAAAAAATACCTTAACAAGAGAAATGAAGCCTTTCTCCTTCTACAAGGATGGGTTTTCTCCAAGTACGTTAATTTTTGGCTTGCAGCATTAACTACTGTTGGAATAAGAAGCAAAGGACCCCACCTGGACTGCAGCCAAAAGAGTCCCTTCTCTCAGCATTGTTCAGTCCCATCTGGGTGTCCCAACAGTGGCGACTCCCAGTACTAACCAGTTCTCCATCCACCAGTTGACTTTCAGCGGGTGACTTGGTCTGAAGGCTACAGGAGGCTAAACATAGGCAGTTAACTTTGGTGCTGTTTCTGTGTTTGTGCGCTCCTGAAAAATACAAATACGACTTAAAGGCATTCCTGTAGGAGAAAAAAATAAAACTTACTCTCTGAAATACTCTGATTAAACTTTGAACTACAAGTAGATATGGATGGGAGGAGCGTGGTGAGCTCTTCAGCTTCATGGGAGCTTTTGAATATTTCAGGATCATAAAATGAGTGGACTTTTTGAACATAAAAGATGTGTTGTAACCAAACTCTTCATATAATCATCACCAGCAGGTTAATCCTCCCCTCTCAACGCACACCTACTCCTGCAAGCTGTTCGTTTATACTGGTTGCCTCTTTGCTAATAAGCTTTGAAAAGCAAGTTCGTTAATGTGCTGACTGCAGATTGTGCTTTAATGAGCCTTTCTCAGTGCCTCCTATCTTATCTTGAGCTTGATAAGAACAAAACGTTCCTGTGACATTGCCATAAATCACATTTTATTGATGCATCTCAATATGAAATGCCTGATGCAGTTTGGTGTCTGTTTGCTTTGGAAGGGATAGTGTTGTACAAATACAGGTCTGAGGTTTTCTTGTGACATGGGGATTGCTGGGGAAGGATTTTTTTTGAGGTACATGGGAGGCTTTTGCATGCATGTGAAAAAGAAGGATGTTGCCAGTTGCCTTCCACATCAGTCTGTTCTTGAGTTGTGCAAGGTTATTGTTAATTCTGAGCACTAATTTTACCTGAAATTGGTACTTTTTTTCTTTTTTTTCTCCCCCACCCCCTCTTCTCAGGACTACATAAAACCTACTGTGTGCCTTTGCTGTGTAAAACCGGGAGGCTGCCTGTGATTCAGTCTGCTGGAGACCTGAGCTGATGGTTAAGTTAGGTACTTCTGTTCTGCTTTATTGGCACATGAATGCATTTAGATGAAGGGAGCAATGAGAAGGCACGAGTAACAAATAAACTATGTGGTGCAAGCTGTGCAAACCTAGTGGTGATGTGAACGATGCTCAACATGAAGAATCTACAAAGGTAATCTGTGCTGGACCTGTTTGTTTCCCACAGTAATCTCGAGGAGATTTAAGACCGCTCTAATGGCTTACTCCATCAGCCTGCGGGAGAACATGGTGGCTGAGTATCACTGGGGGCCAAACCAGTCTGGCAGTACCTTCTATTTTGCTACAGAGAGAAAGGTGGAAAATGACTTTTACAAATGTTACTTAGCTGCTTTTTCCAGAGTGACGATTCCCTATCTGCTGATGCTGCACAAAGTAGCCCTGCTCTGGGACATAAGTATCGGCATAGTTAAGCTCCTGTAATTAATCTCGTAAGCATGATTTTAAATACCTCCATGCCTTCTGTAGCCATAAAAAAAACTCGAGGTGTTTGTCCTTCATCAACTGTGTGGGTGGGGAAACAAGCTGTGACTTTGAACTCACTACGATGGATGTTGCTTAGCGATCGTTTCCAATTGCTATGGGCAGCATCTGTTTAAGAAACACCTGTGTGCCTGTTACTGAGTTGTCCAGAGCTGGGCGTGATTAGGTTTACATTCAGCAGCGTCAGTCACGGATGTTTTGCAGGTTTTTTGTTTCAGTGCTTTCAGCTAATGTACGTTGTTATTCATGCTGCTCTTTGTCTACCTGAAAAACAGGCCAGCCGGTCTTGAAGCCCTTCCCCAGCAGGCCTTTATTTTCAGTTGATGCAAATTTTAATGGCTATCAGGAAGTTGAATTTGGGGAAGTTTATTGTTTTCAGATTTAAACGGTAAATCTTTGCAATTTTTATTGAGCCTAACTGTGAACATTTGTCTGTACTTGCATGTGAGAGTGTCTTTGAAGTCACACTTCAATACTAATACCAAATAACTTTTAAATGTATAAGACTGTCTATAGGCTCAAATTTTGATGCTTCTGCTAGTGCTGTGTTTGAGATGGAAATTATTTATTTCTCTAAACTCTTCCATTTTATTTGTGCTTTGATCAAATCCTATTTCAACATGTTATTTATCTGGAACTGTGGTGCTGAGCGCTTTGAAAATAAAGGTTCCAATCTCTTCTTGGGCTGGATGGAGTCTTCTGAAGCATTTGAGACTCTTACGTTATGCCACCTATTGCCATTCCAGGTTGTTCATTAGACCGAGTAACTCCGTACCTGAGTTTAGGAGCAAGCCCTTTCCCTGCCTTTTGCAAACGCAAGAGCTGTAAGGTGCATTGCCCTCTGCCGCATATCCAATATCCGTGTATTCCTAACAATTCCCTTTGCAGAACCACTGCATCATCCACCTGGAAGGTTCCACTTTTTTTTTTTTTTGTCGTCCAGGTTCTTGCTTTTATGCTTTTGGTGCAGTTAAACAATGGAACCCATCAGTCTGTATTATAACTACAGGCATACCTGTTTATACATCCTAGACAGGTGTTTGCTTAACTCTGTTGTGCAATAAATGATGTGCGTGACAATAGGTAGAATGAAACATTCTTTTGAGTTAAGGACATTGGCGATTTGTTTCAAGAGAATGTTTCCCTCTTCTCTGAAATCTATCTGGCTATGCTATATTTCTGGTTCACTAATGAGGACAGACACTTTGACTTACTGAATTACACGTGTTCTCTTTGCTCGCTACAGAAAGCAAGATGGGAACAAGACAGGGAATTTTGTTTGCTTCTTCCTGACCAACTCGGAGGCTTTATTCAACTGATTTTTCTGGTCTAACAACATGTAATCAACAGAGACAGCAATTTTAAATGTCTGTTTTAATGAAGCTTTAATTGTGCAGGTGCTCAGCAACTATATTACTAACTCCACAGCTTTCAGAGTGGAAAAAGGCAGCTGCTGTATTGAAGAAAAGCGATCAAACCTGAGTATAACAATGACGTACACAATAATAACATGGTGCCTTATGAAAGGACTGAGATATTTGCAGTGGGGCTCAGTTGGCATCGCCAGGTTTGTGGTTTAGTGTGTCTGCATCTGCTTCTGACTGCAGGAAAGGAGGCGGTTTCTGTATTGTGCTTTGTTGTGAGAATAGACATTTCTTACCAGAAGGATGGTAAAATATACTTCAGGCCAAAAATGGGGATGATTAAATACAGTCTTAAAGCCTTGAATGAAGTATTCTGTTCTGTTCTACATGGGCATTGGATTGGGGTGCAATTTTTTGCTGAGGACTTCATCATCCTGGAAGGAGCAAACCATCACTTGGAAATGCCACGGACAGGTGGAATGAGCATATGGGCCTGGGATTCAGCGGCTCCTTGATGCTGTCTTACTGAATGATGCAGTTTGCTATACCTCTCCCTTAATTTCCTGGCCCACATTGCCAGATGGAAGGGGGCTTGAATAATTCACGGTATACAAAGTTGTGTGAACATCAGTCCGTTTGAAAATCTGATCTTTTAAATGCCTGGGTACAGTTCAGGAGATGGGGTCTATTCCCAGCTCTCTCTCTCTCCCAACTTCTTCAGAGAGCTGAGGTGACTTGTTCCTTTGTTTCTTGTCCTAGATTTTTGCATAGTTATTTTGTGACTTAAGGTAGACTCGCCTAGTTTGTGTTAGTAATGCGCCTAGCACAGTGGGGCCTGCATTTGAGCAGGCCCTCTACGGAGGTAACATAATACAAATAACAATATAGTTGGTTAGAATTGCTAACTACTGTTGTTCTAGCAGTTCTGATTAGGTTGTATTAGCCACAGATCAGTAAAATTATTTATATCTAAAAAAAAAAAGAAGAAAATGAACTGGGAAGTAATATCATCTACAGTTCTTGAAAGATACAATCTTTCAGCTTGGTGGTTATCTCTTCATTTTCCCAGAAAAGTTCATCATCTTTGTGCTAACGTCTCCCCCCTGTTCCCTCCACCCCAGGGTAGCAGCTGGAAGGGATAGTGTATGTGTTTTTCCCCCCTCCGCTGCCCCCCAGCCTTCCCCAATTAGGAGTTCTCTTTCCATTAAATAAATAAATAAAACCTAATCGAGCAAAGTGTATGAGACCCTGTTTTCCCTCCCAGAGCTGAAGTTAAAAATTATTCAATGTAAAATTCCTGGCCTGTGAAGCAGAGGCTCTGTACTGTACCAGGCAAAGATTTTCACCAGCATTCTCTTGCTTAGCCAAGGCTGAGATAACAGGCACTGTAAAGCACTTGGTGGAATAAATCTACGGTTCCGAGATTCCATCGGAGTGTTCATCTTCCGCTTTGTTTTTCTGTGCTTAATAACGTATTTGCGTGAACTTAAGAGTTGAGATTTGTCTTGACTTTTTTTTCTTAATGTGAACAATGCCAAATGAAGCTAGGTGGTGTTGTTTTGGTGGTGTTTTTTTTCTTTGCATTTAAATGACAGCGACTGGAGAGAACAAGTAAGTGGTTAGATTTTATCTTCTCTTAGTGAAGAATTTTTTGGGGGGACAGTTGTAATTGTGCTTTTCGATGTTTTGATGCAATTTTGAAAGTGGTTTAGGAACAAAAGGGTAAAAATTACTGAATTTTGAGACCCTCGAGTCAAAAGAAATGAGACTGAATGACAACAGTTCTGTGGTCCGAGGTGACTTCTTGAGACAGGGATTAGTAGCAAGGTGATTCTTGTCCCTGACTTGTGTATTAAAGGAGCTACCTGCAAGTTACTTCCTAGCTTTCTGATAATTTCTGAAAATACTCATCCACTGGTATGGTTGCTGGAGAAGGAGAAGGGAGATTACCAGTGGAATAAAAAGACAAAACACTTTCTTTCTCATTTTTTAATTTTTTTTTTTTTTTAAACACAGGGATCTGTAGTGTTTGATATTGTTTGTAATCATATCTTGGGTATTTACTCGGGGTGTGAGCTTCTATTGTTGGTTTATTAGCATAATGACCAGGCAGCCTGTGAAACCCATTTCCAGTTCAGAGGGGTCCTAGATGTGTTGTACAAGTGTTAGCGGCGAAGTCAGGAGATTTACGTTGCTGTGTAGAAAATAGGTATGCACTGAATCTTTCAACAAAGGAGGCCTAATACAAAATCTGTATTCCTTCTGATGAGTGGATAGCTAAAAAAAAAAATAATAATGTGGCTGGATAGAGGGGTACAGTCCTTAGCAGATGTACAGGTTAAGCTGTAAGAGTATTTCCAGCTTGCTGTCTGAAAATGAAGTAACTAGGTACTATTTTTCTGATCTTTGGGGGGTATTTTTTTATGTCTATGAATCTCCAACATCCATAGGGAAAGGAATTTTTCTTTTAAAAAAAAAGATATTCAAATCCTAGAAAACTAGGTATGGTAAATGCAAATTCAGGTTAATACTCTAGCAGAGTCCAGGAGACAAACGTGGGTTTGGGCTTGAAATACAATTATCAAAAAGAACACAGCAAGAATAATTTGCAGCCCCTGCTGACGTGGTGCCAAGCATTCAGGGTGACTTGAAAAAAACAAATGAAGCCCTAAGGTCACTTCAGATTGCTCTTGAGAATGCTGTAGAAATAGTTGCTGTTTATTTCAGTGGGAAATTTTCAGACAACCAAGTGTCTGTCCCCTCCGTTGGGGAATCTCTGCATACCTGTAAACATTTTCTGGGCTTTATTAGCTAGAGTGATAAGCATCCTTCTTATTGTGGTGCCTTTTCTTTATGCTCTGGCAGGGAAATTGGTGCACAATGGCTTCCTGTCCCACAACAGGAGCAGGGCACAGATACTGTGGAGGCAAATCCCAATGTCAAAGGAGCCGGGACTTTTAAGGAAGTGTTTGCTTATTGCTAATGATTGCATGTATTTATTTTGAACACTTAAAAATGATGTGCTGGACTTGCAGGACTTCCTTAATTTCAATTATTTTTTTTTTCCTATATGCCTTTCTGCTCCTGGGTTTATTCCCATTATTTCTAGGCAAGCTGTGCCACAACCTGCCCTTGGGTGTCGTGACCTTTCTTTTTAGTGCTGTGGCCTTCCGTTGAACCAGGCTGGTAATAACGAAAGTAGCATCAACGATTCTATCTGCCCTGTGACGTCAGGGATCTTTCCTTGAATGTACAGGGCCAGATCCGGTTCCAGGGCATAAAACTTCACTTTGGACTACTTAGTTTTTAACTATTTAGATAAATCACCCCCCTGGATTCTAGGCTATATGTAATATATATATATATCTATATGCAGTAAAAATTTCAAAAAAGCACAGTGGATCCAAAGCCCACAGAGGGCAACAGAAAAGCTCTGACCCACTTCCCTGGAATTTGGATCAGGATTTTGATTAATATCTACCATATCTTTTCTAACAGAAAACTGTTTTGTTTTCATTTTGGCTCAAGTGAAAAGGGTAATTATTGCTAATGATTTATTAGGGCACTGAAAGGTACAATGAGAACACATTTCAGAAGAATGGCAAAATGTTTTCTGGGAAAAATCACACTCAGGAGCTTTCTGACCTTGCTGAGCCAACTGCTCTGGGCGCAGGGGGATACACATCTTTTGACATCCCTTGATGTGTCTTGGGAACCCGCAAGACAGATCTTTTTCCTTTCTTGTTACCAAGAAGCAGAGTTTGGGATAGTTTTCCAGATCCAAGGGGCAATATAAACTGACTTTCCTTTTCATACTGTGTGCCTTGGAATCTGTGTGTCTCTAGGTCTGCTGCAACTGGCTAACGGAGGCAGGAATCTATTTTTCCTCTCTGCGTCCAGGTGAACACACCGCTTGGTCCACAGGGATACTTGCTGTGATATTATAATCTGCATCATAATACTGCAGTGTTCTACAAAGGTACTGTGGGACTCGGTGGTGATTTTGGAAATGCTTGTGTAGCTCAGGCTGAAATCCATGTGATACTGTAAGATGGTATAAGGCAGCATATATGTTATACATAACAAGGTGATTTCATATACTGATATAAGAATAACATCAAAATTAATATATGCTGATACTGAGTGCCAGCATGCAGTATCGTGAAGCCAGATACTCCAAGATACTGGCTCCATGAGTATCAGAGCCAGTATGCAGGCTCTTGCATCAACACTAGTATAAAAACAGAAATTCTTGTTATTCATGTTGTAGTTATAGCCAAACTGAGCATAATGCAGCCTCAGCCTCGTTTAATATCCATGGGATTTAGTGAGGGTCTTTCTACTGACTTTGTGCTCCAATCTGGGTGCTTAATGGACACCTAAAAGTAATGAAAAGTTGGATCTGAGCGGGAGCAATAAACTTAGATGGCACACAAAGCACTACTGAGCCTTTGCAAAGTCGCCTCCCTGGGCTGGCAACTTTTCTGCTAGAATTCCGGTCAGGGCTCCTGATAGTTACTCCCACTGGGGAAGCAGAATGGTGTGTTAAAACCAAATGTTTCTTTTTTTCAATAAAATGAATATGATAACGTAGAACTGACTGTTGTTGACACTCTAGGCTGTTGATGTCACGTCTCAGGACAGCACCTTCCAGTTAGAAAAACCGAGTTAATATGTTGGTTTTGTCGAGTGCCTCTTAAAGGTCAAGTTTCTTGTCTGCTTGGGAAAATAGTGGTGGCTTCTTCCCTCAGTTAAGAACCCAGAAGAGTGTAATGATAACACCAAAAGGAGCTGTTTCTAAGTTTAAAGGCAACAGGCATGGTTCTTGGGCCCATGAAGGCCAGCATCTGGGACCACAACATAAGCAGCAAACCTGGAGTCAAGGGCAGGATCTTCTGACCCTCAGCTGGAGTACAACGCGTAGGTCAGAAATGACTCCCGGTACAACCACTACCAGCTATTGCTGTTGGCAAGACGAGGAGCAATGGGAGGGACCTGTTGTCCTATAAAACATCTGAAACAGGTTTTTTTGTGCTGTGGTGGCAGGGGATAGAAACAGGTCGTTTCTGCTTGTCCTTCGGGGGTTAAAGAAACGCCGAGAGGAAACTGCCTTAAAAACCTAGTCTTCTGTCTGTCAGACATTCCCCCACCCTGGTTGATAACTCACTGGTGTAGTTCATGTTTCCCAGGGGCCAGCCAAGAGCAGGGGCATGTTCTGAGTCAGACTGGCCTGAGCCTACGCTGGGTGTGCAGGAAGCACCCGTCCTTGCCTCTTAAGCACTCCTTCCTTACAAAGAAAACTTGCGTGTTTCTTCTTTGAACGTTTGCAACCTACAAAATTTTTCACTGCTTGATATTTATTATTAAAATTCAGCTGTAGGGCTTTTTTTTTTTTTTTCCTGGTTAGTGCAGGGGCTTGGCTCTCTGTACCGAAAGCAGGTTGAATATTTTTAACAGCTGCTTTGGCCAATGCAAATCAATGGAGTTATGTGATGTGCACTCAGCTGAGCAGTTCATTGGCCCACGTCCTACAGATTTAGAAACCTGAGAACTCCCTCTTCCTTCTGTGCGCAAACGTAAGTTTGTGTATTTCATAGACCCTTGGCTTTTAGTTAGTTCTTGCAGCTACCCATTAAAACCTTAACCAGCAGTTTCTGCCTTCCCAAGGAAAAATGTTATTCTCCGTTGCCTCTTATGCCTGGATCATATTTTAATCCCTTCTTTTGGGAAGCATCCCCCAGCAGGAAGAAACAAGGCGTTGGAACGCATGAACCACATCTGGAAAGAGCATTTGTGATATTTTAAGCTGATGTTGGTCTCTTCCATGGAACACGAGTGACGGATGCTCTGTGAAAAGAAAAGAGAAACGAATATATGTTGTGAGAGAGAACAGTGTGAAACCTGCCATAAGATTAATCTAATCATAAAACAAAGTAACTAGAAATCAAAATGAAAGTGGATGCCCAGACAGAGAAGCTTGACCAGTTCCACTATGAAACACTGTTTTATCAACTCAGAACTATTTTGTAAAGTATTGCAACAGTATGCAAAATAACTCTAACCTGCACCCAAGTAATTAAAAACAAAACAGTCTTTGGTTTTACAAGCTCGAGTAGTGTAATGAAGAATGAGGTATAAGGACATTTTTGCTTCTTGGGTATAGTTAGATATAATAGGATGGAGTTTGCAATTAAGAATAAAATCCACATCCTTCCCTGTCTCTGAGCACCTGTCTGCCAGCGTGTTACTTGGCGGTCTGTCATGGTATCAGAACTACTCATGTGACTATTTACATGTTACACTTGTGTGACCTGTGTCTTCAGAATCTCATCAGCCTTTTAAAGCAATTTCCAACTCGGAATGCTAACAAACAAGGGTTCATCTTTTTATAAAGATGCTCCATTCTCGAATGATAAGGAGCATTGCAAAAGGCAAGAGTGGTAAAAGTCGTAATACTAAGGGGTAAACTTGGAGCTTATGTAGAGGCTTCCCATTAATGTAAGCCCTGGAATACAGCAGTATTTAAATAACATGTACATTGTATGTTTTCTCTGTTTCACAAACAGGGCAATATGAATTAAGTGTGCACATAGGTTTGCTTGAATGAACAGCTGGCATGAGCAAACTTCCTTTTTCCCAGAAGTGTTGATTGCATCAAAGATTTCAAGTTCTCCATCTTGTATCTATTGATCTGGACTTCAAGCCACCCGAGTGTGGTGCTATATTAATGGAATAGTTCCTTACAGTAAGTCACTCCTAGTTTTCAAGTTATGTAGATTGAGGGATACTTTGATTTCACGCCAGTCATGTAAATCTGGGTCTGCTGTAGGAGAAGCAGAGTTCGGGAGAAGGGATTGATTATGGTAACCGCTGATCTGAATCTCTGGTGATTCACGCCAGGGATGTGCAATTCAGAGCATCAGCTCACTTGGTTTCTTCTTCCTGATTGTATAGATCTGCACTCTCAGTCTGAGGCTGCTGGATTCAGGTCGTTCTTGCATTATCCTGGTGGGACTGGCCCTTTTGATGGATTGCAGTGACTCACATGAACCTTGCAGTGTTTGCATTCGGGCAAGTGGGCAAACAAATATTCTAAAGGCATCTTTTCCCTACCTTAGTGCCTGTTTCTAGATTTACACCTCCGTAGCAGGACTGAGTTAGGCAAAGATTGCATCATATGATTATTCCTTCTATATCTTCTACCTTTGGGACTGCTTTTTAATGCAGCCTTTGCTGAAAGGACTGAAACCTCATTAATGAAAATACACCATGGGTTTGTTACAAGGTCTGGTGGTGTTGAATGGCCCCCAAACAATTGATTTGCCTCCTGTCAGTCTGCTTTGAACCAGATATGCTTGTTCTGTGTTTTAGTAAGGAACAAAAATTGAAGAAAACAAGATAGTTGAAGCACTTTATTGATTCCCTGCAGCCATGATGGAGGTAGGGATTCTCTCTGAAATACCTGTTCTCATCAGCATACAAAGAAATCAGGCCTGGCTTAAGTCTCTGGGTGGAGTATGCAAATTTTTATTTTTATAGCTGAAACCGGAGAAAAAAAAGAAGGCATTTTCCATTTCTTCTTGTTCCCAGTTCATCCATCTATGGGGAGAGGTTCTACAGGCCTTGGGGAAAGAATCTGGTGGGGAAAGCTGTATTCTTTGCTTTGATCAGCTTCAGAAACTCTCTGCCCAGCTGCCAAGTGGTTAAAAAGGCTGAGATGTGTGAGAACTGGCTCCAGCAATCATGGGCATTTTCAAATTTTTTGTTCTCTTGCTCCGGTGCCTTTTTTTCCAACTTCAATTTGCAACACGTTTTAATACCAGATCAATTAGTCTAAAACAAAAGAGGCTTTGGCTCTTGAGAAAATGGCCCTTTAACCTTCTGAAGGTGCTAAATGTTTGCTGAACTTGGTGGCGGAATAAAGTATGTGCTGCAAAACTCCCGAGAAGGCAACAAAGCTAAACAAGCTCACAGAAGCTTCCCCTGTAGAGTTCTCCATTGAATTCTTCCCCGGAGAGGAGGAGGGGAGAGGGAGCGTCTGGCAGAGGAGTTTGTGTTTGGGGCTGATTTCACGGTGCATGGAATTTCTACCCTGAATCTCACAGGGAATCGGGGAGCTGAGGAACCCGAGGCTATATTAGTTCTTAAGTGGGGTGCTCCTGTTAAGAATAGGGCTCAAGAGACTGTGCGTAACCCATCTGTTATGAAGATGTGGGCAGGATGTATAAACAAGTACGTGAGGGAAATTTATGCAGGCTTTCAAGAATCCTTAGCTAAAAAACTTCCTGGAATGAGAACAGAAGACACGAAGCATCTACTCAGTCCCTCCCAATTAAATCATATTTCAGTCGACTTAAAGTTTACCCCCAATTGTACATAGAAAGAAGAAAAGCAAAGGAAGGTTTCACGCTGTTCCTTATCTTTCTCCAAACTCCACTAAGAGGGTTCATACTTGACATCTTTCCCCTTTTAGAGTTTCAGGCAATTCTTAGTTTTCTTTAAAGATTAGTTATGAAGACAGCATAGTTTTCAACCTTCTTGCCCTGATTAGGATGGAATGTTAATTAATTCTTATTCACTACTTAATGTCAAGTGCTGTTGAATGTGCAAAAGAGCAACACGAATGCAGCTCAAAAATTATGATAATGAGGTTCTTCAGATGGAACCTTTGATTTTACTCCCGTTATAATTCCCTAGATTTCTGTTAATATTCTAACTCATTAGGTACGTATTTGATTTTTCCAGGCAATTGCTTTGCTTTGGATATACGTGCTAATGATCTTTCTTAGTGGGTTAAGCTTTCAGATGAGTTAATCATGTCAGACTTACTGGCCACCTACTTCAGCTCTTGTAGCATTGGTCATGCAAAGGATGCTGTAGTCAGTCTCAAAGTTGAACGTCTGGAAATTTAACTTCCAGTTTTCCACCTAGCTACAGGTTTGCCAGTATATCTCTGTTGTGGTTAGTGTTACTTCTGCTGTCCTTAACTCCCACCTGCAGATACAGCCGTCTGCCTCTGTTCTTGCATTAAACGTATCTGCTGCCGCCTTCCTGTGTCTTAATTGAGCTCTGTGGAAGGACTGTGTTCCTGGTCTAAAGTAGTTCTGCTTCCTCCTGATGAACTTCAAGTACATCTCTGAATCTGAGGTATACGCCCCACACGGGTTTATCATGTGCTAGTCCTTGGTGTCTCCTTGACTGACACAGCCATCTTGGCAAAAGGCTGACTGCCTCTACATGCGAATATAGGTTTAGAATTGCAGTGTAAAAATGAGAAAACAAATCCCACATATCACATGTAAAGGGCCAAACCTTTGGCAATAATGATTTGGGAAAGGCAGTGAGACATTTGAATGTGAACCTCCAGTTGAGCAATGGAAGGAGTCCAGTACAGACAGGAAAGAGAGGATGGATAAATCATTCTTTAGTGATTCATGTATCCCTTTTCTGCTAGTCCACTAGCTTTCGTAAGACTGTTATTTGAATCATGAGTGAAATGGTTCATATAACTGAGGCAAGATGTCAGCTGATTTAGCTTCTGTTGAGAAAGGTTCCTAGAATCATCCAAACTGACTCTAGGTGCAGGCCTGGCCCTTAGTCCCTTGCTGTTATTTATCCAGTTCAGCAAACTCCGTACCATTAGGATAATAAATCCAATCAGTGGAGACATGACCAGTGGATATCATTGGTAATTGTAGGGTAAATACTTCAATGAGGGTGAAATAGCAAAGTGAGGGGTTAATATGCTGTAGGTCAATTTTTTTTTTTCCAGTACAACCCAAACTGCCAGTGGATCCGGTTCCAAAGCTCGGTTAAGTTCCTGCACAACCCCTGATTAAACAGGAAAAACCTGTGAATTGTTGGCTTTGAATCCTGGACTGAGGACAGGGTGCACTTGAGTAACATGCATGCTTCAGTGTTTCATTTAAATTTCTAAAGCTTCAGAGGAAAGGGAAAAAAATCTAGGTCTTTCTATAAGAGGGGGAAAAGATCTAATCTGTTTACACCCTGCATTCCTTACATTCCTTTGATAGTCTGCTACTATAAAAGCTCTCAGTCCCACCTACAGTATGAGTTTAATGGAGCTACAGAAAAGCTAAATCTTTTTGTAGAGGCAGATGTGACATAATGCATCTAGAGATCCCGTCTTATTTAGACACCAGTGCATCTAAATTGTGTTTGTGATTATTTAGTGCTCTGAACAGATCTTGGATTTCCTTCAGAGGAGGAGACAGGCATGTACCCCTCTTAATTCAAAAAGGCTTCTTTCCCTGGTAAGAACTCGAAAGTGCCCTGGTATGGGAATGCCCTTTTTGGAATATGAAGCTCAGGTTGTTTGTTTCTTTCTTTCTTTTTTTTTTTTTTCCTCCTGTTTGAATGTGATGACTCAAACTTGGTGCAAATCCAAGGCAAATAAAAGGTGCAGGCGCCTACGGTTGGTTAACTCCTGAGTCGCTGTGAATAGAGATCTAAAACTGCTTCCCATGGTGTGGGCTCCACTGCTCTCCTCAATCCTTTTCAGGGCACCATGGTCTAGGTGCTTTCCTGGCTGTGACACTGAAGGACTAGATGGGAGTTGAAGCTTCCTTGTCTTCTGCTGCTTTGGTTATTAAATCATCCCTTTCAGAGCAGTTTATCGTAGTGGTGGGGTTAACAGCACCTGGCTTACTTAGGTTTACTTTCCCATGTGCACTCTTTTAGCATGGAGCCAGACGTTTGGTTATTTTTGTTCATGTCACAGCATTGTGTCGGGCCATGGGAATCAATCAGCAGTGGTATGCCAGTAGAATTTGGATCAGGACCCATGAAATGTGAGCATGGAGTGATGTTTCTGCCACGTTCAAACCATGATAGACGTCTAAAGACTGAAACAGAATATTTGGAAACTGGTTTGGTGTGTGGGGAAGGGGCAGTTTGAACATACATCTGGCCTGTAGCCAGGACTTGGAGATCCAAATATTTGGATCGGGGAGCCACCAAGTCTTTGGGGAGGGGGGAGAAAGCGATTTAAAGACTGGGATCTTAATTTTCAGTGGATTTCACTTCTCCTGCTCCACTTGAAGGGTATAAAAGATAGGTGTGGAAAAAAAAAAAAGAAAACACAAACCCCTAAAGCCCCTATCACCCTACCTAATAGCACCTATTTCATAAGACTAGACTGAACACTTAACATTTGACTGGTTTATGTATGTATGTATTTATGTTTTGGAAGGAATTGCTGCTAGAACTGAATAAACAGCACATGGAATGCTCAGAAACATATATAGTATATCTGAATAAGGCAAATCTCACTGAAATGTCTGAGTGAAGGGGAACACTTGGTATGCTTTGGTCCGGCTTTGGTAGCGATGTTGTATTTAACCAGATGGTGTGGATGTTAAAGCACTGAGGCCTTGGTCTCAGGGGTGGAATTAGCTTCACCTATTAGACCCTATACCGCCAGCAGCAAACAGAGGCTCTTCTTCGGGTGGTTGGGGAGAAAGGGAACCAAAAAACCTTAGTAGCGGTGCCATAAATGCAAAGTCAAATGTCTCCAGGGGGTATAATATAGCCACAGCTTTTAAGTTCTACAATATTTAACTCCTTGCTTTGAAAGTCAATCGTGCATTTTGTCTGTCTTTAAACTCACAGGGGCAAAGAGATTAACTTTTACTTTCGGCGAAAGGACATAAATCTCGCGCATTTTACTTGTTTTCCTGTGAATATCTTTCTCTTGCTTTCAGAAGTCATTGAAGAAATCAGTGGCTCTAATAATTAACATTGGAAATAAGGGTACACTTTGCATAACTAAACATTAATATCCTGTCAGGTGTGTCTGAAACAAAGATGGTACGTGGAAGAAATGGCAACAGAATATCAACAGCTCCCATCAGAACTAATCTAAGCTCAGTGATCATCATTTCCTAACCAAAAAGTGATTTGAATAGTGTAGCCTTGAATCGCAGCTTCCTTCTATGATTTACGGTAGCTCTGATTTTATTTGCAAATGAAGGCATAAGCACAGCAATATTTGCTTTAATATTAAAAGATTTTCTGGAAAATAGTCGGAATATAATGGAACAAATCCTCAAGGTGTTTAAAAAAAAATAATTAAAAAAAGGAAAACCCTCTTGAATTCTGCACAGCTCAAACTTCTTAATATCAGTTGTGGGTCATGCTCATTTCTTCCTGTTACCTGTCTTTCCCTGTTCCTCCCGCTGTCCCCCTTAAAAATGAAAAAGATAGCGTACAATCTTGCGTGATCTGAGATCGAAACTTTTTCCTTTTGCACAGATCCTCACTGACATTCCAGCCAGGCCCCAGAGTTGTTTTCAGTCCTACCAGCGCAGGGGCAGGATCACTGAGGCGTGACCTGTTGCAACGCTTTCTTATCTTCTGCTTCAGAAAGAAAGTGAGCATATTACTATTTTGAACTATTAAAGTAAGCTGAAGAATCAGCCTCTGCCTCTCTGTCGCTTCCCTCTTGACTGTCAGAATTAGGAAAAGACCTTGTTGTTTGGCAGGGCTGCGCAGTTGTCCGTAACTAAGGATGCGGACCTGGTGTTGTGATAGGTGCTGCTCGCCTGGGCGTGTTGTGGATGTGGAGGGTGGGAGACCCGCAATGGGGTCAGCGTTCCCACCCAAGGTGGACAGTGGGTGGTAGGGGTGGTCGTGGCAAGAATTGCTTTTGGAAGCTCTTGATCAAACTATATTGGGATTGGGTCAGTGCTTATCAGGCTAGCTACGAAGAGAAGTAATTTAAAAAAATCCTTTGCTGCAGCATTAGTTCAAGAAGTGCTTAGGAAGGGTCTTATCTGCTGAGCCGAGGGCTGTAACACAGTGAAGCTCTGCTGACACGAGTGAGCAGTGCTGTTTTATACCAGACCTGAGCCTTTGAAAGCCCAGCAGTGAATTAACGTGTTTGGAGCTGGGAGGCAGGCGGGGGGGGGGCTCCCTCAGTGATGCAGATTCTTCTGTTCCACATTTATACTCTAAGATTTGGTTTTACTTTTCGTTTGCCTATTTGTGCTGCAGCATCCGAACCATTCAAGCATCTTGTGCTTCAATACGTAAGGCTTCAGTAGAAGGTCACCGATTAGGGAAGCTGCTGCTTGAGGTGCTGGTGAAAGGTTTTGGGGCTGTGCATCTCCTCTAAGGAGGGGTCGATGGGTGTCACAGCCCTGACACAGCCCAGGACTGCCGTCTTCCTCCAGTTCGGCCGTGCCTGGCACCTCGCGCTCAGCCCAGTGAATATTACGGGAGAACACACTGCCTGGCATTGGGGGCACAGAAAGGGTTGCAGAGATAAGCTGCAAGTTAAAGAGTTACAGAGTAAGAGATGACGTAACCAAACGCGGGAGACTAGCTAAATGCATTACTTCAGAATTATTTATTAGTCAATCTGAATAAAGAGATGCCAAACCAAGCAAAAAAAAAGTTCCAAAAATTCTCAAACCACAAAAAATCCCTGTAGGATGTTTTTTGAATTTTTTTTTTTTTTTTTGGAGGCCGTGATCTACATTTTTTGTAGGTGATTCACAATATTGTCACCTGATACTTCCTCCTTCAACTGAGGGTTAGCTGTTAACCACCCGTCCCACCTCCCTTCCAGTTTAAGATTAGGCCTGTGCCTTTTCCACCCTGTGTGTAAGGACTTAATGCTGCTGTAGAGGATGCAAGAATAAACTGGACGGTCAGCCCTCTCTATGCAGAGGGAACTGTGGCAGATCGTTCACCAGGCCGGTATTTGGTGCCTCACCGGTTGCAGACCTGGGCAAGGCAAAGGCAGTTTTCATTAGCCTGCTCCTAGGTAGAAATGGTGTCGAAAAAAAGCATTTTCCTTCACTAGCAAAGCAAGGCTTCCTAGTGCCACAGCTGAACACCTGCAGGGACTTCAGCTTGCTTTAAGATGAGTCTCTGGATTTGTGAATTCAGCTCTGAGTTGGGCTTCTGTCCCTTAGAGCTGGGTGCACTAGTGCCACTTCTCTGCGCTTTATCTTGATTGCAGTGTCAATTTGCTCCTCAAGAAAGGTCTAGTCAGAGATTTGGTGTTCCTGTCGTCTCTCCTATAGATCCTGTGCAGATTTCAGAATCATGCACGGCCAGTAGATGCAAGTTTTTTTTATATTATTACTGAACGCAAAAATTTATAAGTGGGACTAGAGTGGCAAATTGCGGTGGTATCAAGGCCTACAGGGCATTCCCCATTCTGTAATGCACTGCTTCCAGTGTCTGACAACATCCCCATCTGATGTAGTCATGTAAAAAAAAAAAAAAAAAAAAAAAAAGAAAAAATAATTACTTCCAGTATAAAAGCTTAGATGGACTTGTCTAAAGGCTTGTTCTGCATAGAGAACTGGATAACGTACAAAACGAAAATCCAGGCCTCAAATACTGTCTAACTTTTTTACAGCATTCTTCTTGTTTCATCGTTTGCATCCCTTGGCTTCCATTTGTCATTTGTTTTGCTGCTTCTGTTTCCCCAAAGGTACCTCATCTCAAAGGAATGAAATGTTTTGAGCCAATGCCCGGAGGCCCTCTGTTAATTTGTTTTATGGCCTTTTTCTCCAAGCTCATCCCTCCTATTTTCTGCAAGCAGAAATTCCTTTTTCATCTAGAGTAGCTGTTTGAACCAGCACGTTGAAAACATCACCATCAATCAAGTTGGTGTTCAGTTTAATTTTCAAGCGTCCAAGTGATTTAGAAACTTGAGTTCTATTTGTAGCAGTGATCAAAGTCCATATGCCAGATTTGAAGGCATTTCAGAGTTTACATCCATTGATTTGAATGAAAGTTCAGTTCCTAAACACATGCCATAATGATTTCATGCCTTAGGGCTGACATTCTCTAAGGTATGTAGCTTTCCAGCATCCACTGAAATCATGGATGCTATTAAAAAATAATCTAGGAGTTCCAAGATGCATTTCTCAACATTATGGACTAAATTCAGTAATTGAGAGTTGGTTGGGTTTTTTTAGGTCCCAAGATCTACAGTTAAAATACATAATGTTAGTGCAGACAGCAATTTCACATCTCATTCTCTGCGTTCGGTCTCTTCCACCCACTCACCCCCCAGTTTTCCTTGTTTAGGAAGGATTCAGATCTTGGGGGCCATGGAGAAATACTGTCCTCTCCATAACTCTTATTTCAGACACTGACTTGTGGGCTCCAACAATCCAAGTCAATTTCTGTCCTCAAATACTTCCAAAAATATGCAGCAGAAAATGATTACATTTGCCTAGGAGCTCTTTACAAAACAACCTCATGTGACATTGACAATAATTTCTCTGCTGTGGGAGCATCCTGCAATTGTTGTGCTTATGTCCGGTCACTGCCTGGTTTGGGCTCAGCATGCGGCTCCTCTGGGGGAGGGATGTTTTATTGCTTCTCAGTATTACCCGAGGTTTGGGAAAGATAGTTCAGGGCATGTGGGCTTTTGGTAAGTGGTTCAGGCAGCTGGGCACCTCACCTCAATTAGAACAATCTTCTTAATACTGGGCAGTGTCCTCTAATACAGGCAAAGCAGGCAACTGCCTACCGTGGGCTGTGAGGGGGAGCAGAGGGGCCATGGCCCTACTTGCCTACTCCAATTCTGCCAGAGCCCTGGAGAGT
The DNA here is from genome assembly GCA_013398915.1 of Dromas ardeola. Taxonomy (NCBI): domain Eukaryota; kingdom Metazoa; phylum Chordata; class Aves; order Charadriiformes; family Dromadidae; genus Dromas; species Dromas ardeola. The sequence continues at coordinate 533,763 of VYZM01004414.1, read as the reverse complement.
CAGACTGGCATCAACGGCTCCAGAGGTGTCAGAGCATCAGAGGAAGAAGGGAGATAGGGGGTGCAGGAGGAGCCCAGGCCGTCCTAAAAGTGGAAACTTCCCATAAACTCCCATTGTCTCGGAGCATCCAGAGCAGCAAGCCCGTTCTCCACTCCAGCTGTTTCCCCTTCGCTCTCTGCCTTCCCTCCGAAGAAGACGTCTCTCCGTTCCTTTTCTCTACCCTTCTGAGAAGACTTGAGTTAGCTCGGCCACGGGACAGCTGACAGTCTTTGTTTTCAACAGACATCTGTCTACTTTGCTGCTTCTCCAGAGTAAAAGAAACAGCATCACCTATAGGCAGACATCAGCTGAATAGGCGTGGGGCCACAGCCTTTACCAAAACTGCTGACCTGGGTGTTTTGGATACAGTCATACAGAGTTTGAATATTTGATCTATTAAAAAAAAAAAGTTAATTCAGCCACAGTGAGGCGTAATCAGTCATCTTCTATATGATTAATAGAATAAAACACTCTCCTGTAGCTCCGAACTGTAGATTAGCTCATCTGTCACTTCCAAGTTTTATTTTGTTCTCATCAATAAACTAGAGGTTAGAAGGAGGTTTTGAACCTATCAGAACTCTTCTATTTGATATAAATTACAGATTTTAGCCCTTTCAGCAGCATGAAAATAAAATGGAGCATAAATTGGTAAAAAAGTTAATTTTCACTTTTCTTAAGGAATTAAAGTGATATAAGATACCATATCATTGGGACGACAGATTAAAAACTGTATTTCTTTAAAGGCAACATGCACAAGCCTTTTCACTGGATATGCGGTTTTAAGTGTTAGATGAATAGGAAAAGTGAGAATAATTTTTTTCCAAAAAAAAAAAAATAATGCTGATAAACTGAGTTATTGGGCCAATTTTCCCACTTAGTGAAAATTATCAGCAATTGGTTAAAAAGAAAAAGAGCAGAATGAGTTATTTTTTATTGGTCCTACTTCCTCCCTTTTAAGAGGTCAGGGAATCAGGTGAAGTGGTAGAAGAGAAATCTCCATATTTCATGGTGTTTTAATAATCTTGCAGCATGACCCTTAAGGAAGGGATTTCTTTACAAATAAAACATAATAATCCCAGTGCATTGCAAAGAGAACAGCCAGAAAAGGATACAGTCCCCTAGGTGACCCCATTTACAGCGTCTGATGCAATGGGAATTCTGCGTGCTCCACGATGTCAAACCACGTCTGGGTTACTTCACAGCAACATGCCGTAAGCAGCAAAAGAAGCGCGGGGTGGTAGGTAGCAAGATGGCTTGGCGATAGCTCTTGGCAAATTCATTCATCAGCAGCATTATTACTCATTTATACATTGCCATCAGCTAACGTAGCAAAATACAGCAAGCAAAATGTGCCTAGCAAGTGATAGATCCTTTGCTTGAAAGGGTGAGGTCTGCTGGTGCAGTAAGCTATTACAAACCAACAAGCAGTAGGGGGAAATGATAACAAAGCCATGGAATGAAGGACAAAAAGGACAGGAGGACCTCGGGGAGGTCACCTAGTCGTTCCTCTGCCCCAGGTAGCATGAACTCTAAAAAACATCCCTAGGAGATCTTTGTTGATGCCACTGACATCTTTCACTGACTGGTATTTTGCAAGTTGACCAGTAGAGTCAGCGCATTTTCGGAACAAGTGAGCTTTCCTCTGTTTTCTGAGTAACACACAAAGGAATACTTGTGCATCATCAGCAAGGCCATTTCAGGTGTCTTGGGACTGAAAACGTAATGTTCCTGGAGTTCGCATGGCTGAAGAACTGCGGAGATGATCAAGTGGGGCAGGCTTCAGCTCTCTTCAGCACTGTCCTTGCCCTCTCTCCCAGCCTGAAGTTAGAGCGATGGCAGCTAGAGGAACGCTGGAGTCATGTTGGCGGAAAAAAATTCACCTTGCATATGAGGGGGGAGAAGGATAGGAATCAGGGATGTGTATATAAATGTTTTGTAAACATTTGGGGACTTTGATGGGAATTCACGCCTCCAAGTTTTTTTCCCTGGCATCTGTCAAGGGAGTGGCTTTTGTAAAGGGAGATGTTTCACCACCCAGACTGAGATCTTTTGCCTTTATTTGCAGACAGGCTCAGAACTGACCATTGATGGCAGGCAAAGCTTTCCAAAAGAATACCTGCGTGTTTGACCCTCTCTATCTAGGGCACAGGTGCAGTGTCTTATGCTACTGGCATCGTGCTCTCCTACCCTTGGAGAGGTGAACTGCCAGGCCTCAGGTACCTGTCCCTTTCTCACTGATTCTGAAGAATTCCAGAGAAAAGAAGAAGAAATCCTTAAGACAAACGCATGACGTTTTGTTCATGTGGCGTGTGATGTTTCTGTAGGATTTTTCCTATAGCTTACTATCGGTGTGTGAGTTGGACCATGACTAATTTTGAGAAAACTCATTTTAAAAGTTACTTATATTTGTTAAACACCATGTTAAAGCTTCTAAAGGTTTATAATGAACTATCATTCTTTCCATTTGATAGTCAATTATCACTTTGGCCAAGACCACCAAGATTAAGCAATTCAAGAGGCCAGAAAGTGATATCTAATTTCATTCTTTAATATCATAGCAAACTTACTTACAAATGAGAAAAATCAGTACTCAAAGTAGAACTCGGCATAGCAGGCAGGGCCAATGCAGAGTCATCCCACGTTGCTGACTTACCTGCACAGAAAGCTGGTCGCTTCCATCTTGCACTATGCAGTAGCCGTGGCGCACATCTCCCTCTCCAAAGATTTGTCTCTCCTTTATGATAGCAGTGCTAATATTTCTCAGTCATGAGTCAAGGACAGGATTCCTGTACACAAAGCGTTCTGTGCAGCAAAGGGCAGGATCTCTCAACCTCTTGCTGGTGTCTTTTGTAAACTTGGTACACAGACTGGAGGAAAGTCTGTAAGCACAGAAAATGCTTACAGTGCTGAAAATAGTAAAATGATTTGAGCAAAACTGCCAGAATCTGATTTTGTCGCGCTGGGTGGCAAATATTTGGTTTTCCTCATGCTCTTCATTCTTTTTATTGCAGTTATTTTCGTTATAATGATCCTCCACTCTTTAAATGCAACTAGGTGTCTCTTAACTTTCAATTTTGAAATCTCTGCGTTCAATTCGCTCAATCGTTCCTGCCATTAGTAGACAGATTTCAAAAAGAAGTGAGATGGGAGGAGAAGCAGCACAGAGCTTGTCTTGTCTAATGAACCAAGCCAAGCGAGGCCATGCCAAGGTTATCTAGGTATGGTTGTATTTGATGATGACTCATCCAGGGAGCTTCCTGGCTGGCCAACACCCTTTCCTACTAACTGCTCTGGTGGGAAGGATGACTCAGAGTGTGCTCGGTGGCATGCTTGCTGCTCTGCTGGGAACCGTGTTTCGGTGTCCTTTCTATAGGGGCTACCTTGGAGGGTGCCAAGAGAGAAAAAGACATGTTCTAACTAGCTGGTTTTTCGTGAGTGAGGCACCTTTTAAATAGACATTGCTTTGTTCAAGGTTGGAAAGTAAACCAGGAAATTCAGAGTTGAAGACAGTACTTTCTCCTGATCTGAACCTCCCAAATATCTGTTGGATCACACCAAAACGTTAGCATTCCCGGGAGGTTCAGTGGAAATATGCCCTCCTTATACTATTAGCAGAGTGTGGACTGTCTCACTGACATGGTCAGCTACGCAGTCCTGAGTGGTCAAGAGCAAGGAAAGGGATCAGTTTTTCCCCTCAGTCTTGTCTCTGTAGGTCTGACAGTGATATGGTGTGTAATTTAAGGGCGGGAGCACCTGGCCTTTTGTCCAAAGGAGTCACTTCAGGGAAGCTGCTATTCATCTGCACCTCCACCTCCCCATCTGTAAAGTGGGAAGAATGTTAATTTTCTTCATGAAATGGTTTAAGGTTTACCAAGGACAGCGAGAGAAATAGATGTTTCAGTAGCGGATAACAATCTTCCCACCACAGTGCGCAAGAAACTCTTGGAAAACATTAAGTTGTAATCATATCTTTCCGCAGGAAAAATAGCAGTTTTAAGGCAACCTTTTTTTATTTCAACTAAACTTGAATGACGTTTTAAGAACTTAAGGGTTGGGCTCCAGGGATGTCACCAAATTAATGAAGAACAGAATGTATTTTTCTAGAAAATGTTCTAGAAATATGCAGTATTAGGTGAGATTTTTTTTTTTCAGAAATTGCACTGAAATGGCTCTGAGTCTATTGGCCCCAAACTGTTGGCTTCAGCAAGTCAAATGAAGCATTTTTAGAAGTTACAGACACTAAATACTGGCTTTAACCATGTTGTTTTAATCAACAAAATCTGGACCCAAACCTTCTTCCCTTCAGAGTTAGTTGGTTTTGCATTTTCTCCCTTCTATTTTTTCTGTTTGGTCTTTTCCCAGATTTTTCTAGGTTTGATTCCCCCCCCAAGACCAGATGCTTACAAGGTTTGCTATAAGCATAGTTCTGTGGAATTTACTCGTACCATCTGCTTTATTAACTTGGCAAATTAATGAGAAATAAGATGAAAACAGGCTTTGTATCTTAGCCTGGCACATAAACTGATTGGTGCTACTCTACATCCCTATTTTTTTCCTGGCTAAAGAATTCCTAGAGTTTCAGAACTGTTGCAGTATTAATAGTGATGTGTTTGGGAGCCAGGTGTTATCTTTGTTTATGTGCCTGCTCAAATCTAATTAAGGCAGAAGGGAAAATGCACTCGAAAGACGCCCTTGTATTCCCAGAAATATGATAATGCTTATAAGAAATGACCAAAACTATTAACCTTAAATACTCCACATTTATGAACAGATCTTTCATTATGTGTAGAAATAAAAAGTTACCCTGAATGGTGAGAGTACTGGAATAGTTTGTTTAATTGATACTTGCATGGGCTGAACTCAGAGTAAAAGCCTACAGGCTACGCAACACCAGCTTCAACCAGAGGCTGATGGTTGCACGTGTTTGCTCACTGGCAGTGGTTTGGGTGTAATGTGCGAAAGAAATGGCTGGAAACAAAAAAAGGACTTGAATCAAGTCCCATTGCAAGCAAGGGCAGGACTGACCATGAAGGTTTGGGAGCAGTTTGGGTGAGTGGTTCACAAGAAAGAGAACGTTCGTGAAATTAATCCCTTCCCCTTTTTTCCCTTCGGGAAACGGTAATCTACACATTCGTGTTTAGAGGGTTTTGCATCTCTGTGTTCCAGCTTGGTCCCTGTGAAATATCTCCAAAATCACTAGGTGATGGAGACCTTTCAAGCAGTGCTCGCTATCTTGATGTTGGCTATCTGTTGACTTTGGTTGCTCTTAGAATAAAAACTTTTCGGGATGGAAATGCCCTGTGCACTACTCTATATCCTGGTATAAGGATACTCAAAACAAGTTAAGAAAACAGGCCTGGCTTCTTCTGCAAGCTCAAATGCTTCATGGGGTACTGTGGCTTCCCCCAGCTTCCCATACAGTTGGATGCCTGCTGCAGCAAGCTGTCAAGAAAATAAGATGCTGCATTGATGGCCCTGTCTTCGCCTCTGTGCAGGCAAATCCTAGTCTGCAATAAGCAGCAGCCTAAGGAAGGTTGTTTACACCTCAACCGGAGAGACTCAAAACAAAATGATGTGGAAGCGGTAATTATTTGATAACTGAAAAAAGGATGCATTATGACTGACTGGTTCAGTTCTGCCATTTTATTGACCCGTGGGGCTAATGTCCAGAATGTCCTGTTTCAACATGCTGGCATCACTTGGGGTTATGCCGCTGCCTTTTTTTTCCCTGGAGAGGTTTTTTCTTTATTTTCTTTTTTTTACACAGGAGTGCCGATGATTTAAGTAACACATTATTTAACTCTTTTATTGGCAAAAGCTGCTGCGGTGTATGTTTGTGTGGCAGAGGCTGTGAATTTAATGGTCTCTCCATCTGTTTGTTTTAAAAAGAAAAGAAAAAAGATAAAACCCCATCTCACAGCTGATGTAAAGCTCAGGCCTTCTCCCCTCCTCCCCTCCCTCCCCAGTAATCACATTATGCACTGGGATGGAAAAAAGAGTTGGTGTTAATTTCCTCCATTCCCACACCTTGCAACCCAGGGCAAGTTACTGCCATTTCTTGTCCTTCAGAGACCAATTATTGCAGGTGAAGTCAGACCCAGAAGCCACGTTGCCAAGGGTGGGAACTGGGGACTGGGGCTTTGTGCAACTTTTCCACACTGGCAAGATGCAAAAATCTGGCTTGACCCTTTGTAAGCCTTGTAGAATGGAAACCTTGGGGCAATTTGAAAATGGCACATATGAGAGCTGCTGGGAAACTGCTGAAGTCAAGTCTCATGTATATGATGTCCTATAGATGAAAACTTGGGAGTGTGAGGGGTGAGGTCTGGATGGAGCCCTGAGATGGCACAGCTGGTGTGTGCCCTCCAGGTTCTGATACGGCTCTGAAGAGGGATGCTGTGGAGGATTTGTGTAACACTAAGGTCCTCCATACTTTATTCTTGTGGATCTTTAAGTCCTGCGGTATTCTTTCCCATCCATAACAGGCTCTTAGCCCCATGACTTATATGGCAACCTGTCTGTTCGGGTCCAAGCATCCTGGCTGGTGACCCAACATGAGGCGAGTACCTTCCCTGGCAGTCTGGGGTGCACACTCCTCCACCAGATATACAAGAGTCCACTGGAAAACAAACCTGGGTCTTGGAGAAGCAACAGAGCAGCGTCTTCTATGGTAAGATAACTCTGGTGTGGAAAGAGGATTCAGTGAAACTCCTGATGAGGTTAGCACCAAAATTGTTTTTATCTTAATTGTGAGTGAGTTTCTGCCAAGTACTTGAGAGCACGTGAGAAGACATCTGTCATTTCTTAGGTTTTTCTGCCAGCAGCTCTCTTCCACTTTCAAAGCTGGGTTAATGCACTTAATGTACTTGCAATTAACGGACTTGTAGGTCACATTTTACGTACGGAAAATGCTGATATTGGAGGAACCTGCCCTTTCCACTCCTTGCACCAGCAAAGATGGTCCGTGCCATCCAGTGGTAGTGCTCTGCAGCTCTGATGAAGATTCTAACACATTAACAGAGCAAAATGGTTCTTAGTTCTTAGTGAAATAGTTTTGCTTTGTCCCAAGACTGAAATCCGTCAGAATCCAGGCAGTCACTGGGGTTAGTTATAGGGAATAAAAGATAGCCTTAAATAAATGCATTGGCCTCAGAGTATTTAGGCTTCTCTTGGCACCAGAAGATGTGCTCATGCAGCAATGGAGGGAGTTGTATTCTTCCCCTCATGCCTCTGCCCCTCCTGTTTCCTCTGACTTGGAAGGAAAAAATGAGCTATGCTTGGTTTTAAAAAATGTCTAAAAAAGCGAAAGTGGGTACCATGGAGAAAGCGATACAGGATGTCACTGTATCTTTCTTGCTGCCTCTTCATTTGCCTGTTTTCGTCTGTCTTTTCTCTTAGCTTAGACAGTGTGGGCACCGCTTCCACTGTCTGTAAACACATTTTGGATTTTGCTCTCGTGTGTCTGTATCACAACTTCTTTTTTGAGAAAAGGTCCCTTTTTCAGCTTTGTTCATGTAATTACAGTGCAGCACAGGACAGACTGGGAAAGAAGGACCATAATTAGGATTTTTTCAAAAAACATTTCCTGTGCTGACTACTGATCTCCTACCAGTCCATCCACTGCTGTCTCTTGAATAATACCTGCCTCCTTTCTGCACTTAATGCCACTGATGAGGCCAGCTGTCAGGAAGGCACAGTTTGCCTCCTTTTTTGCTTTGAAAACAGCTTTTTTTCTTCTTTTTTTTTTCCTGCTTCTTTCACTGATGGTGTTGTCAAATGAAGCTCACTGTAAAATGACAGTGCTCTGTGCTGCTGTAGAATTTCTCATCTCAAAACGTTCTGTGCAAACGTTGAGTATGAACTAACTATGGTTTTATTTTTATTCATTTTCTGGATGGGCAGACTCGTGTTTCTTAGGTTTAAATTAGGGCTACTGATAATTTTCTCAAGGTTTTTTTTCTTCAGCTACATCTTTGGAAAATTTTAGATACAGTTCTCTTTCTGAACAGCTACTACTTGGGGGTGAGAAGCGGTGGGGAACGTGGCATTTAGGCTCCCTGGAGAGTCCCAATGCCAGAAGAGATTTTCCTTGTTGGCAGACAAATGATCATTTTAGTTTTTGCAGCAAGTCGGTACAGTGGGCTTCCAGTGGAGTTTAGAACCAACCCCAGTAAGTAGGTCTAAACAATTCCTTTTTCCAAACAGCTATGTTCCAGGTTTCTAGAATGACAAATCTATGTCATGACAAGAAAAATAGTGAGGTTTTCTTCAAGTGTATTGTCTCTGGGACAAGTTGACATTTGGGATTTATGAAACGGGTGTACCATTTTACATATAATGATAAACTGTTTTAATGGGAAAGAAAAATTAGCATTGGTCTTCTGTTGGGGAGCTGAAAAGTGTAACTTTCTCTTTTGCTAACTACATCTGTAATACTGAACATGTGATTTGTAAAATGATACATTTATGTTAATTAAAAATATTTTTCAAATACATTTTGATACAAGTTTTTTCCTTTACTGCTTATTTGAAGCAGACGTCCAGCTTGCTGGGGCTTCATTTTAGAGTCTTACTTCTCTGATCAATCTAACAAAAATATTATTTCTTCTACTTTAATACATAGTTTGGCTCTAGCAGTACATAAACCCAAAGGTCAAATAGCCACAATTTTTCTGTGATTCCTTGTATGAAGTGTTTGGGGTTTTGAGTCCAGATTTTTTTTCAGGAAGAAAAAAAGTTGCCCATTGCTTTCCAGGAAGACCGAAAACATTCTTGCACACCGTAAGGATGGGAAGGCTAAGCTACGGAGAGCAGAGCTGTCTGGGGAGCGGCTGGGAAGTCGGCATGCTCTCTGCTCTGTGTGCCGCCCATCAGCAGGGCTGCTCATCGCTTGCCTGTCCAGGCACGTCCCAAAACACACTGTGCTGCCTGATAGCGCAGGAAACTGCCAGGTGTGCTCAGACCAATGCTCTCCTGGCATCCTGGGTGCTTTTTTTGGCTCTGCCAATTCTTGTCTTGTCTGGACAGCACCAGAAGGACATGGACCTGTTGGAGCGGGGCCAGAGGAGGCCACAAAGATGCTCAGAGGGCTGGAGCCCCTCTGCTGTGAGGACAGGCTGAGAGAGCTGGGGGGGTTCAGCCTGGAGAAGAGAAGGCTCCGGGGAGACCTTATAGCAGCCTTCCAGTCCCTGAAGGGGGCCTACAGGAAAGCTGGGGAGGGACTTTTTACAAAGGCATGTAGTGATAGGATGAGGGGTAATGGCTTCAAACCAAGAGAGGGAAGACTTAGATTGGATCTCAGGAAGAAATTTTTGACTCTGAGGGTGGTGAGCCCCTGGCCCAGGTTGCCCAGAGAAGCTGTGGCTGCCCCATCCCTGGAGGGGTTCAAGGCCAGGTTGGACGGGGCTTGGAGCAACCTGGGCTGGTGGGAGGTGTCCCTGCCCAGGGCAGAGGGGTTGGAACTGGGTGATCCTTAAGGTCCCTTCCAACCTAAACCACTCTACGATTCTATGACAGTAAATATGGTCTTTGGTGTAGCTTCCTGCATTTCTCAAAGGTCTGCAACCTCATCTTTGCTGATACTTTCCCTAGGTCTGATCAAATGGTTCAAGTAACCAGAGAAATGATGGGATATCCGATCTCAATGGGAAGAGAGCCCAACCTACAGTTAGGTAGGAGGACATATTCCCCAACTTGGAGCAGGAAGGAAAACCATCTCTTCTGAAGTCTAAAATTTTCTGAAACAAAAAACTTTTTTTCCTAAAAATTTTACCATTAAACACTCAAGTAAGACCCTGTAGAGGGGTCACTGTGCATCAATGTCCTATTGCTGAGTCTTTGGTGAAGACCTGTGGTATTTTTCCTTTACAGTGTCCTGGGATCTGTTCAGTTGAGTTAGTTTGTTGTGTTTTTATTGTTGCATTATTTGGCATTCAAATAAGTGCAGTCAGTGAAGCACTAGTCAGTGTCCTCATTTGAACTATCCATGCAAAGTTGACCTCTGTTTTTGAAATGTCATTTTCCTCAATGGCTTGTTGGCTGTTTAGGTTCTGGAAGACCTAATGGAACTGCAGTGCTGCTACTGAAGTTCTACCACGTGCTCCCCTTTCGTAGGTATCATCCACGCTTTATCTGGGGAGGAAGCAGGAGGAGCTGGTCACCACACAAGGACTGATAGTAATGTGCCAGCTTTTGGAATCTTGTTTTAATACAGTATGGTTTTGCAAGGACCCAGGAGACTGGTCATATTCTTGACATCCTTGTTTTCACGGTATAGCTGTGATTTTTGGTCTTCTTTCTAGTCCTATTTTTTTTGTCTTTACCACCTCTCTGAGGATGAGACTTGATAATTCTTGGCCTGCCGAAGTGCTCAGCACCTCAAAACTGTGGGAAGCAGATATAAAAGGCACCGTCTCAGGTAGTGGTGTTGTCCCATTGTATAGTTGCCTTGCTATAATACAGCCTGCAGCCAGGTCTCTGTCAAAGCTGAGTTATCAAGATAATGGCCCATTCAGAATCATGGGGGGTTTTTCCACATCTGAGGGTGGGCATTTTATCAGGTTTGCTATTGGATTATGTATTTTAGTTTCTCTAATACTGCTTTACATGGGTCTGAGTCTGATTAGCTTACTGGGCACAAATTGCTTGTGTTGGGTGGATTTACTTCAGTTCTGCATGACAAATCAGAATGTAAATGGTATTCCTGCTAATTTTAAAATTTAGCTGGGATAGGTAGAGATAACTGGTAGCCTTCCCATCTTTCCCCTTAAAATTTCTGCTTGCTGCCATCTCATCCCTCCAAGACCTAACAAATTACCATGTCCGTGTCATCTTTCAGCGCCTTCCTCTCACAAGTGTGTGATTCTGTCCTGTTTGCTCTCTGTGATTGTGAAATATTTTGAGCTTGTCTAGGGAAACCAATGCATTTGTGTCATAAATGGGTTGGCGGGAAGGAAGCCCCATCACATCCACCTTCCTTTTGTATTTGCTCACATAATCTTAGAGTTACTCAGGTCCAGCCTGTGAAGGAGCTCGCATCTGCTGCTGAAAACAAGATGAGCGCTTGCAGGCACTGAGCTGTGCTTGGCTACTTGACATCCATCATGTCCCTACCTGCCTTGGGGGACACAGTATTCCAAAATCGGTTGGACTTACCCAGGCCTGCTATATCTACTGAAACAGATGCCTTTGCCAACAATATGGGTAGTAGCAGGTAAACAGGTGCGAGTATCAGAGATTAGGAAAGCTGGTTTAAATTTAATAGTTGGAACAATCCCAATGGAAATAATATTCTACATGCAAACTAGGTCCACAAAGGGCAATGTTATGTCGCTAACAGTGGCCTTGATACAACACAGCTATGCTCAGAATTTTTGTCAGAGAAGTGATTTTCTGGGGAGGTGGCGTGTCTGGGCTGCAGCCCTGGCTGGGGACAGCATTCCCGATTGGTGCTACTGGGAGAGAACTGCCTATGAAGGCAGCAAAGCTGAGACACTGCAAAATTTTTATTCCCTGGAGCTACTGAGAACCCCCCACAATGTATATATTCACAAGACCAAGGTTGTTAATGCCTGGATGCCTGCACGTATCATCCCAAGGGGCAGCCTCCTGTTCTATGGGTCTTCTCACCTACAGGGATCTGAGATGTTCCTTTGCTGTAGTTGGGGTACACCATTTGCTTGCATGAGGCAATGCTGATATCTTCTTTCCCTTTGCGTATCTTTCACACTCTATGAGATGGTAATGAGACTTTCTTTGTATAGGCCTGGCACCTCCTTTGCGGTTGCATGCTCACCATCACCCACATCCTCGCCACTTATGATTTGAATTAGTAATTCCTGACATTTGTTTTCAAGCAGGTGGCTCTGGTACACCCTGACTCCTACATTCAAATCCAGGAGGAATGTACATACAGGAAGGGACATGGACATCATCTCATTTCATGGAGCTGAACAGGGACATCACTCCATCAGGTGAATGTACAAATGACACCGCATGAATGTGGCTCACGTTGCAGTAGACTGAAGCGTGTCTCACATTGCAGAAGACTGAGGAAGTGTGGACTAGATGAGGGGACGGTGAGGTGGACTGAGAGCTGGCTGTGTGACAGGACTCAGAGGGTTGTGATTAATGGAGCAGGGTCGAGTTGGAGGCCTGTAACCAGTGGTGTCCCCCGGGGGTCAGTACTCGGACCAGTCTTGTTTAACATATTCATCAACGACCTGGACGAGGGGACAGAGTGCATCCTCAGCAAGTTCACTGATGATACCAAACTGGGTGGGGTGGCTGACACCCCAGGGGGCCGTGCTGCCATCCAGCGTGACCTGGACAGGCTGGAGAGCTGGGCAGAGAAGAACCTCATGAGGTTCAACAAGGACAAATGCAGGGTCCTGCACCTGGGGAGGAAGAATGTCAGGCACCAGTATAGGTTAGGGGTGGACCTGCTGGAAAGCGGTTCTGAAGAAAAGGATCTGGGGGTCTTGGTAGACAGTAAATTA
>VYZM01004414.1:491148-520970 GCA_013398915.1 Dromas ardeola | reverse complement strand
GTTGAAGGAGGATGGAGCCAGGCTCTTTTCAGTGGTTCCCAGTGACAGGACGAGGGGTAACGGGCACAAGCTGGAACACAGGAAGTTCCGATGGAATATGAGGAAAAACTTCTTTAGGGTGAGGGTGCCAGAGCACTGGGACAGGCTGCCCAGGGAGGGTGTGGAGTCCCCTTCTCCGGAGATTTTCAAGCCCCATCTGGATGCCGTCCTGAGTGATGTGCTCTGGGCAATCCTGCTTTAAGCAGGGGAGTTGGACTAGGTGATCTCTAGAGGTCCCTTCCAACTCTGACATTCTGTGATTCCGTGATTCCGTGAAGGGATACATGCAACTGAAAAGGTGGATTTCTATGGAAAGGGTACGTCTTCCCCAGTTTTTGTTTTTAAATTAGAGACAGGTTCAGATTAAAATTCACACCAGACACATGACAAACTTTATAAAGTTTTGTCACTTGCCACAAAACAGAATCTGGGCTTGATGTTCCTGAATACTCAAACTTTTGCCTATGTCACATGAATAGTAAAGGTATTCGGCAACTTTGGGCTGAAGTTGTGTGGGTTCTTTGGAACAATTCTGACTGAAACACTGCTGAGTCTTCTGAGCACACAAGTAGGCGACCTCCTACTGTGAAGGAAAGCTGAGCCGTTCCATACCACGGAACGGTGTCGTGACTGTGAGATGCACTCAACAGATGTGTATTTCTCAGAGCAAAATGCTACCTTGGAATAAAGTGACCCATGACTGACCCTTACAGAAAGTGTCTCTGTGCTGCCTGCTCATAGAATAATATTCTTTAGAGATTGGAAAAGCTTATTAAATAATCTAATTTTTACAGATGCTATTTGGTTCCTATGTGCGTTACTAGTAAAGTGATTTTTATATACCCTTTTTTTACATGTCCAATTTCTGTGATGCAGGGTCTATTTCAGAGGCCAGGTTCTCTGCACTGCCGTGGGTGTTCCTTTTCTGCCTGGAAGAGATGGCTATTCCATGCCTTTTTGTCTACCCACTTGACTGCTCTTTCAGCGTAGAAGGCGGATGTGGATCTTTATACACTAACGACTTCGTGGGCAGCGTTGCATCTGAGCCACAAAGCAGGTGAGTCCTGTGGTTTCCGGCCCAGCCCTAAGATGAGGAGAGAAAGCACAAGGTCTACTCATTCCTCTTGGTGCTAGGACAGTTCCAGCTTGGCTCAACCAAAATCAGGAGGCTTAAATTAGGCCACTCATTACTCTTGCAGACCAAAGGACTTCTTCAAAGCTAACTAGGTGGAGAGTCTTTCTTCTCCCAACAGATGAAGACATCAGCACATTAAGTACACACAAAATGAAACCCCACCACAGCACGAAGGCACCTTTCTTCACCCGAGACTGGGTAATCAAACAATCTGTGTGTGTATTCAGCCCAACCCAGAGAAATAATTTCTACAAAATAAAACAGCAGCATTGCTTGTCCAATAAGGCAAAGCAGATTTTTTTTTTTCAAGTTATTATGGGCTTCTTAGTAGTCAGTGCTAAATGCAGCTGATCCTTGCTGTTCAAAGCATGAGGTTAATCAGGGCGTTAGATCTGTTTTTGCTACACAGGACTCTGTTGCTTTAAACAACAGTCTGTTGTATCAGACTTGGGTAAAAATATACCAGGAAACAAGATTTTTAAAGCTGCTCAGGAAGACAATCTTATGTTTGTTCAGCACTGCATGGATTTGTGTGTCAGAGTTGATGGTTGCATGCATTAAGCCAGAAATGAGACTAGTTTTCTGTTTCTTTTGCCTCATCGTTTTATCATTGGTAGAAGCTGTAGGGTCAGAGCTTTGAATGTATCAGTGACATTGCGTAGTTCCTTTATTTTTGCAAGGACAGAAACGAGGTGTGTTTCTGTAGGTAATGCAGCTGGTTTCTGCCTCTTCTGGAACACACAACAGTGTCCAGTGCTGCAGGAGTCATGAGCAAGTCTGTCTGCTGTGCTATAAACCATGAACTGCTTATCGCTTTACAGTTTCACTTGTCTGTGTTGTGGGTGTGAACCGAGGTTGAACTGCACACGGGACATTTGATTATCCAAAAGTATTTGAACTTTGGAAAAGAACAAGCAACTTCTCAAAATCAGGCATGATAGATTTTTAAGCATCTGTCTCAGTTGTTTCAACACTGTGTTCATAGTTAGTAGATCTTTTGATGGTAAGATATGGCTCATAGTAACATTTGTCTTACCCCTATTTCCAAGCCAATAGACTATCAACATCAAGAAAAAATAAACTGAAGCAGTAGAAAAGCTCAAGTTACTCCTATATATATACATATATACATAAATATATATAAAAAAATACACTCACATGTAAATTTCAGAATGGGCAAGTGACCTTCTCTGTACGCTCTGCTTCTTTTGTTACGATAGAGCTGAACCTGCATGGGAAGGATGGATACGAGGCGGGCAATTTCCTATAGAGACCTGGGAGGCAGATAAACATCACATATGACGAAAATGTGAGTAACTGTAGAAAAATAGTGGCTTATTTAAACGGACGGACTGAACAAAGATAGGCTGGAACGTCAGTGGCACACAGTGGGCTAGAATACATGCCGTGCTCAGAAGAAATGAGAAAGGCTGAAGTCAAGTCTCTGTTTCTCCAAATGGTATCTCCTCCTATAAAAAAGGCACAGGATTTAAAAGTTTCATGGCACAATATCTAAGAAAACAATGTGATACAAGTATCAGAAGTCTTTACCTGCCAGGACACTACATGCACTTTTAGGTTGGACCAAAGATGGATAACTCAGTGGGCCTAAACAGGCTTTCCTGAAGTCAATGACAAAATACCTCCATGTGAACGCGTCTGAGTGTAGTAACGTAGCCAAGATCATCTGAAGTGAGTAAGCTTTCCAAACAGGCGGATTTTTTTGCCACTAATCGAAACACTTGGCCTTTTAAGGTATATTTGGGCTTTTAGGGTGTTTTATGGTATGTTCTGGGTCCTGCACCTGGCTCTGCAGAACAAGATTCCGCTCCCTCTAGTTGCTGTATCGCTACTCTTTGCTGTAATCTGGCGTTTGCATGCTTTTAGGAGCGAAAATTATGCCCATTGTTCTAGTTTTTGTGGGTGTTTATGCTGTAATTCACTGACTTGATCTGCAGCAAACCTGTTTCTAACTGCAGATCCAATGTGGGAGATTGTTCAAAAGGCAAGGTGTGTCTCCCTGATTAGCTGAGTTGGAGTCACCTGACCCTGAACAAATAGTTCCTGACCTGAATTTTATGTTAGCTTTATTTACTTAATATAGAAACGTTAAAATTGGGCTGCGGTGAAATGTGTCTTTAACTATTTCCTTTCTTGTATCATCTGTAATTTTATAGAGGATCTAGTAAGCACTGAATCATGCTGTGGATCTGGCGATGTTGCTGTTAGGTCGTTTTCCCTCCATGGATTCATCGCCTTCCCAGGTGCAGGATTTGGAGAAGCAGGTACAAATAAAGTTGTTACAACACGTAATGGAAGTGTGACAGGAGGGGTGGGGGAAGGAAGAAACTTACTCGCTGGGCTGTACTGTGGGCTGGTGATTCAGACGCCCACGTGCCATTAGCCCTGCACGGCAAGCCGCAGGTTGGAGGCTGCATACCTGCAGAACTAGAGTGCTGGCTCTCCTCTCCACGCTCCCTCCTGGCAGGGGATGGTGGTGGACTCAGGGCTGTCTTTGCACTCTCACGCCATGCGGTTAAAGATCTGCTCCATCGGTCACCGCTGTCTGAAGGAGCGCGTGTGTATTAGAATTGAAACCATCTCTGTGAGGGCAGAGATGTTGTCAATGCTTAGTTCTCCAGTACGTTCCTGATTACATATTAAGCAGGTCTGAAGGGAAAGGGAATACTGTTTGTCCTAATAAAAAGATAAAGTTTGTGGGCGGGGAGAAGAAAACTAGATTAATGTTCACAGGTTCTTTGCCAGACTGTGACAGCTGGAAAAGCGCTGCTGCTGCTAATTCTTGAAAGGCACAATAGGCAAATAGCATGTAAGCCATTCTTCTTTCTCTCATGATCTTAGGTAACTGGCTTTTCTCTCAGTCTTCTTTTCTTTACCTATATAATATGTGCTACAGCGTTTGGAAAAGTCAGTCAATCTTTCCAGTAAAATACTGTGGTACTCTCAGCTATTTATTTAGACTACGGTATTGTATGTATGTCCACACAGCCCTTTGCAGGCGCAGGAGAGGCTTGACCCTGGTAACCCAACAGCCTTGTTGCAGCACCAGTTCAGTCTGTAATTTGCCCAGGTGACTTGGCCAGCCCGTGGTTTGGTACCAGCATAACTACACTTACCTAGCGGCCATGCTGAACTCAGGTTCCAGCATCTCTGAGCACAAGGAACTGGTTCACGTTAGCCACCAAAACATCTTAACATCTAAACATCTAAACCCCAGCATGAATCAGGGCTGCACACTAGTTATGGCTCCACAACTTTGACAGACAGTGCTTCTGTTCAACTGCAGGCAAGGGCTTTATGCGTGTGCTTGTGATTAGAGTAGATCCTTGTGTGGGGTCTGTCTGTAAAACTTAAAATAGGGGGGCTGTTGGCGTTTGCAAATTTGTGCTGCAAAAATAAGCACAATCACATTTTATGAAATAGTGTGTTAGATGAGTGCTGCTGGACTGATCATCTCTAGGGTGACGAAATAATGCAAGAAGATAGTATCATTGCCGTGGCCTTCACTGGCATTGCATTTAGGACCCTGCCACGCGCCATGAATGGATTAACTATCCGAGCTTCCCAAAGCAGCTCAAAACCTCACTTCATTTTAGAAATCCTCATTTTAAGAAGAAAGGTCTGTGTAAGGATGAACTGTGAAAAAGGGCAACAACACAGAATTAAACTCTATGCAAAGGGAAAAACATTTACCAGGGCTGCTGTGTGGAGCCACGGGCATGGCTGCCTTCCACAGCCACGGAGCACCTGGCTCCGCTTACCTGCCCGGGACACAGGAGCAGTTGCTGGGCCCGTCTGAATGTACTAGAGATTAGCAGGGCAGGAAAACACCTGCTTCCACTTAACCGATCTGAGAGGAAACAAAGGGCCAGAAAAGCGATGGCTTGAACAACACAGGATTGGATGAAAACTAATATGTAGCTTCAGATTGGCAGTTGGCAGCCATAACCCTCAATTTAAAGCAGCTGAGAGTCCCAACTCTTTAGATCTAAAATCTTGCTGCTATGAAGATGAAAGACTTTGTTCCACACACCCCCTCCCCCTTCTTTTTTTTTTTTTAATTTTTTTATTTTCCCTTTTTCTTTTCACTCAACTGCGTCCAAATGGCGAGCAGGCAGATGGGAGTTCAGGCAAACCCAGATGCCAAGCTGCTGCGCTTTATAATAGGCAGCGAAGGGTGGCAGACAGCTCAGCCAGAAGGAAAAGGTAGAAACTTTACAATCATTGTTTAGGAGCTCAGTGAACCCCCTTACTTTTGTGTCAGAGGAAGATGGGGTTGGCTGGGACTCACTGGTGACCTCGGTATGGGCTCCAATTTAGATACGGGACTGAAATCCTGGTGGTAGGAAAGAAGGGAATCTGGTGCTTTCATTGACTTCAGTGAGGGCTGTTGCTCAGCATCTCTGCAAGCAAAGTCTCAAGGAAGGTTTTTTCGGTTGGATTCTCAAAAATTATGTGCTGAGACCAAGACTGAGGTCCAAGGTGAGCAAAAAGGCTAGACAGTCGTCATTTGAGGCTCAGTCTCATTGCCCGACTCTGAGCTGTGTTTCATTCAGAAACTGGACTTAGCATCGTTTTAAGTACCCTGTCATTAGGCTCCTTTTTTCCTTTGTTTGCTTTGGTTGGAACAAGAACAGTTCTAGGTGTTAACAGAGATACACAGCGCTGCGCACCAACCCCTTCAAGGGTGTTGTGCACCGATTAATGGGACAGCTGGTGGCCTCTCCAATGCCGTGTTGCCGTGGTTTGTGTGTCTGTGTGTGTAACATCTTACCTTTTGCTTGTTCACCAGCTTGTGCCTTATGGAAACATAACGGCGAGTCTGGCAGATTGGATGGCTGGCCTTAAGTTAGTATGTTTGCAAAAAGAAGGTAAGGCTCGTAAGATTATAAAACTTTCTTTCCGTGTTCAAATAAGCACAGGTTAGCCTGACCTGCCTGCCCACCCCTTGTGTCGTCTTCAGAGCAGTAAAGAACCAGTGAAATGTACCTGTGACCTTACACACTAACACTGGCAAAACGTGTTTTAGCTGTGGAGTGTTGGATTGCATGCAAGCTAGCCCTCCAGGTTATTGCACCTCTCCAAACGCTGCAAAGAGCAATGTTCTTCTCCCCTCCTCCTTTGCTTGCTTAACTTGTTAAGACATGGAAGGTTGCTCCTGCTATGACTCCTGTTCCTGACCTGACAGGTGGTGCCTTGAACTGAACTTTGCTCTCACAAACACGGTTGGGTTTCACGTATCAGCCTACCATTTAGTGGACTCGCCCATCTGCACAGAATTTAGTAATTTTGGCAACGTGTGCCGCTGCGATTGTCCCAGGTGCCGGGTTAAGGAGCGCTGTTGGGTGCAGGGGCTTGCCACACAACCAAGCGAGGGCCAAGGATTCCGCGCGTTTAATCCCATGCCTTTAACTCTACAGATTGTGCAATGAGTTGCTGAGTACAGGTAAGAAGATGAAAGAGATTGAGGTGATGCAGGAAGTGATGCTAATGGCTGTGGCCCTCGGATGAAAGAAATAAACACCTTTATGGATCCGCACTGCTGTGACCCCTTTCTGCAGAGCTGCACGAGGAACAAAGAATTGTAATATCGGATCAGAGGCCCAGTGTGTTTTTTAGCCTGTTTTGAAGAACTGCACGATAGGAGCTTATTGAAAAAAGATGAATGAACTGCTCTGAAGAATGGCTGTGAAATGATTTGTTGATAGGAGATGTTTGTTTTCGACACAAGAAATGCTGCGTTTGAACTGTGTGGCAAGGAGCGTTGCATCCTTTCTTCCTCTATCCAGTCATGGGCACTCTCCTATAGCCATCTGCAGTGTTTTCTTTTCATCGTTTGTTTCCTACCAAAACTTTTGGTGTCAGTGACATCCTGTGGTGATTAGATGTTAACTGTGTCTGGGCTTGGTCTTTTTTTTTTTTTTCCTTCTTCACAGTTTACCGTCCCAGTCCCCTGATTTTTGTCTTGTGAAAGTAGAATTAGCTATGCTGCTAGGTACCGGTCACTAAGTTCCCCAGGACACAGTATTTAACAATACTAGTTTTTCTAACCCCAATCTGTTGTGTATTTGTTATATTGGGTTAAATCCTGCCGTTTTCACCCAACTGCCATTTGGGAAAGATTCCTGTTCACTTTAGCTCATCTGCATTTACTCGAGGAAGGATTATTAATGTGGGGCTTTGGTCTGCTGTTGAGTGTTGATGGCCCAGATATAGCTGAATTGTTTAGATAAACAGAAAAATGAACATTTCAGTAGTAAGTGTCACACAGAAAAAAAGGCAGAATGGGGGTGGCTCCAGGCAGGTGCCCCTACAACCGGCAGGATGGGGATGGTGGCCTGTGGTGGGTTCTGAAAGGAGATGGTGACTTACGCAGTACACAGGGGGAAAAATGTGAATTTGTTGTCTCCTCAGGGAGATCAGAGATCCAGGTTTTGTTCAGACAGGCAGAGAGAGAGGTCAGGAGGCCTCAGAGAGTGGTTGAATCAGAATATAACTCACGTAGCTAAGCCGTGTCCTGGCCATTTACTGATGCAGGAGAAAATAGGTCTGCTTGTGCATCATCTGGGTATTGTGGATTGATTGGATTGTCTGACTATTCATAAACTGTCTCAAAATTCTTAGTGATGGGTGCCTCAGAGAACAGGAGGGTGTTTTCTAATAGATCAAAGCAGCTGATGTCCCAAAAGATTAAAATCTCAAATAAATGTCCTAAGTGACCGGGTGGCCTGGCCTAATATGGATGCAGGCTGTATCTATATTGCAATACAGGATGGTGTTGCAGCATTTGCTGACAGGCTTGTGCTGGCTTTATTCATTTGGGTGTTGAATCACTGTCAAGACCCAGCTGAAAAGATCAATGAGACCTAATCTTTTAAGAAATGCGGGACGCCGGCAGCAGGATTGTACCACCTATGCTGTGGCCAATGTCACTCTAGCATCACACCTCCAAGCCACAGTTTGGCCATGCCTCCAGACTGCTGTCACCCCTCCCAGTTGCACTGCGTGTATCCCAGTGGGGTACATTTTTAGGAGATTGGTAGTTTTCTATAGTTTATAGGTCCTATTTATGCTAACTATGCCTGCCAAGGCACTGGACACAGAAATCCTGTATTTGGAAACCTGTTTAGTAACTTTGACTTTAAATTCTTTTGAGGGCACACAAATAGAGATTTGGTTATTTCAGGCATAAGTTTCTTTCCAAAATACTGTGGGCTAGACTTGTTCCAGACAAAAATTTGTGTCTTGAAGCTACAGCCCTAGTAAGTTGGAGATGAAGAGGAAGAAGCCAGCTTGCTCAGAAGCACAGCTGACCGTGTAATCGAACTGCAGACTGTGTAATACCCTTGCAGAAGAAATCAGTCTTTCGCAACTAAAGGTTTCCAAGGTTTCTCTTGAGTTAGTTCTGAGGATAAGTTATGTCTTAGGGGAATTCTTCTGCCAGTTGGGCTAATTAACATGATAATTTGTTGTTTCATTAGCTACATCTTTCATGGGAAATATGAGTGCGTTTCCTTCATAACAAGGAGAAAACATTTTACTTGTTTTTGTTTTTTCATGACACTGATGAGAATTGTCTCTGAAAACTTCCTTGAACGGGGATGAAAATGATATTTAGAAAGCCACACTTTTAATTTTGCTTTCTTTTATTTTAAATGCTCTGTTACTAAGCATGCTTAGAATTGAGCATCAATTCTGTCTGGAGCCCTTTTCCACACATCCTTTAATACTTTCAAAACTAGGGTGTGTCACTGAAGAGATTCCACTTGTCAACATCCAAGTAGGATTTTGTACAGGGAAAGAGAAGTATGGCCCATGAGAGATAGCGCAAGATGCATCCAAAATAGGAACCTTTTTTTTTATTTATTTTGGTCTTCCCATATGTCCACATCAAAAATGAAATTTCTACCTGACTAATCTAGGAGTAAATACTGCAAAGATCTGGGCTGAAGTGTCCTGTAATCATTGTAATCTCAGTCATGGTGCCCATGAGTGGCCAGCGGAATCCAGTTGTAGGCCCCTGCTCTTATTACCTTGTATATTGGGAGACATGAGTTCTGGTTGAACTTTTTATTAGTTTCTGAAATTATTTTGTGTGTCAAGACTAGATGGCGATGAGATTCAAGCTTCTGTGAAGTTTTTCGAAAAAGTCAGCTCTTGTGAATTTACCAGCAAAATTGTACGCGTGTCCTTCAGCAAGTCCTCGCCTCTGTCTGTGCCTTAGATTGTCTCTATATGTTGCATCTTTTGTTTGGAAAAGCCATCATCAACCCATCGATGTCCCTGCTGTTCTGTTGCAGGTTAGTTGAGCTAGGAGAGTTCCGGTTAAATAATCTAATCTCTGATTCAAGGGGAGCCATATTCTGGTTGGCTGAACACTTAGTTGGCTTTTAAAATATCAGCTCAGTCATGGCAGTAGGCAGGTGGAAATTGGTTTGTGATAGAGCAGTGTCTGGATGTTGACGTTAGAGAAGAACACCCCGTCATCTTGAACTCTTGGTTGCCCGTAAACCTCTGCTCTTGAGCGAATCTTAAGGGTGTATAGAGAGAGGGTGAGAGAGGCTGTGGCGCAGCAGTATCAAATCTGAATCTGCGCTGGGTGAATAATTCATTCTTTGTTAAAGCCGTGGCGGAGGTGGCGATCCCCTCGAGAGGCCGGCCGGTTTGGCCCCGGCCGCTCCCAGAAGCCAGGACACACCTGTTAGTAGCCAGGGGCACGGAGATTGGTCGGGTGGAAGGAATGCACCTGCGCAGGGAGGGGAGGAGGACTACATGTAAGACGAGCCTTAGACACTCGCCGTCTCTTCTCAATTCCAGCTTAACAAGCAACAGCGCTCTGGGCTGCGAAGAAACCCAATGCACCTTTTAATCCTTTGCTTTCCTTTTTTTTTTTTTTTTTTTTTTTTTTTTTATTTTTTTTTTTTTTTTTATTTTTTTTAGGTTTNCACTTTTTTTTTTTTTTTTTTTTTTTTTTTAAATTTGGTTTTATTTCAGTAGTCTGTTACGATTTAGAAGTGTGTTGTGTTTTCAGGTACAGTTCTATTTTTGTCTTCATTTATTTCGTGTGAATTTCACTGCGAAAGCCTCTCGCTCCGAGTTCGTCTTTTCCAGGACACGGAAAGATGGGAAGATGAAAACTCTTGTGCGCGCTCTC
The DNA here is from genome assembly GCA_013398915.1 of Dromas ardeola. NCBI lineage: Eukaryota > Metazoa > Chordata > Aves > Charadriiformes > Dromadidae > Dromas > Dromas ardeola. The sequence goes on along the minus strand of VYZM01004414.1, from coordinate 510,621 downwards.
CTGACGATCATTTCGTCCTTTTTATTACCCGCTTGAAGGCTGATGATCTTGGTTTGGGAGAAGGTGGTTGTGCTTCCAGCACTGAAGTTGCTTGCGTGTGTGTGTGCTCATGGTCCTGGTAAGCCATAGTGTCCAGGCACTGCGGTAAAAAGTGATCTAACGAGCATGAAGAATGACTTCTTTAATGCCTTTTGTAACTTGTTCATCAATATTCTCCTCTCAACTTAACTTCCTTTAGGACTCTGTCCTCTTTTCTCTTCCTCCTCCTTTCCCCAGGTAGATTAAAGAGGGTTTTGTTATAGGTATCGGGTTTTGTCTGCTCGGAGTTATGGGGGATGGGAGAACAGCGCATGAATTCAAACGTTCATTTTACAACTAGCCAAACCAGTCAGGGCAGGTACGAGCAGAACCGAGAAACTGAATAGGAGGGAGCCAGTGGGGGAAAGCTGGTTTCACCGAGATGTCATGGTGAGCTTGGAAAAAAAGACCTCTGTGGAAAAGGTTTATTGTGACTAAAATGAAACGAGGAGAAAATTAAAGAGGGCTCTCTCAAAAGGGGATCCTTGCATGTCAAAGAGGATCCAGCTTCGGTACTAACAACAGTGAGGTTTCTAAATGCAAATATGCTATCGGCTCCTTTTCAATTTCTGTGTATTGTTTGCCATTTTTCAGTTAGTTTTTTAATTAACTGGCATTTTAATGTATTTTATTGCAATTGCAAAATGCCCAGTCCTCTAGTTTTAGTTTCTCTGCTACTTTGGAGCCAAAATTGATTCCTCAGATAGGGTGCTGGAAGTGAAGGAAACAGATTTGGAATTTTTCAAACGCTGCTTTTGTTTAAACGAAGTGGAAGTCAAGGAAAGATCTTGTTCTGCTTTAGTCATCGGTTTCCGCTCGTGGCATGGAGGAGCCATTTTGGGTTCATTTTGTTTATTCTTTTCTTACCTGAGGCTTTTTTTTTTTTTTTTGGTGCATGACAAAATGAGCATAATTAAGTCTTCTCTTCGCTCTTGTGCTAGTTCACTCTCGTTAGGGAGCAACCCGTGCCAGCGGTGACTAGCCTTTACTTGCGCTGGCTAGTTGGACACCAAAGAGAGAGGGAAGACAAAACAAAGTGGTTTTCTTCATTTTTGAAGTGTGAAGTCTAGTTGTGGGTTGGATGCGATGGCTCTGCCGCTTTCTCAGACTGGAAGATCGAGGTGCCTTAAAAAAAGCCCCTTCTCGTCTCTTCTAGTTTGGTTGGCAGCTGGTAGGTGCAACTGTTGATGTGAGAATTTTGGATGAGGAGTAAGAGGTGTTTTGTAAGCAAGCAGCCTTCTTGTATAATTCATCTGCCCGGATTCAGGAAGAGGCATTAGCCTGGCTTTGTAGACACTGAGGGAGTCAGCAGAAAAATGTTTGCTCACTCCTGCCCTCCACCCCTTTAGTAAAACAGCCTTCTAGAAAGTTCGGCGAGGCACAAAGCTCGAAATAATTTCAGCTTTCGGCCGAAAAAAATTTCAGAGTGTCTAACTCTTCAGAAATAAGGAGGCAAAGCTAAATGCTCTTCCATTTATTTAGTTACAAGAAGGTCTTTAATAGCTCTTTTCTGAAAAATTTTGTCAGGAATACATGAAATATTGCTAGTTTATTTACCCCCTCATTTTCAGTGAGGTTAGTTCTTGATTTTTCCACCAATATTTTCTTCTTGTAATTGCAAGTATTTAAATTCAAGCAACTTAACTTTATAATAGAAAAAGCTATGACTTAAAGATAATTTTGCTTTATTCTAGACTCCTCTGTAACAGAAGCTTCGTTTAGGCTTGCTTTAAGCTCAGAGAACAGCATTAATACCGAAAAATGGTGTGCTGTTCTATCTGTACGCAAATACCAAAAAACTCAAGCCAGCTAAAAGGTTTTATCGGCAGGACTAAATATTTAATTTTGACTTTGCAAATTCAGGAATGGTCTCAGGCTTTTTAATTGGTTTTGATACCTTTTTTAATTTGAACTCACATAGCAGCTTGCAAATGTGGCTGTCTGAAGTTAAGTGCCTACACAGAGCTGGAGGTGATGCATGACAAGCCTTTCGAAAGCTCCTTTCCTTTGTGGGCGTCTAAATCGTTCTCAACATTCATTAATTTAACTATTGAATAATAATAATAATAATAATAATTATTATTATTATTATTATTATTATCATCATCATCATAAATTATGAGAATTTGGGCTGTTAAAAGACACCGTTTGGTATACGGGCAACTAATTTCAGGCAACCCAAATGTTACAGAATTGCAGGAAATCATAGAAATGCCAGGAATTTGGAAACTGTTAGTTTAACGTGGAGTTCTGTCTCCTCTTCCCGTTCCGCACAGCGAGCCGTGATCCCAGTGCAGGCACAGGTATTTCTCACCTGAATTAACTTATTTGCAGTGGGAATTGTGAACGCAACCTTGGCTATTTTACTACATTTCAGGAATGCTAACAATCAGAACTTAAAAATCTGGCTTCTTACAGAAGTCATTGAGATCTCGGGGTCACCAGCGTGAAACTCGAACTGCCAGATACAGCGATGCCGTTCAGTTTTCCAAATGGAGCAGGGGCTAAATTCCTCTGGTGGTTATACTGGGCAGTCCTGGTCTGGAGCTGCCCCTCTTTAACCCTCACCGGAACGTTGGTCCACGCAGTGAATGAGTTCAAAGGAGGGTGAGACCTGAACCTGACCTGGTGACACAGTTTTGCTGGTTCATATTGCCGTATAAAAACTGAGTAGTATTTCTTTATTTCAGAAAGACAGGAAAAATCCTCCCTGAAACAATGCTTTTAATTTAATCAGACTCTGAACCAATGAAAGGACACATCAAAATATATACCAGTTAATGATAGTGTTTGAAAATTGTTCCCATATAATATTCATAAAACGTTAACAATTCTCCTAGGCTTCCCCTTTTTTGCAACGGTTTACTTATGCAGGAAATAGGGTTTTCTTAGTGTCCTTAGCCTAAAAATCATGAAGGAAGGCTGAAGTGGTAATTTTCTGCGTTTCTACCAAAAAGGCACATAATGAGATTTAGAATTACAAAAATGCAAACTGGACATAAAACATACATGCAATCAGACGTTCATTTGTTAGACGTTTTCTTTGCAAAACAAGTTAATTAGAATGTTCTAACCCTATTTTGGGCAGGGGAAAGTGGCCCGAGGAAATTACATTTTACAACTGGGATGTGCATTCCACTTTAATTAGGTTGTTTTTTTTCAAACGGCTCTGTCGTTCGAGTCAGATAAATCAGTTTTAGGGTCTTACTTTTCTTTAATCTTAGGTTGTGGCAGAAGTAATCATGAATCGATACGCAGCCTGAACTCTAAAAGAGAACTTAGTTTGCTTTGCTGCTTTTAAGCTTTCAAATAAGCCCGTCTGTCCTTTCAGACTCCAGGTAGAGCTTTTATCTGATGGAGCTCGAAGATATAAAGGCTTAAGTTTCACATGCTTTGTTCTTTTCTTCGTCGTTGACTGTTGATTAAGGCTCAGCCCTACAGGTTAACTAACGAGTTATTTTTTTCCCCCCATTGGAGCCGCGTTCTTTGTCAGACCTGTGGCTACCTGGGTAAAAATGGGCATCGGGATATTCCCGCTCGCAGGATAATTGATACCCAATTGTTTTAAGGCTGCTGGAACTTTGTCCTTGTACTTGAGAAGTGAGTGGGGGAGGCAGGTAAGGAAGTAGAAGAGGGGAGGAGAAAGAAAGGTAATATAGGTACAAAGCTAATTACTAGTGCTGTTTAAAAAAAAAAAAGAAAAAAGTGGGGGTGGGGTTCATTTAAGTTCCTTGTTTTCCACTCCTCTTCAGTCATTCTTTCCTTTTTTCTCAAGGCCTGAACATCGGTAATAATGGTGATGATTAACTAAATGAAGTCGGTAACCTGGGCGACCATTAGGGTGGTTTTATATTTCATGGGTACCGAATCGCCAGAGAAAGCAGACTATTGAGGACTCGGAAAAATGAGATGGGACGTTTGGGGTTTTTTGATGGTGGGTTGTTTGGTTTGGGTTTTTTTTGCATTGTGGTTTTTTACTTTGCGTTTTGTGCCTTGATGTTTCACAACGGTAAGGTTATAACCGCCTTCTTCAATGTTTCCCTTCTTCTCCTGTCTTTTTCATTCCTTCTCTTCTTGACTTGCCACTTTTGAAAGATTCTGCGTATGACTGAAGTGTAGTTTCCCCCCGTTTGCCGGCCTACCTGGAAAATATTATCTTGGGGAGAAGAAAGGAGGTGAAAGAGAGGATTTCTTTCTCAATCTATTTAGGTATAAGCTAGATTAATTGGCTTGGAGATTTTATTTTGGTCTTTTATGATGTATCTTAGACTTGTCCTGCTTCTGCCATAATAACTTAGTGTTGTTCTCTCCAGACAAAGCATTTAATTACTTTTAATTGTGTGTTATTGCCACACTTGTATTGAGCGTACTAAAAGCAAGTGCCATCTTCTACGGAACCAGAAATTCTCCTAATTCTCAGGCCTCTGAATTGCGTATTTCACTGGCAATGCTAATGTAAGCAGCAAGCTGGTTGAATAGTTTGCAAATTTTTTTGCGTTTTCTTTTGGTAAATACTAATAATTCATGTGCTTGCTAGGAATTAAGTAAGTCTTGAAACAGACTTAATAAATGAGCTGAAATTGTTTATTAGCCCAATGGGAAATAAGCATGCTGTCAGCTTTTAACTATTTTTATTTGCTGAACTAGATAGAAACAAATATGTGGGATTTAGTATTAAAAAGGCAAAAGCTCTAGAATTACTATTGGGTGTGAAATGAGGATTCGTCTGAGAAATGCGTGCATTAAAAGAGAATGCTTCCATTTGACTTGTCTCCATGCAGGTTGAGCCGGTTAATAGAATCCATAATTCCTGTGTACAGTGTGCCATGCCTTTTGGGGGCTTCTGTGCCTTATCATTTGTCATCGCAAGCGTAGCCCTGGCTAGCAGGTGGCTACGGTATGGTGATTATATAGTTGGCTGTGTCTCTGAGTAACCTTCTCGGGGAACACTAAGCAAAGCATTCCTTAGTTAAGAAATTTTTTGGCAGCTCCTGTAGTAAAGCAAAAGAATTGTGAATGTTCTTTCCATCCTGTGTGCAGAGTTGCACATGCTCCGTGCACTAAACCCGCGATACACACAAAAAAAAGGAAGTTAGTTTTCTGATCTCAGTTTTATGATAAGGGCTATATAAACTCTTTAACTTTATTTGATTTTGTAGATGTATAGCATCTTAGGAGAGATCAAAGTTTGGTTGTTGGTCTTTTGCCTGGTAATATAAGCACAAAACTGCCACGGTTTTGCGTGTAGTGTAAGTTTTTCTTGAATTTGTTATCTACAATTTATTTGTTTTATATATAAAGTATCTCATATGGTACTAAAGGGAAAAGAAGTTAAACAGATGCAGTACTGTGCAGAAGATGACGTAAAGGCTCTTTCTTTTGTGCTGTGATCTATTACTGACAGCAGTTAGGCAAACCAAGCAGATTATTATTATTATTTTAATGGATTAGCTCTGAAAGAGTTCCAGAAAGAGCCCAATGAAGGGCTTAGGTCTTCTTGGAAACTATTTCACAGTATTTTGCCTGTTACAATGTTAGATTTTAAATTTTTTTGTTGTTGTTTTTCGCAAGAGACGTAATTTTCATCGCACAGTGATGATGGATAGGCCTGAAGTTTTGAAAAGAAAATTCACCAGCCATTGTCAGGTTCTATAATGATTAACGCAACAGCAAAGTGCAAGAATTGCTTATTAGAGCTGCATTATGCAACTAAGAAATATGTGCCTTTGTAATTATCATGGCACGCTACTGTTTCCCAGCTTAGATATGAAACCTATGCAGAGTGGGGAGGGGGGGCTGGGTTTTGTTTTGTTTTGTGGTGGGGTTTTTTGTTTATTTTTGAGTTCTTGGCGGGGGGGGTGGGTTGTTTTGTTTTGGTGTTGTTTTGGTTTTTTACCTCCAGATGCAGGTTCTACTGGTTGATTTAATCTTCAGGTATTTAGCTCTCATGCAAGTCAATACAGCACCAGGCCTTAAGAAGTGACTGTTGAAGGTCAGTCTAGCACGGGGATGCAGTTCTGGTGCATTTGTGGTGTTTTTAACTCGTTTGGAAGCGGCAGTTTGGCCCATGATGTGCTAACCATACTCTCCTGGTACACAATCTACACCACTAAAGAGTCCATATTTTCACTGGAAACAGATTTGGAGGACATTGCAAAGACCATGGTTAATGCCAGGGCTTTCAGGAGCCCCATCTAGGGCAGCCCTAATCCACGGCAATCTTTTGAGAACAGCTCTACCAAGGGCTAGACGTGGAGGAAGGACTGGATGACTTAGCAGGTCTGCTCTAACTTCTGATTGCATAATATTCCAGTACTGTCTTTTCATAGTAATATACTGTGACTCAAATCCTGCTCTTGGCAGATACACCTGCCATGGCAATGACTTGCATTTTGTATCGTCACTAGCTGTGGAGGCAGAATGTAATTGGCCCGAACCTCCTCACCCGGTCGTACCACATCGAGTATTCTGAGTTCTGGACGCAGATTGTAGACGGCCATCTAGCATGCACTCTGCAGAGCAGAATGAATGAATTGTAAACATTTTCAGTGGAGGAGAGGGTAGATTTTAATTAAAACCACCTTTTTTCCATTCCTACAAGGAGATGTAAGAAATCGAATAATGCACTGAGGCCTTTCACCTTTCTGTAGTGAACTTAATCCAGACTGGTAGGGTTTGGGTTTTTTGGTCTTTCTCTTGGCATGTATGAAGGGAATTGGTTGATCCAATTTCATTTCTTGCGGAACAGGTGTATTTGTAGCAGCACACCCCCTCACAGATTACTTAGCCTTTTGTTTGCAATGGCAAAAGGCAAGGTAAGAAATGCAGGAGCTTTAAATTCAGACAGACAACTGTGTTTATCTCCAGGTCGTTGTAGAACTGCCTGAACACCTGGGCTGAGGGCTACTGACTGTTGTGTAGGACTGATGAAAAATGGCCAGTGGCCCCTTCACGTACCTTGTGGGTTTTTTGCAATCAATCCGTCTAATGTACTCACCTTGCTTTATGAAAGAAACTTTGACCTTCCAAACAGCTTTAGTAGAAGGAAGGGCGTTTCTAGTGAGAGCTAGAGTAAAGCTTCAAGCTAATTTGACCTGAAGGGTTTTTCTCTATCACAAAATGTGTCAAAGTCAGGAGGGTGAAAGAGTTCTTAAAAGTCCGTAAAAAATTTCCACATTTCCTATCCCTTTTGCCTTTCCCTTTTGCCTACACCTACTGTAGAAAGAACCAACACTTTCCTTTCTTTTTGAAGTATCTCTTTATTTCAGGTGTTCTCCACCTCTGGAGAGCAGGAGGCTTGTGAGAGATGGTATAATACTGCTCACTAGGTACCAGAGCACTGGGACTGTTTTGTACATTCTGGACACAGAAGGAGGTGTCCTGTTGAATCTCTTGGCCAGATTTGGATTTTATACCTTTTACACCTTAGTTTGTGGTGTTTATGTATATGTTTTTTGGCTTGAACGTGCATCTGGGTCAGTTGAAAGGTTCCAATAGTAGGAAACTGGCTTAAGGAACGATCCCCTGAGACCCAGGAGGGGCAGGATTGCTGCTGAACGCCTGTGATTTCTTTGCTTAGAGTCTGTTCCTAGGACAGCGTTCTTCTCATGCTCATAAAAGCAGGGGATGTCACCTTCTAGCAGGGCCACAGATGAAAATACTATGCGGGAGGCTGAAATATTCCTGCACCATTGGAAAATAGTAGGATCATGCCACCACCTGTTTCTGTTGGGTTTCATCAGAAATGAAATGGTAATTGCCTTGAGTTGCCCTTATGGCATCTTTGAGATGCCATCTGAAATACTAGATCACAGAAAATTTAGTTTGGGTTGGGCTGATAAAGGTCATCTAGTCTGAGCTAAAGCTAGATCTGGTGGCTCAGGGCCTTTTCCAACTGAGTTCAGAAAATCGGCAAGGATGGAGGAGTCACAGCTTCTCATCTCGCACTCGGTCTGATAGTCTGTGACACGCTTAGCATCGCCCCACTCCGTGTCATGAGAAGGTGGGGCAATGGCAGTGCACTTGAACGCTAATGTAAAATATTTACGCATTTTTCCTTTTGCAGTCCCTATTTTTCAGTGAGAAAGTAGTTTCCTGGCAGCTTTCCAAGGTTACTGTGGTGTAAAACGTTAAGATTAAGCAAAGGCCTTTTTATCAGCTGAAGAGGATATCTTAAAAAAAACCACCGTCTGTGTTCTCTATGCTGACATCTCAGGTATTTTCTACTCCAAGTTCAAGGGAGAAACATTCCCTTGTCTGCCTCAGTAGTAGGAAGCATTGGGAAACTGTATCCATGCAGCAGCTTCCATTTGCAGCAAAGGGAATTACACGTTGCATTTGAGGGCAGAACTAGACTGATAAATTCAAGGATACGAGCCTACGCTCGCTCTGAAGCGATGGGATGTATCATATTGTAGTGCATATTCAAGGGACTAAGTTTCATGACTTTAGACAAATCTACGAATGGGTTTTTTGAAGAAGTGGCTTTTGGGGAACAGCATCCTTTGTTGTAAGTCGGTAACAGCTCTTGTTTTGGCTGCTCTTGGATCAATGTCCAAACCAAGGAGCTAAAAAAAGCCTTTTTGTCACTTGACAGTGAAAGGGATGGCAAGATTCAAGTGCGGCGACAGTAAAACTGGTATCTATTCTGAAACCCCCTGAAAATATCTTATTCACAGAACTGCAAAACTCTCCCGACAGGCAGGAGACCAGAATCCACAGTTGTGACCCCTCCACGTGTTTCTGGCCTGTGCCTCCGCGCCGCTGGATGGACTTTTCCGTTCGGTTCAGTTCAGTTCCTTTGTTAGGAGTGTCAGGTCTGACAACCCAGGCCTATTTACGTGTGTTCATCACCTTCAGTCCCTAAGCAATTAATGACAATTCAGCTGTTTAGCCTCCAGTATCGGCACCAAATAGAAAGGAGTGAATGAAAGACATCTTGTTGGCGCTATTAAAAACCTGACATGTCACTACCAATGGGACACTAGCAGAAGATGTCTTTTATATCAATTACTTAATTCTGATCATTAAGTGAGCCTTGGTATACTCTGGTTCTAGTACAGTGGTGCAAACATCTACTTGTAATGCACCTACCTTACTTGAAAACCGTCTGTAAGATTTTATTTTTCTTTTCATTTGAAAATCGCCAGACTGCAAAGAGACATCCCAGCCAGGGAAGAAAGCGGGGGGGAAAAAAAAAAAGGCACGAAGCCCTCTAAAACAGAAGCTGAAGCAACAGAATGAGAACTTCAAACTTCTGGCTCCTTCTGCCAATATGGCAGTAAAGAAAAAGGCTCACAAATTCCACCCTAGCAAGACACTAGACTTCAGGCAAAAAGGGTAAAATTAGGCAGAATCTTAGCTTAGTCTCTAAATGATTCTTGTCAGTTGGCTAACATTTCCTAAGACATGTGTAATTGAATATTTTTGCTCTAATTATAACTAAGCATCATGGGATTTTATTTTTTTTTGTAAACTGTGATCATTCTAGCAAATTATTATCCTCCATATTAAATGGCTAACAGATCTGGTTGCTGTGTATCAAAACAGAGTTTAACACAGCCTGGGGGTTTATTGTCCGTTCTGCCTACTTTTATTTCAGCTACAGCTATCACATCGACCATGCAGGGTACGTTAGACAAAGAGCTATTGTCTGATTCTTCTTGTTGACTTTCTTTATGCCATGTTATTGATGTAGAAAGGACGGTTTCTGTTGCAACGGTTAAGTGGAGCATGTCTGCTCGTTAGCTGCGTTAGTGGGGCTGATGAGGTTCAGTGTCGTCTTGTTAAAAAAAAGAAAACCCAAAAAACGCAAAAAGCAACACACACACACACAAACACACACACAGCAGGTTTTTTTTGTAGTGCTCTGCTTAGCTATTTGCAGAATGTCAACCTGAAATGCAGTGGGGGACTCAAACCTGTGTTCGTATTCACATGCCACTGTAAGGTCATGGGACGCATTACAGGACTTGAAAAGCAACCCTGGGGGGTTGCCTCATGGACGAGCTCTTTTAATATAATTTCTTTTCATCAGAATTTGCCTGGAATTTCTCTAAAGTGAATCTTGAGGAGGTTATAGTGACCCAGCGAAACTATCAGGTACTGTACATAATGACACGACAGATGCAGGTATCTTAAACCGGGATGGGATTCGAGTTGCAACAGGGTTTTATTTGTCATTTCGCCCCATTTTGTTCTAGCTGTTTTTCATTTCATTTTCACCATCTTTTTATTGAAGGCAGTCCTGCTGTTCACATGGCTCCTGTGCTGCCAAACAGTCGGGAATGGCCCTCACCTTAGGGCAGTTTTGAAGTCATCAGTGCAAGCAGTCAGGGTGGCTTTGGTCTTGTTGCTTTTGTAAATTAAAACACTAGCTCCCTTTATTCAGCAATTTCGTCTTTTTGACCTGGAGTTATCTGGAACAGAATGAAAATTTCTCTTCCCGTACTTTTAGCTGCACTTTTTGCATCCCTCAATGTTTATTGAGTTGGAGGTCGTTCTGTTGTCGTACCCTATCAATCACTACACAAAGCGGTGCGGGTTTGGTTTAGACACTCAGCAACTGTGCGGGTAAAGGAGGAAATGGGAGGAGGGAGAGAAGGACAAACACTGTACTGGAGCCACGGGGCTGGGGAAGGTTTATCTGTCAGCAGTGTCTGGCAAACAGAGATTTCCAATGGCTTTCAGAATGCGCTGGAAAGTATCTTTGTCAGGTTCCAAGTCTTTTCTTTTCAAGGGTATTAACTGTCAATGCTGAGTTTCTTTGTGGTGAGCAAATTGTAGTAATTTGTTTAGTTGCTCCAGAGTTGTTTAGAGGACTAGGTGTACTTTTAATGTGTATGAATTAATATCGTAAAAAACCACACATGCAAAAATCTTGTGAACATTAAGAGATGATGTGAAGAGTAAGAGGCTCCAAACATTCTTAGCATTTAAATATTCACGGTTTCTTTGTAGTAACTCTGCTCTGCAACATCTTTGGACTCCCCAAATATAAACCTGATTGATTAAAAAATGATTGAAGGAATCAGCAAATATGGATTGCCTAATAAAAACATAGATAAAGCTTAAATTGTTAGAGGTACTGGAAGAAAGGTAAGAGTTATAGACCTATGGTGCTTCCTGGATTTTGCATTTCCCCCCCTTTTTAATTTGCAGTAGCAGACAGGGCATAAGGGTGGGCTGTAATTGCCCAGACCTCAAATACCATCGTGTTACCTTTTTCAGTTCGTTAGTGTGTTTCGTTAGGTGTAAATATAAGTAAGACCAGTTATAGGTAAGTGACGGTTCTGAAGGTGTGCGTGGGGAGGCGGGGATGCTGGGAAGAGCCAGGACTATATGACCCTGTACAAATATCACTGGGATAATTTTTCAGAGCATTGTTACTTCCGCCTCTCCCAAATGGTAATTGCTGAAATCACAAAGAAGGGGCAGCTACAAGTGGTATTATTCCCCCCCACCAAGCCTTTTTCTTTCTTCTCCAAATAGTCAGGCTTTCTAGCTTGTGGTAGATCTCCTGTTTGTAGACCATGATCCTGAGATGCCATTACCATCTTACTGGGCAGCATTGGATGTTTTCAGTTTTTCTAATACTGCCTGGTAATGATGATTATGGTGTTTCGTGTACAACGTGGAAATGTTCAACAGCGAATTTGGAAACAGGTTAGTGGCCAGTAGAGAAATCCATGCTTGACTGTCCGATCTCCCCGAGCATAAGTAAATTTAAAACTAAATGCTTTGGGTTCTAGAATAAAGGTTAAAAGCGAACATAAGAAAATCTTACCCTTATTCTAGAATGATACAAAAATGTTAGAGTGAGCCTGTAAATAGAAAACCATGCGGAATACGGAACAGAGCACGTGTTTGATACTGCAACAACAATTCAAATGAAAATGTTGTTTTGTACCAGTAAGATGAACGTAGGTATTCTTCTCCAAACATCATCTTTTTCTTTACTTTTAAACGTCGGCTTTCCAGAGAATGAAAGCGAACACTTTGTTGAAATGTAACATTTGGGTTTTCTTGCTCGTAATTTTCTCTCAAAATCAAAATGTTCTTCTCATCTAAAACTAAGATAATTTAAGAACCAGACTGCCAAAATCAGAAGTGGAGTTTGTTTCTTCAGCTTTGCTATTGTAACTTACTCTTTTCCTTTTCACAGCAATTTCTCTAGACCTCTCCAGTAGAATGTTGTAATAGCAAAGCCATTGATTTTAAAACTTTGCCATTTTTTTTGTAATGTGTAAATTTTAAATTATATTTTCATACAGATATACTTCAACATCCATTTGTCACTTCTTTGGGGAGAGTTGCGTGGAGGGAGGGAGAATGAGACTTAACTCCCACTCCCCTTGATTGTTTTCATTACGTCAGTGGACGAATACTATAATACATTTTAAAATATGATGGGCTTGCTTCTTATTCTACGAGGTTTCCTCCCCTAAATCAATTACACTAGTTAAAGTCACCTTGAAAGAACTAGCTCAGTCTAAAGGGACTTAGTGGAAGTGAGAATTTTGTCTTAAAAGGTTCACGGAGGCTTTTTGTTCTTTACTGAGAATTAAAGGAAGTTGCATTTCCCAGTTTTCAGATGTTAAAGCTACTGTAAATAATGATTTATAAAGGCTATGACTGAGAAAGGGTATTACTGCTGTTAGATGTTTTTATCTGACACCTGGCTGTACGGGCAGGTGTTTCAATGTACCCGGCAGGTGTTAAGCACCCAAACGCAGCAATGGCAGCGTCCTGTGGGGTTTCGTTACCTCCATCCAGGCAGCTGGTTCTTTCCTTGAACCCTGTTCTGAAGCATCAACCGAATGATTCACTGAAGCGTAGCTTGGATGAAACGTATTCCCTTACAGTTTAGTTTGACGGAAAGGTTGTATATCTACCATGTGAAATACTGTGCTGGATCCACAAAGATTTATCTTCTGGCTATGATAAATATTATATGCAGGATAACATCACCTACGCAGCGCAGCTCGGATCAGAGCTCTCTTAAGCTATCACATCGTGAGAGGCCGTGACTACCCGCGAGATAAGACTAACACTAAGGGGTGAAGAAAGGAAGACGAAACAAATCATCCTGGGCGATGCCGGGGGTCAGGGGCAGAGTCCGAAATCGGGAGTCCCTGGAGTAACAGCCCTGCGTAGACTGGCACAGGGCTCTTGCACGGGGAAAAGCGTGCGCTAGATTTTTACCTTCTCTGTTGCATGATGTGCTACAGCAAACTTCCCCTTCTGCTGAAAAAAAGGAAAACCAAGCAGAGACAGGTACCTCATCATCTTTATTGTTAGTATTCACTATGCTTAATTACATTACTGTTTAACAACTGCATCCCTAAGTCTGTTGTCACCGTCACTTTTATTTAAGACTCAAATTTGTCTGCACCCATTAAACTAAAGCCAATACAATAAAGTATTTGTTGTAAAAGCAACCGACTGTGTTAAACGCTAGGCCATCTTTGTCGCTTTTTTGTGCCCTTCTTAGCACTGTTTTCTTGATATCCCAGCTTTCAGTATGCCTTTTTAATTGATTGGAATGACTTGAATCAGTTGGTATTTTTGTGAATCAAAAGGGAGGAGGGAGTGAGGAAGCCAAGAAACAAACCACAAGAAATCTTACTGCTTTTACATCATGTTGAAACAGAACTTAACCTTGTGTTTCTATTTTAGATCTTTATGAAATCAGCTTTTTATACTATCTTTGTCTCCTGAAATCCACCACGATTTTCAAACTATCCTTTGATATCAAATATCTTCCTTCTGCCCGCCACATATTTGGTAAATTATTTACACGCCGGTGATGTAGGGCAATCCTTCTCGAGCCATTTCTGTTAGTTTTTATGGAACACCGACATCCCGAAGAATGCGGAATCATTAATAGATCCTTCACTTCTCCAACTGCTGGACAGACTGTGGTCCTCTGTGGGCATCTTACTAGACAGTGCTGGATTTTTTGGATCTACTCTAACACTGTCTGGTAACGATGTTTAAAGGGTGAACCAAACAACAGCATGCCTCAGGAGGAGCTCTCACAGAAAGACACTGTACCACAATTTAGGCCAAAGTGCAACATTTGGACAAGAGGGTAAGGATGTCGGCTATCGTATTAATAAATGTATTAGTAAATGGCTATAATCATAAATACTTCCAAAATGAAGTTGCTCCGTTAGGTGCTACTGAACCTCGATGTTGCTGTGAAGGAGGTGAGACAGGAGATAGAAAACGCGTGTCTTCGCAGAGGCAGAGTAACACTTTCTTCTCTCCAAACAGTGGTCCCAGCTGTGATATATTTGCACGGCCCAGCCCTTGCCCAGGGGGCTGGAAGATTGGCTTGTAGGTTGCCGTGCTTGGCTGTGAAAGGTGGCCAGGGCAGGGTACTGGCTGTAAAGGTCATTCTTCCCAATTACAGTTCAATTATACCTCTATGGTTGAACGGCCTATGAACTTCCAACCTTATTCCCTGCCCTGTTATAGGCAGTGCTTTCAGCTTAGAGAACAGGTGGGTTAATCACTCGAATCATTCCATTAAGAAACAAAGGAATTAACCCAGGCAAGGAACAACTACTGATTGCTTCTCCTGCCCTACCTCACCCAGCAGAGGCACGTGAGGAGCGACCCCCTCACAAGAATTCACTCTAATTGTGCAGCAGCTCCCGTAGAAGTACATCGCTGCACTGAGTGGGAGAAGGGATGAGGTTTTGATTAGACGCTGGGACTCCTTAAGGAAATAAGTACTTCTCTCAAATGCACAGAGCTCAGATTTAAACGAGTTTCCTGGGGTGGCAGAGGAGCTTGAGGAGACCGCTTCTTCCTGGAAGAGTATTATCTTCGTGACCTGTCATGTCATATTGGAGCCAGATGGTCCAGCTCCATCCGCTTTAGTAAAAAAGCACAAGTTTCCGCTCTGCTGGTGGTAATACTGCTTGCTGTTAAAGGTCTGGTTCTGCAAGCAGATTCTGGGGTCGCTCAAATAGCGGAAACAAAGCAGGTATTTGCAGGCCAAATTTGGGGACTAAATTGGGTGCAAGTCTTGTCCTCCTCTAGTGATGTTTAATGCCTCCCGCCTGAACCACACGTACACATTCAGGGCCAGTCTTTGCTTACGCCGCAGGGCTTTCCTAGTCCTTGGATTAATCTAAATCAGTATTTTGCAGACAAGCTGGTCCAGCTGTAGAGGACAAGAATTCACGTCAGAACTCATTAACAGTCCACTACACGAGCTGAGATTCATCTTTACACAAGGAGCTGCCTGCACTTCTGAAAGACCATAGAATTTTTAGCTCTTGGAGATCTAACGAGGTGGGATGGTGCCCAGACCTTGTACTGATTCTTCAGCCTTGTACCTGTTGGTTTTCAGCTCCTTTCTGTGAGAAATAGAAGGCCATGTTCCACATGCACCCTGACCACACGCTCCTTGCCCCGGAGCTTGAAATGGATCCCAAGGACTGACTTGTGTTGGAATCCCAGCACCAACGCATTTTCCTCACCCTCAACCTCATGTTAATCCCCTCCCTCACTCCAAAATGGACTGGGAAGAGCGGCACTGGGGTACAGAAGCACATTCTGCATTCTCTGCTTTGGTCACTGGAAATCTCTAAATATTTTTTTTCAATACTTTGTAATAAGCTGGGCGTACGGTTCCTTGCCAAAACCAGTAGGTCATACAAGAACAGTAAGGAAAAATGAACCAATTCGCATAGAACTTACTTAAACTTATTCCCATCGCAGTGTGAACGGCTTGAAAGGCGCTGGCTGGGCCTGCTTTAACTCCAACCGGACAAGCTCAGCTTTGTGTTTGCCCTTGCAGGTTGTAATTGTCAGGAAAACGAGAGAGAGAGAGAGAAGGAACAAGCAGACAAGCGGTCTTTGCTGATTAGCTTCTGTGTTAATAAGTAACCGGTTCACAAGGGGTTGAGGAAATGGTGTGAAATTTGAGTGACTCTGCAAATTGGCTTTTAACAAGCATTTAAATAAGAGGAATTGGAGCACATGCCTACCACCCATCCATCTTCTCGTCTTAAAGTATGGGTCCTAACCTTGGATGGAGCTGAGTAAATAAAAAAGGAAAAAAAAAAAGAAGATAACATGGGCATCCATGGCAGGCACGGGAATGTCGCCTTAAAAAACTGAAATGGAGAGCAGGGAAATCCCCCCTTCCCTCCCCCGTGATGATGTACGCTCAGGAAAACGTCCATTCAGTCTTGTCTCAGAGACAGTCATGAGAGCCAGGGGCAACCCAGAAAAATCCCCCTCCTGCCTCCGTATCTTTCTCTCCCTCCCCTTCTCCTACTGACTTTCCTCTCGCTTCAATCAGTTCCACAGGATTTCACTTCCACTGATTCTTAGGATGGTTTAAGAGCTGTCTCAGGCCTGCTCTGCAGCAGACTTAATTCTGAAAAAGTTGTCTCGCTGAGGGGAGTTTGGCTATTGCCCAGGGCAGAGCCTCTAGAATCAGCTGAAGGACGCGGGCCGGCCGTCTCGCTGCGCTGCTGAGGACGGCGCTGCAACCCCCCGGCCACGGGGAGCCATTCCTCAGCGCGAGGGACGCAGCGGACACAGCTGCTGGTAAGTTCTTCACCATTTTATTTTTTTCTTAACTCACATACCAGTGAACTGGAAACAGTTGTGTTTTCATAATTGTACTGCCTCATAATCAGCAAGTATTCCGAGTTAAATATTTACCGGTTATTGCTTTGTCTAAGGGAGAGGCCCTCAGCCTTCCCCTGCCCTATCTCTTTAGTCCTGGACCTGGAGAAAGTCCTTTCATGTTGGCGGTTTCCTTTAGCCTGAGCGCCTGCTGATTGCTGTCTTACCAGGCAAAGTTAGATCTAGCTATTTTTGTCTAATACTGTCTGGTAATGCCGTCAATCGCATTGGCAAACGTCTGCGTCTTGAGAGAAATATGGAGAAAAAAAGCTGGCCTTTTTCAGAAGAATCAATGGAGTCTGACGGCTGGGGCCGTCTCGCTGGAGCTTGGGCTTAGGCTGAAAGCTTGTGCGCTGGTTCTGTGTCTTGTCAACACCCAAACAGGTACTGTAATGCCTGCAGGAGTGTAAAGAGAGATGAGAAAAGTCAAGAGCTTGCATGTCCGTAATACGTAGGTAGGTCAAGATCTGTTTTCGGGACTTGCTTCCATAAGAAACGAGGCTCCTGTACTCGTTAGCTGTCCGTATGGCAGTGACTTTGGGACCTAGTGTCAGACTTCCCTGAAGTTTGAAGGGTGCAGACACAACCACCCAGTAGCTTTGAGAATTACATCATAAAACTAAATTGGCCACGCAGAGACCATCGTTGCCCCCAACGCTAGTAAGACTGTAGAATAAGCACGGCTGAAAACGCCCAGCGCCGTGGCATAGGAAGCTGGAAGTTTCTAAATCTTTAAAACTTCCTAGAGTTACTCCTATGCTCAATACAGAAAACACTGAGGCTTTTTTGCTGCTGCCTAAGAATAAGAGAATTTCTCTGGTTAAACTCGGGCCATTTAGTCACCTGAGGTTGCTGTCACTTTAAGTAGCTGCTTCTGTTTGGAAATTATTTGTTAAATGAGCAAAATTCAGCCACAGATCAGTGCTCCCTGTTACTGTCTTGAAACTCCGAATGAGGTCTGCTTTATTTTAACACCGACAGAAAAGTACTTTTAAAGGTATCTTATAAAACGAAAGGGTGTGCAAAGCCCTCAGTTCAGCAGATCTTCTATTTGAGATGCGGTTAGTCAAACCACACCAGGAGAAAGGCGGCCTCCCTGAGAACTGCTCTGATTCCCCGCACGTGGGTACCGGCCCTTACCCTCACCGTACTGGGGCGCAGCACTAGCCTTGGCCAGGTGCTGGATTTAACAGAGCCCCCCCGCCTCGTTGTGCAACGAAACAGCGGTGAGAGGGAGCAGCGTGACACAATGCCTTCCCGACCAACCCCCGCTGAGCCCCCCGCGCCCCGAGGCAGGGGAACGGGGACAGCAGAGTTCCCTACATCCAGTCTCACTAAACCCTCAGGAATTTCCCAGTCAGGAAATCCCCTTGCCCAAAACTTGCTCAGATGGTGAAGGCGGTAGCTGTGTCCCGGTGAAAATGACTCACGCTGGCAAGTCTCACTTTGCAGGGTACAAACGGTAGTCCTTTCCATAGAAAAATTATGGAAACGTGCTACTTGGCTTGGTATATTGCAGTGTCTCATCAAGATATTAGTCCACTACATTTTATACTTTTCCCTGTGCTGTCCCTGAACTTCAGCTGTTGGGTTCCTTGTTTTCCTTTCCTCTCTATGCCTCTCTCTGTCCAACAATCACCCTTTGGATGTCGCAGAAGCCGCAGTCTCTTACTGGAACCTTCACCGTTTCTATTTCTGTCTTCGTGAGATGCTCAACGTGATGTTCGAGGGTTTTTTGGAGTTATGGTGTTTCCAGAAATGAAACAAATTTGACCTTTCAGCAACACTTTACTAATTATCTTTAAAAGAAGTGAAAACGAGAACTGCATGCCTTTTACTAAGATGTTTTTGGGGGAAACTGGTAATAAAAAAAAATTCCATGAGATGCCCTATGCAATCGATTTTAAAGGGTGGGTATGCATAAAGCGTTCTCAGGGAAGGCAAAGAGATGAAGGTCTGACTCTAGTCCCTAACGCTGCGTTCCGAAGCTTAGAGCTCACTCTGTTACCAGTAGCTTAATGTAATTATGCTGCTGAATATTCTGCTGACACTGGTTTTACCACTGGAATCCACATGCGTGGATAGGCACATACATACAGATTGGTTTCTTTGTAGAAGCCGGAAGAAGAGTTTCACCAGCTGCTCTTGTACAGATACATTTTTATACCTCGCATGCCATTCAACGTGCCATTTCACTGCCTTAAAAGCTCATGTTATTAATTTTAGGATTTTAATAAAAAACAGTCGCATATTTAATAAAAGAGTTGAATCTCAACCCACCACAGAGTTGAATTTATTTTGAATCTGAATACAGATTTCTGTGCGTTTAAACCGAGTAAAGAGCATTCCCCGACGCTTGAACAGTTCCAGTCCCAGAGCGGTACGTGCTGCCCAGCGCCGCTCTGGAGGGAGCCGGAGCATCCCGGAGCGTTCCCTGCCGTCGGGGTGGGATGGGTGGGATGGGGCAGGGGTACAGCGCGGTGCTGGGGCACTCCGGAGCTCTGCTGCTCCCACGGACTGGGCTGGGCTGGCACAATTTACGACCAACTATTCCAAGGGGTCGCAACGGCCGCGAGGCTGAACTGGGGGCTGGACAACGCTGAGGGAACATCGCCTCGTCCCTGCCCCACTCATAAACCTCTGCCCAGCCACGTGAGACCGAAACCGACTCAGTAACATTTCATCGTCCTTAACATCGAATATCCTTGATTTCCAAGCAAAGGACCTGCCATCGGGTGGGGT